>VOQZ01001283.1:0-99873 GCA_008079305.1 Phytophthora palmivora | reverse complement strand
TCACTGCGTCCATTCTTCAAATCACCTCGTCCAACTCAAGCTTCTCTACTCCTCCAACTCCACCTTCCGACCATGTCTGATCACGGCCACGATGGATCTCAGCATGGATCTGGCCGCCACGATCCTCCTTCTCCTCGATCCGAGATCAGTGGACCCACTGGGGTTCACCTGAAGATCTGCGTCGATCTGTGGTCGCCTTGCGTCGCCGGGTGTTGCGTTTGAGCGACGATCTACGGCTGGCCACCCGCCGGGACGATGAGGCCGTGGATCGAAATCGTGAGCATGTTTGCTCTCTCGAATCGCTCGAGTTGATGTGCGCTACCCAAGGTCGAGAGATCGGGCGCTATCGGGCTGAAGTTCATCGTCTCGAGAAGAGCGTGATGCTCTTCAATCATCTTTGAGTCGGATCGCATCATCGGACTGGAGCCGCGCCGCAGCCTGCACCTGAGATCTCGGCCCTAGAGCCCAGATCGTCGATCTCAACCGAGATCTTGATCGTCGATCCGACGAGATCCATCAGCTGGAAGCACACACATCGATGATCTGTGCCAGATCGAGGCCGTCTGGAATCCACGATCCGTCATCTCACGTCCGAGATGACACAAGCCGGCGGAGAGATCTTAGATCTTCAGCAGGCCAATCACGATCTGGATCGGAGTCGGGAGGATGCAGAATCTGCATTATCAGCGACGGAGGAGAGCTTGCGCCGGACTCGATCTGAGTTGGATCGGGTCGAGGCAGAGCTACTCCTATCTCGCTCCGATCGTGCCGATCGCGAGTCTTCGGGTCCCGATCCGCAATCTTCTCAGCCGATCCCCCATCTAGGGCCCCACTCAAGCCGATCTTGACCAGATCACTCGAGAGCGCGACTCTCTACGAGATCAGATCCGTGCGCGGGATGTTGAGATCCTGTCAGCGCAGCGGACGTTGGGATTATTACAGTCGGATCTGGCAGCCCATCGGACTAGATCGGCTTCAGATGTGACCCAGCTGCAGACGTTGGAGGGTGATTTGACCCGCGCGCGTCATGATGTGGAGGTAGCCCAGAAGGCCTATGCAGATCGGGAGCGTACCATCACTGAGAATCAGGCTCAGATCCGTACGCTTTCCCGAGATCTGGGCAAAGTGGTCCGTGAGCGGGATGCCCTTCGTCATGAATACACTGCTGCCTTCCAACGCCTCACCTCCATCTCGGCCACAATTGGGGCGCCTCCTCCTCAGACCCAATTGCGTCTGGATCCTGGATCCGACACGGATCAGCCCGCGGGAGGGATCCCACGTCTCCTTCTGCGGAGACTTCGGGCAGTGGGGATCGGGATGCTGACGCCTCCAAATCAAAACGATCTCGCAGCAGATCCACCTCACCCTCTCCATCGCGGCCTCAGAAGAAGCGGTCTGTTCCTCTCGAGGCGGACGATGAGTCCATGGACGAAGAGGATGAATCTGAGTTTGATCTGGGTGGGGGATCTGTTGAAGGGCGATCGCCCTCTCCAGATCAAGCATCAACCCCGCCCTCCAAAGATGTCGAACGCAGTCGATCATCAGGCGAGGTGATCGAGGTTGGATCTGGATCCGATGAGGCAGGAGGATGAGGAGGAGGAGGACGCTGAAGTGGCCGATGACCTCTATGAGGCTCAGACTTTGATGGCCATCTCCCAGTCCAGATCTGAGGCTCGCCGTCGAGATCATGCGTCTCCCCAACGCCGATCTGCAGCCGGATCCGGCGGATCTCCAGGTGGATCCGATGATTCGAACTCTGATGCTGGATCCGGAGACCAGGACAACGGATCTGGCCCCACAGGCGGATCTGGTCCGGCCAATCCGCCCCCTGGACGTCGGCCTCCTCGGATCACCTTCGTCCCTCAGGTTCCATTCCCTGAGGGTCGGTGTATCCCCGGTCGGCGGATTGTCCGAGTTATGGCTGCCGCCGACGTAGATCCGTGGATCGAGTCCCGGTTGGCAAATCAAACCTTGATCGCCATGACCGTGAACTTCCTGTTCCCGATCTTACCATTTCGGCCCGACTGGATCTTCCCTCACCGGCCGACGATCTTCACCTCTCCGACTGCTCCTGCGTTCTGTGGTCATCTGATCACGGAGGCCAATGTTAAGGCCTTGCAAGCGGCGGAGCCATGGCGGGTGATCCGCAAACACCCTGCCCCCGATCTCTTTCGAGGCCGATGTTGGTGGTCGACTCGGGATCTTCCTCCGACAGTACCGTGATTTTGAAGCTTCCGAGCTAATCGCGTACTGGGAGTCGACACATAAATTCCCGATCACCGCTGCTATGATCGCACAGTCGCCATGGCTGGGATCCTTCGCCAAGCAGCGCAATAACCGCAGATCGCACGCCGGAAATCGATGGAAGCGCATGTTGCTCACGTTGATCCAGGCTATGATCGAGGGGTGGTGTGATCTGGATCTACTCTTGGATCCATTCTTCCTCCACTTCCCAAACGGACTGATGAGGTGGCTTGGTATCCCGGGATCGAGGCCAGACGTGCTAATCTGGCCGATCCTCAGCTTAATCGCCGGGAACCCGCCGATCTGCTGGAGGCGTTAGCCGAGGCCGACACAGCAGATCCCTGGCGCAACCACTATCGGGATCACACTGCGGATCACCCTGCGCGCCACTTCCTCGCCTGGATCGCAAGTTCTTCGGTCTTCAAGTGGCACCGCCTCCGGCCAGTAGCTAGATCGTAGTGATTAGCTCTTCGTGCGTGATCTATATCTTTTCATAACATCCTTCAATATATGTCCGATGATCTTGACTTGTTTGCTTCCTATTCACCTTGATCCCCTTCATAGAGTCATGACCGACCCTGATCCGCTAGGATCTCTGGATCTCGAGACTTGATCTTTCATTGTCATCGTATTCCACATGTATATATGCATACCCCTTCCTCCGATCTACATCCTTCATGTAGATCCTTCAACCGATTTCACCACGACAACAACCAGCTCGTTGTCGTTGATTGCGGCCTCACGATTCCTCGTGAGATTGCATCACACCGAATCGATTGTGATTCGTGCGATCTCGCAGGAACTCATGCAGCAGAGCGCCACAGTTGAGATCTGCTTCATCCACCCAAGTCGGATCATCGTATCCTCGCCAATGTACGAGGAATTCTCGGTAGATCCGTCCATATCTCGTTCTTCTCCCTGATCTCATATCTGTGATCTTCTCCACTTCATACTCATCGGGATCGCGATCTTGGATCCAGCTATCCCCTGGTAATAGATCTTCATCAAAATCCAGACGATCTTGACTTCCCACATTGAGTCGCATTAGTGGTCGATCTGGATATTCTTTCACTAGCTTCAACTTGTTCACATGTACCATAGGGAAAATGTGATATCCGGATCCGGCGATCTCCAATTTCACCGCATGTTCTCCAACTTTCTCTATAATCCGGAATGGTCCATGCCACAAGTGTGCCAACTTCTTAGCGTATCCCTCTTTCACGCGATCGAGATATAACCACACTCGAGATCCGACCTCGATCTGATGCGGGCGGATCTCCTGGTTGTGTAGATCCGCTCGATCTGAGATCGCCTCTCGCAGTCGTTGATTAACCTGTTCTCGAACCTGTTGATAATAACGCTGGATCTGATACCTCCACCGTCGTGGATCCCGATCATGTCTTCGCGTACTTCCCACCGGGATCACCGCTTCCAAAGTGGATCTAGGATCCCACCCATGTACCATATAGAAAGGTGTTTCTCCTCGGATCCGATCATGCGCGGTGTTGATCGCGAAGGTAATCCTCTCGGCATACTCGTCCCAATCTCGTTGATCCAGATCCTGCACATACATCTTAATCGCCCGAGTTGTGGTTTGGACCATCCGTTCTGCAGATCCGTTAGCTTGGGGGCGATATGCCATTGTGGCACATTGACGTTGACCCAAGATCTTATTAAACGCTCGGAAAAAATCGGACATAAATCCTGGTTCACGATCATGCCTAATCGCTTCGCTGGCCCCAAATCGTCGGAAGACACATTCTTCGTATGATTCGGCGACAGTCTGAGCAGTCCTTGATGAGCTGGCTTTCGCGATCACATATCCAGTGAATAGATCTTCAAAGATCAATAATTCTGTATTCCCTTTGTGCGATCTGGGTAGCGACGGGATGTGATCCATAGCTATGATCTGGAAAGGATACGTTGCCTGAAGGTTACCTGGCGACTCTCCTTGGATCCGAGGTTTGCTTTTGCCGGTCTCACAATCCACACACTCACCCACGTATCTTTGGACACTCTTATACAGACCTCTCCAATGGAAGTGATCCCGGATCCGCTGATAAGTTCGGCCGATCCCTTGATGTCCACCTTCTAGGCTCACATGGTAGTGATGTAGTATGTCCTGATGTAGGGTTTCCGGGATCACTAGTCGCATCAGCTTATCTCGATCTGCATCCGTCGGTCTCGTGGAGGGACAGTAGAACAGTAGATCATGGTGATCCAAATCATATTCAGCTGCTAGATTAGCATATGATTTGGCTTCTTGCTGAGTCAGATCTTGTAGATCTCCGTTCAGATACTTCTTCAATCCCGAGATCCACGCCTCCTCGTCTTGGGCTTGTCGGATCCGATCGATCCTGAGATCTCGAACTATTTCCTCCCGTAATGATCGCGGATCCGAGATCGTCCGCGTCGTAGATCGCAAGCCTGATCGAGTCACTACCGCCGTGATCTGGGCTGCCTGATCCGTCCTCTTGACTACCAATACCTCATCCAATCGGTTCAACGTGATCAGATCCTGCTTATCCTCATCCGACTCGATCTTCACCCCACCTTGTCGCTGTAGCGCTGCACTAGCCAAACTGTCCGCACTGCCGTTCCAATCTCGTTTCACATGCACAAGTTCGTGATCTGGCCAGTCCCTTAGACGATCTAAAGCCCTTTGCTTGAGTAAGGTCAGACCGGGTGCCTTACACTCGATCTCACCCCTGACTTGTCGGATCACCAGATTAGAGTCGCCGCAGAACACCACTCGTTTGTGATCCACTGTACTCAACAGATCCAGACATAGTAACAACCCATGATATTCAGCTTCATTGACGGTAAGATCTTCCGCATAGGCCGATCTGGCCTGGATCACCGTCCATTCAGGCAACTTCCACAAGATCGCACTGTATGCGCCACCTCCACGCTTCACGCGGGCTGATCCATCGAAACTGACAACATATAGCTCCTCATCCGCCTGGATCACAGGGATCGGAGCTTGGATCTTCCGTCGTGGCTCTTTCTTGGGCGAGATCTGGATCAACGCTTCATCCACCATGGATCTGGGCGTGATACTAGCCGCAATCACCCCTAGGATCTCTTCTTCTCCTTTAACGCACTTCACAATCTCTAATGTCCACGGTGATAGCAGTGACGCCCATTGGCCTAATCGCCCTTGTAATCCGGTCGATCTAAATAACCAGGCCAACGTGGAGTATCTAGTCAGCACCCGGATCCGGCGTCCCACCAGCATGTTATATCCGAGATCCAGGATCCGTAGCAGCGCCAACACCTCCTTCTCCACTGGGCTATAATTCAACTCGTTCGACTTCAACGTTCGGCTCACGAAGGTGACCGGATAGTAGATCTGGTCATACTCTTGCACGAGGGCTGCCGAGATCGCCCAATCACTTGCATATACGATCACCACCGCCTCTCGACCCGGATCAAAATGACGTAGGATCGGAGTAGACGCGATCTTCGATTTGAGTGTCTCGAAGGCCCGATGAGCACGAATCCATCGTGGATCAGCCTGGTCTCTATCTAGACTTCCTGGATCCGACGGTTCCGCAGGCTTCAATGCCAGATCTGATCCTGGATCTTCCTTCAGATCCAGTTGATCCAACTCCTTATATTCCATACTTTGCTTGATCTGGATCCGCACCTCATCCTTGGACATCGCAGCGAAATCGACCTCTCTCAATTCGTATAGCACGGCCGCGTAGATAGCATAGTCTTCGATAAATCGACTGTAATAATTCAAGCTGCCCAGAAAAGATTGCATCGATCTCAGCGATCCAGGAAATGCTAGATCCGTTAATGCCTCTAGATCCTTAGGATTCGCCTCCAGTCCGTCTTTCGAAACGCGATGGCCCAGATATTCCACCTTATTCATACCCCAGAAACTCTTCACCACACTGATCGACAGATTCCACTTATCGCACGCCTCCAGTAGGGCGTCCACTCGATTGCAAAGCTGATCCCAACTATCCGCTGGTATAAGGATGTCATCGATATACGATCTGCGTCCGATCACTGATGGCTTATCCGGATCATCAGCTTCTCCCACTTCAAACACATCTGTGGATCTTGGATCCGATCCGGGAGGAGGGATCCGAGTGAATCCATATAGGACGTTGTCGATCAGACGTTGATAGATCTGCGGTGCATTCTTCAAGCCAAACGGCATACGATTCCATTCGAATAGCCCAAATGGGGTAATGAAAGCCGAGATCGCTCGTGCTCGATCTGTCATAGTCACCACCCAGAATCCACTGGCCATATCCAAGGAGCAATACCACAGAACTTTATCCAGATCTTCTAGAAGATCGTTGATCAGGGGCATAGGGTAGACCATCAGTTGAGTAAGACTATTGACCAGACGGTAATCAATACACAGCCTGATATCTACCCCATTCTTCTTCACGATCACAACGATCGGTGAGGCCCAGGGTGATCTGGAATAGCCGATCATCTTAGCTGATAATAACCCTTTGATCAGCTCTGATAACTTCTCGCGGAATCGAGGAGCGATCTTCCTCACTCGTTGGGCGATTGGCTTAGCGTCTCCCACATCGATATCACACACCACACCCCTTGCGGCCGGTGGTAGAGCATTTCCCTTTCCGATGAGAAGATGTCGATATTTCCAGATCCTCTGACGTAATCGTTCGATCTCCGCCGTAGTCTGGATCCCTGGATCTCCAACTTGGATATCCTCAATCTTCACCTCGTCTGTGGTGGGGTTAATTTCCGGGAGGATCGCCATCTCTTGATCCACGTCCTCCGCATACAGATCATTACCTTCGTGGTAATGTACCTCCGGATCCGGCTCCTGATCTGGGGAATTTTTTCGATCCTCTGAGGGCGCCTCCTGTATCGGGATAGATAACTGTTCGGGTGGACCTCTTTCAGCCGATCCTCCGGTCACTGGATCCAAATCATCCGCCTTTACCTGATCCACATTTTGGTTTATCACCTCGGTCCTACTGGTTGGATCGGAGTTCGATCCTGCGAATCTAGTCCTGCTGATGTTTGATCTTCGGTCGTCAACACTGGTTTTACCTGTATCTGCGAGATCTCGGGTCGTTTCAGGATGCCACGAGGTGTTGGGTAGGAGGGTCGATCCACCATCGGCTCTGCGGATTCCATCAAGATCTCATCATGCTCGGATCTTCCATCCACCGTGGCTTCCAGGGCCAGATTTTGCCATTCCATATACCGACGTGACCCCACCGAGACAAATCCTGGCATCCGGGGAATGTGATCACCCGATAGCCAGATCCCAACTCTCACATCTTCTTGCAATATGATCACCTTATCGCTCACGTTGGTGATCTGCAGATACCGTCTCTTCCCGAGGCCTTTTACCACCGTGGGTACCCAACGATCTCCTCGGGTGACCCAGAACTTCTCGTGATCTGACATCCGGAGATGTAACCGAAGTTCCACTGATTGTCCGATCTCGATCTGGATATGTTCTCCTACAGTTACCAGCCTGGCCTTGTCGCTGTAAAGCTGCCGACGCCCACTAAGCTGGATCCGCACCTCATCAGGTAAACTTATAGATCCATAGGCCAGATCCAATCGGATCCCCGCCGGTACCATGAAATCCATACCCAGGATGGCATCTTGACCTGCCAGATCTCCAACCCAAATATCGAAAAAGTAAACCAGCGATCCAGCCATAGTGATCTTGATCCGGGTTCTTCCTTCTGTCCTGTAAACACTTTCGCCAATCCCAACGCAATCTTGGATCTGGCTCGTATCGATATAGCACCCAACCTTACGAGCAAAGGCCGTATCCACTATGGATACTTCGGCGCCTGTATCTAAGAGCAAGATCCCTCTCTCATTGTTGATCTTACCGGCGATCTTGGCTTGTCGGAACCATTTTCCCGGGGCATAGTGTTTCCAATATCCCCGAGATTCTCCTGGCAAGAGATCCATAACTTCGGATCTTCGGATCTCCTTGATCTGACTTGGCTTTTGAATCACTGGTATATCCTCCTGATCTGTGGGCTGGAACCACCGATCTGGATCCTGTTGCTTCCAATAACCCCTTATCTCTCCTGGGTGGAGATCCACCATCATGGTCACTTCGGATCTGGAGTAATCGTCCGCCTGGCGGACACTTGAGATTGCGACAGCACGGTTTCCATTCAGATCACATGTATTATCGCGTAGATCTGAGATCCTATTACCCTGATCTACCGATCTCTTGTTCACAAATGCATAGATGCAATATCTAGAGCGCTCGGCTCGTACCGGATTCCAACCCGGCGAGCGTCCTAGTTTAACATCTTTTCCGCAGATTCTGGAAGCATACCTGCATGTTTGGCTGGGTTGAACCATTGGCGGATCTGGTTGTAGAACTCTTCCATAGGACATTTTCCCATATCATGTAATTCCCCGCACCCCCGGCACACAAAGAGGCAGTGATCCGCCGGATGTCCTCGCTTGCCACACTTATGACAAGTAAGGCGTCTCCAGCATCCTAGATCTGAATGCTTCCTGGATCCACAATGCGAGCAACGGTTCCGGTCGGATCCGCCACTCTGGATCCGGGATCTGTGATCTGGTGGGGCCTGATCTGTCGACTTGTGGGTGATTGGTACTTGCTCGACCTTCTCCATACCAGATTCCACTTTTGGAGTGACATCCTGCTCGGCTGCTAGGTAGATCCGCCGATGATTGTCTCCATCCGAGTCAGATCCATCCGATCCGTCGGATCCGGACTCAGATTCAGATTCCATGGCCCGGATCTGCACCGCGCGGACGTGTTTTGTCGTAGCTGCAGGTGCTGGATTAGTTGCCTTCTGCCGGTACTTGCTAGATCCGAACGCGGCTTTCTTCTGTCTGCTCTTTGCACGTTCACGGGCTCGTAGCACTTCTTCGAGATCATCCGCGTCGGATAGTCGTAGCAGAGTCAGCCTGTCAGCTAAATCTTGATCCTCCAAAGTTTCGATATAGTGATCCACATGTTCGCGTCGATCTTTCGCATTACCATCCTTGATCTTCAACTTTGCGCGTAATCCGGCGACATTCAGACGGTAAAGATAATCGAGGGGAGATTCTTCTGGTCGACGTCGAGCGTGATAGTATTGTCTAGCCACTGATACCCCCATTCCGCAGTACTGGATTTGGAAAGCTCTAAGCAGATCCGACCATTTATTACGGGTGGATCTGCTTAGTTGCCGATACCAATTCTTGGCGGATCCAGCCAATAGATCCGCAAAGGTCAAACATTTTTCTTCATCGGAGGCTTGATCTCGCATGAACGCCGATTTCACTCTGCCAATCCACGCTCTGGCTCGATCTTCGTCTTGATCCTTCCCCGTGAACTCCTTGAGATCTGAGATCGCAGAGATCCGGACTCTCTGGATCATGGTTGATCCGGCTGATCCGGTCGTAGCGGTCGCGACCGTTGCTCGAGCGGCCGTGGGGAAGTCGATATCGTCTGGATCGTACTCCCATCGAGATGTGCTACGTTCAGATCTCACAGATTCCATATCTACATCTTGTGATCCTGGATCCTGTATCTTCGTCGCTCCTTGATCCATGATCGGCCCTCGCTGTTCCGCCAGGAATCTACTCATGGCTGCTTCGAAATACTTCTGTAAGGTGCCTGATGAGGCATCGGACGTCGTGGCTGCTGTGATCTGGTCTTCGGAGGTCGGGATCGTCCTTGAGCGGCCGGATCTCGGCTGGTTCCGACGTTGGATCTTGGATCTCGCCTCCAGCATTGAAGTACCGGAGGGTCCCAGAGACATTCGCTTTGGTTCCGATGAGAGATCTGATTCGTCCTCGGCAGCCGAGGCGTAATGCGATGAGGATGTTTGGCGATCCATAACACTTGCCGGAGGTGATGGCACTGGATCTGTGATCTGGGGGATCTCGCCGACGAGGATCTTGAGCTTGGAGAATAGATCCTTGGTGGCAGTCTGGATCACCTTGAGATCTAGATCAAAGACATCATCCGCATCGAAAACTCCCGTGGTCATTCCTGCTTCCTTCAACAGTCGTAATAAATCCTTGACTGCTTCTAATTTGTTGGCAGTCTTGATCGGAGCTGATACGGGTTCTCTTGGATCTCCGACCTGCTTCAGCCTCAGGATCCGCATCACAGGATCTCGGTCCAGGAACTCGCGAAGTTCTTTGTGGTAGAATAGATTCTCCAGATCTTCATCTGACCACCCTTGTCCTGATCTGGATCTAGGTTTAGATCCGATCGGATCTTCGTCGTCAATCTCTGGAGCCTTCATCTTCTTCCGCGTTACCTTCTTCTTCGGCTTCTTCTTATCGGATCTGGAGACTGGAAGATCCCTGGATGGATATGGTGAAGGATCGACCGGGGATCCGACCAATCTGACGGTTCCGCTTTCGCCTTCCCTTGTTTTGTTGACGGATCTCGACTTGCGTCGAGATCCGTCGGGGTCCCCGCGGGGACCTGTGGAGGTAGAGGTTTTTCTTCTAGATCTGGATCTGGATCCAGATCACCCTCTCTTCCGTCAGCAGAGTTCCTCCTAGCGCTCTGCTGATCCGCGGATCTTGATTCATTCAGCGGCATCATCGTCGATCCGAGGTCCGATGACGCTTGTTCCCCTTGTTCAACCTTCACTTGAACATCTTCTTGAGACTCACGGTGAAATCCCGAGTCACCAACAGATCCGGGCACGCGCACCATTGTGGTGTAGCGGGATCAGCAAAATCTGCGAGATCGCTAGATCCAACTTCCCACCAATGCCCGGACACCGACTAACGAAGGGGGTCCTCCGATGATCCGTGATCTGCTGAACTTGCTCACCTTGTGTACCCGTCGGTTGGGCTGGATCTTCCTCTCTTGGTGACTGCTAAGTTGCTCGATCGGTGTTAGTTGAACGTCTTGGCGTGACGTTGGGGTCGTAGAGTAGCGTGGGAGTCTTCACACCACTCGCCAGTAGTAGATCCGGAGTCTAAGCGATTAGATCGAGCTTAGATCCGGCGGCCTGGATCTGGGTCCGGCCTTGTAGTAGTTCCTTTCTTGTTGATTTCCCTTTACTCGGGTCCTTTGATTGCTTGGCGCTTCCTATAGCGCGATCTTGATCGTTGAGAAACCGAAGATCTACCGGCTAAGCAATTAATACCGGGATCTTGGATCTGCACTTAGGGTAAGATACTAGGAGGTTGGATCTAGCCAATATATTATCTAGATATTATCAACCACCCTAGATCTATACACCTAAATCGCTATTAATACCGTAGGGCCAATGTAGTTCCCGTTTCCAGGCGCGTAGCGAAGCACTTGTGTCGTACGATGCAAATTCGGTTCTGATTTAGTGTTAAGACCTATCCCATCCTGTATCCTATCCTTAACGACACATCGACTGATTACGCTATCCTGATCCTTGTCCTTTCTTGTCCTCACCATCATAGCAGTCGACATCTTTGCAGATCACCTTGGATCTGAACCATAAACATTAGATCACTAGTCGCAATGTTGTGATCTGGCCTTCTCTTCTCTCCAATATCGTAATCATCCACCGTAATGTCCAGATCACACGTCTCCCGAGTCAGATCATGCCTTAATAAAGCTAGATCACGCTGATCCAATCTCAGGTCAGCTAGATCTCCTTGATCTTGTTGATCTAGGGTTTCCATGCATGATCCGGTGATAATACTTCGAGATAATCATAATTATAACATATCCGAGCTTATTCCATGCCGTTAATTCCCCAGTCCTCGTTCATCTTTGCCATAATATCCCTAGATCCCGGATCCCTCTGATCCGCCTATGGATCTAGGTTCATGAGCCTTGATCCAAGTTCCTCGCATGGTCCTGCATATACGAACTGATCTGGTCTTCACTGGTATAGATTACACCCTTGATCTGGACATCTAGGCTTAGATCACCAGTTTCCACAGTGTATATAGACATACTGTTGCACCCATATTACAATCACGCCAGTCCCACATCATCCATATCCATACGAGATCTTCCCAGCTCTTCGGATCTGGATACATGTATAGATCGTATGTCAATACATCTATCACGTCCCGCTCAAGGTGTCACTAATCTCCATCAATCTTATCCATCAACTGGATCCACCACCGGATCCACCCACATCAGCTCGTCATCTAGTCCAATCACATCACGTCAGGTCCGATCACGTCCAAATCGGATCTTTCCTGGATACTCCAATGCCAAATCTTTCAAATCCACTTCACCACACAATAACCGTTATCAAACCGGTTACCCTCAATACATTCGCCGATCGCTTAGGCGTGTGAAGCCAGTAGAGTCCGTCCACGATACCCGCCGTTGCCACCACTTGCTTCGAGCCCTTGCGCGAAACGTGCATCTTGTTACCGTCGAACACCACTTGGAACTTGCCACTCTTGTTGATCTGTGGCACTGACAGAAGATTCTTGCTCATGCTCGGCACGTACAGCGTGTCCTTGATCTCGATGTCGTGCTCGTCGCCGTTGGGTAGAACCACTCGTTGCACGATGGTCCCCACACCCTTGATCGCGGCCTTGTTGCCGTCAGCCACCGAAAGTTCACCTTCATCTTGCTCATTCAGCGTGGTGAACTTGGCCTTGTCGTTACAGATGTGGTGCATTGCGCCGCTGTCGACCGCCCACATCCCGGACACATCCTTGCCCGTCGAAATTCCACACTCCAGAGAAACTGCAAATGCCACTCGATCGTAGTCGTAGTCGTAGTCATAGCCGTCACTGCCGTTTCTCCATTGGATGTTGTTGGACCCGCGTCCACGGCCATTGCTGTTGCCGCCGCGTCTTGGGCCCCGATTCTCATCCTTCTGCTTGGTCCAGCACTTGTCAATCACATGCCCCAATTTCCCACAGTACGTGCATTGACGAGATTCGCGGTCGGTGTTGAACGCCTTGGCCGCGTTCTCCATCTTCACCGTCGCCGTCTTCTCGCCTTGCCTCTTGATGTGCTCGTTCGTGAGCACCTTCACAACGTCTTGCGATCGCAGCTCTGCGTTGCTCTTCTCCAAGTTTAGTACGACGTTCTCGTAGCTCTTGGGGAGACTGCGCAGCAAAC
Organism: Phytophthora palmivora; assembly: GCA_008079305.1. NCBI lineage: Eukaryota > Oomycota > Peronosporomycetes > Peronosporales > Peronosporaceae > Phytophthora > Phytophthora palmivora. Next base: position 86,594 of record VOQZ01001283.1, on the reverse strand, counting down.
AGATCGCCACGTCCTCGTCCTCCATCTTGGCGCCGATGCTGCTGAGCTTGGCGCTGATGTTGAGAACTTCATTGCAATGATGAAGCACATTGCCGCCTTCCGCCATCTCCATGCTGAAGAGCTGTCGCTTCAGGTAGATGCGACCAGCCTTCTGCGATCCTCCGTACAGCGTCTTCAGGCGCGACCACGCTACCCACGCTTCCTCGCAGTTGTCCACCACGTGATGGTAGTCCGCGTCCATGTGACTGCTTGAGACCATAACGAACGCTTGAGCTTGCACACGAAATCCGGGTACACCTCGTCAATAAAGCCATCCGGCTGCACCATGTAGATGTCTTCGTCCAACCACCCGTTCAGGAACGCCGTCTTGACATCCATCTGGTGCACCGTGAGGTTGTACTTGGCTGCCAGGCTGAGCAGGATCCTGATTGACGTGAACTTGGCTACCGGCGCGAAGGTCTCTTCATAGTCGATGCCGTACTTCTGCAAAAATCCCTTGGCCACCAGTCGTGCCTTGAACCGCTCGATCTCTCCAGCCTGGTTTTCCTTGATCCGAAACACCCATCTGCAGCTGATCGCCTTGCGTCCCTTGGGCAACGGCACCAACACCCACGTCTCATTCTTGCGAAGAGAGTTGATTTCCGAATCGCACGCTTCCTTCCATTTGGCCGCGTTGCTGGATTCCATCACCAATGTGAACGTGGTCGGCATTTCTCCCACTGAATCTACAACGAAGGCCGCGTCGAAGCCTTCTCCATTTGCGATGGCTGACAGCTCATCCAGCGTTTGTGGCCGACTATGCCGCTTAGACCTTGGGATCTCCACCGCTTCCTCTAACGACCTAGTCCGCTGGTGTCGCTTGCTGCCAGGCTCGACGTATTCGTCCTGCGCAGCTTCTTCTTCCTTGGTTTCTTCTGGTTCAGACGATTCTTCTTGGTCTGTGGCATCTTCAACGCGAAGGTCCACGACCACATCTTCACCAACGTTGCGTCTCCCACCGTCGAAGACGTCTTCCATGAACTGCGCATCGCGGCTCACTAGCACACGACCGCTCTTGATCTCTTCAAACCGATACGCTTTCTCGTGCTCCGAGTACCCGAGAAACCGACAACGCACCGACCGAGCGTCAAACTTGGTGCGTTTCTCCTTCGGGACCGTCACATACGCATGGCAACCGAACACCTTAAGGTTGGTTAGTAGCGGTTTCTTGCTAGTCCAAACTTGGTGCGGAGACTTGCCGTGGTTGGTAGCGCGTGTCGGACAGCGATTCCGAAGAAACGTCGCTGTCATCACCGCTTAAAAGTCAAGGTCGTTTGAGCACTAGATGATAAAATGCAAAGTGATTGATTTGGGTCCTTAGTTCGCAAACTGCCTGCTACCTCTAAGCCTACTGGATGTCCTACCTGGATACACACTACTGGATTCCTTACTGGATACTGAGCTACCCCAGCCAATCAGCGGCTGCCACGTCGACGTCCATCTTGTACCCACAATCTTGTACCCACGCACGACCGTAGCGTAAACACTTGTCCCGTAATCAGCTTCACGTAATCACGGGAATGCTTGTGGTGCCACTGAGTGAAGGTCGTACCGGTATCTACCGGTACACCGCGGCAGGTCGAGGCGCCTTCTTGACAACACTCCCACTCGACTCGGCCGTAATGGCGCCTTGTATCCCGAGCTTGCTCCGAAGGATATCGAACTGCACGGCGGTGATCGGCTTGGTCATCAAGTCCGCCAGCATGTCCTTCGTCGAGCAGTACTCTAATACCACTTGGCCGTCTTCAACCTTCTCGCGCACGAAGTGGTAGCGAATGTCGATGTGCTTGGTGCGCTTGTGGAACTCCGGGTTCTTGGCTAACGCGATGGAGCCTTGGTTGTCCTCGTAGATCTTGACTGCCGACTTGTCATTCATCTCGCCGATCTCGCACAGGAACGCCTTGAGCCAGATAGCTTCTTGTGTTGCTTCCGTCAACGCCATGTACTCTGCCTCCGTCGATGAAAGCGCCACCGTCCGCTGTTTCTTGCTTCTCCAGCTGATGCATCCGCCGTTCATCATGAACGCGTAGCCACTTGTACTCCGTCGAGACTCGATGTCGCCGGCCCAATCTGCATCCGAATAACCTTGGAGTCCGTCCTCGCTGCTCGCTTGAAACTCAATGCCATGAGTCTTCGTACCTTGGATGTAGCGAAACACCCTCTTGAGCGCTTGCCAGTGTGTCGGACACGGATCCGCGGCAAACTGGCTGAGAACTCCCACTGCGGCTGCAAGGTCTGGTCGAGTCCCCACCATGAGGTACATCAGGCAGCCGACTGCATTCCGGTACGGCACCTTCGCCATGGTCTCTTCGTGCTTGCAACCTCCTTCGCACATGGCCTTGGTCAGCTTGAGTCCTGGGTCTTGTGGTGTCTTAACAGGGTTGCTATTCTCCATGCTGAACTTCTCCAGGATGTCCTTCGCAAACTTGGTCTGCCGCACCGACACCTTTCCGGCCGTAAGATCTTGATCAATTTCCATGCCGAGGAAGTACTTGAGCTGACCCATGTCCGTCATCTCGAATCGCTTGCTGAGTGCCTCCTTGGTCGACGTGAGCAGCTCGTCGTTGTTGCTTGCTAGGATCAAGTCGTCCACGTACAGCGCCACGAAGATCATGTCTTGGTCGTCCCGCTTGACGTAGATGCAGTGATCCGCTTCGCACTTCTTGAACCCCAGCTCCAGCATGAACTTGTCGATGGTCTGGTTCCACATCCGCGGTGACTGGTTGAGACCATACAACGAACGCTTGAGCTTGCACACGAAATCCGGGTACACCTCGTCAATAAAGCCATCCGGCTGCACCATGTAGATGTCTTCGTCCAACCACCCGTTCAGGAACGCCGTCTTGACATCCATCTGGTGCACCGTGAGGTTGTACTTGGCTGCCAGGCTGAGCAGGATCCTGATTGACGTGAACTTGGCTACCGGCGCGAAGGTCTCTTCATCGTCGATGCCGTACTTCTGTAAAAATCCCTTGGCCACCAGTCGTGCCTTGAACCGCTCGATCTCTCCAGCCTGGTTTTCCTTGATCCGAAACACCCATCTGCAGCTGATCGCCTTGCGTCCCTTGGGCAACGGCACCAATACCCACGTCTCATTCTTGCGAAGAGAGTTGATTTCCGAATCGCACGCTTCCTTCCATTTGGCCGCGTTGCTGGATTCCATCGCCGACGTGAACGTAGTCGGCATTTCTCCCACTGAATCCACAACGAAGGCCGCATCGAAGCCTTCTTCTTTTGCGATGGCTGACAGCTCATCCAGCGTTTGTGGTCGACTATGCCGCTTAGACCTTGGGATCTCCACCGCTTCCTCTAACGACCTAGTCCGCTGGTGTCGCTTGCTGCCAGGCTCGACGTATTCGTCCTGCGCAGCTTCTTCTTCCTTGGTTTCTTCTGGTTCAGACGATTCTTCTTGGTCTGTGGCATCTTCAACGCGAAGGTCCACGACCACATCTTCACCAACGTTGCGTCTCCCACCGTCAAAGACGTCTTCCATGAACTGCGCATCGCGGCTCACTAGCACACGACCGCTCTTGATCTCTTCAAACCGATACGCTTTCTCGTGCTCCGAGTACCCGAGAAACCGACAACGCACCGACCGAGCGTCAAACTTGGTGCGTTTCTCCTTCGGGACCGTCACATACGCATGGCAACCGAACACCTTAAGGTTGGTTAGTAGCGGTTTCTTGCTAGTCCAAACTTGGTGCGGAGACTTGCCGTGGCTGGTAGCGCGTGTCGGACAGCGATTCCGAAGAAACGTCGCTGTCATCACCGCTTAAAAGTCAAGGTCGTTTGAGCACTAGATGATAAAATGCAAAGTGATTGATTTAGGTCCTTAGTTCGCAAACTGCCTGCTACCTCTAAGCCTACTGGATGTCCTACCTGGATACACACTACTGGATTCCTTACTGGATACTGAGCTACCCCAGCCAATCAGCGGCTGCCACGTCGACGTCCATCTTGTACCCACAATCTTGTACCCACGCACGACCGTAGCGTAAACACTTGTCCCGTAATCAGCTTCACGTAATCACGGGAATGCTTGTGGTGCCACTGAGTGAAGGTCGTACCGGTATCTACCGGTACACCGCGGCAGGTCGAGGCGCCTTCTTGACAACACTCCCACTCGACTCGGCCGTAATGGCGCCTTGTATCCCGAGCTTGCTCCGAAGGATATCGAACTGCACGGCGGTGATCGGCTTGGTCATCAAGTCCGCCAGCATGTCCTTCATCGAGCAGTACTCTAATACCACTTGGCCGTCTTCAACCTTCTCGCGCACGAAGTGGTAGCGAATGTCGATGTGCTTGGTGCGCTTGTGGAACTCCGGGTTCTTGGCCAACGCGATGGAGCCTTGGTTGTCCTCGTAGATCTTGACTGCCGACTTGTCATTCATTTCGCCGATCTCGCACAGGAACGCCTTGAGCCAGATAGCTTCTTGTGTTGCTTCCGTCAACGCCATGTACTCTGCCTCCGTCGATGAAAGCGCCACCGTCCGCTGTTTCTTGCTTCTCCAGCTGATGCATCCGCCGTTCATCATGAACGCGTAGCCACTTGTACTCCGTCGAGACTCGATGTCGCCGGCCCAATCTGCATCCGAATAACCTTGGAGTCCGTCCTCGCTGCTCGCTCGAAACTCAATGCCATGAGTCTTCGTACCTTGGATGTAGCGAAACACCCTCTTGAGCGCTTGCCAGTGTGTCGGACACGGATCCGCGGCAAACTGGCTGAGAACTCCCACTGCGGCTGCAAGGTCTGGTCGAGTCCCCACCATGAGGTACATCAGGCAGCCGACTGCATTCCGGTACGGCACCTTCGCCATGGTCTCTTCGTGCTTGCAGCCTCCTTCGCACATGGCCTTGGTCAGCTTGAGTCCTGGGTCTTGTGGTGTCTTAACAGGGTTGCTCTTCTCCATGCTGAACTTCTCCAGGATGTCCTTCGCAAACTTGGTCTGCCGCACCGACACCTTTCCGGCCGTAAGATCTTTATCAATTTCCATGCCGAGGAAGTACTTGAGCTGACCCATGTCCGTCATCTCGAATCGCTTGCTGAGTGCCTCCTTGGTCGACGTGAGCAGCTCGTCGTTGTTGCTTGCTAGGATCAAGTCGTCCACGTACAGCGCCACGAAGATCATGTCTTGGTCGTCCCGCTTGACGTAGATGCAGTGATCCGCTTCGCACTTCTTGAACCCCAGCTCCAGCATGAACTTGTCGATGGTCTGGTTCCACATCCGTGGTGACTGGTTGAGACCATACAACGAACGCTTGAGCTTGCACACGAATCCGGGTACACCTCGTCAATAAAGCCATCCGGCTGCACCATGTAGATGTCTTCGTCCAACCACCCGTTCAGGAACGCCGTCTTGACATCCATCTGGTGCACCGTGAGGTTGTACTTGGCTGCCAGGCTGAGCAGGATCCTGATTGACGTGAACTTGGCTACCGGCGCGAAGGTCTCTTCTTCGTCGGTGCCGTACTTCTGCAAAAATCCCTTGGCCACCAGTCGTGCCTTGAACCGCTCGATCTCTCCAGCCTGGTTTTCCTTGATCCGAAACACCCATCTGCAGCTGATCGCCTTGCGTCCCTTGGGCAACGGCACCAATACCCACGTCTCATTCTTGCGAAGAGAGTTGATTTCCGAATCGCACGCTTCCTTCCATTTGGCCGCGTTGCTGGATTCCATCGCCGACGTGAACGTAGTCGGCATTTCTCCCACTGAATCCACAACGAAGGCCGCATCGAAGCCTTCTTCTTTTGCGATGGCTGACAGCTCATCCAGCGTTTGTGGTCGACTATGCCGCTTAGACCTTGGGATCTCCACCGCTTCCTCTAACGACCTAGTCCGCTGGTGTCGCTTGCTGCCAGGCTCGACGTATTCGTCCTGCGCAGCTTCTTCTTCCTTGGTTTCTTCTGGTTCAGACGATTCTTCTTGGTCTGTGGCATCTTCAACGCGAAGGTCCACGACCACATCTTCACCAACGTTGCGTCTCCCACCGTCGAAGACGTCTTCCATGAACTGCGCATCGCGGCTCACTAGCACACGACCGCTCTTGATCTCTTCAAACCGATACGCTTTCTCGTGCTCCGAGTACCCGAGAAACCGACAACGCACCGACCGAGCGTCAAACTTGGTGCGTTTCTCCTTCGGGACCGTCACATACGCATGGCAACCGAACACCTTAAGGTTGGTTAGTAGCGGTTTCTTGCTAGTCCAAACTTGGTGCGGAGACTTGCCGTGGCTGGTAGCGCGTGTCGGACAGCGATTCCGAAGAAACGTCGCTGTCATCACCGCTTAAAAGTCAAGGTCGTTTGAGCACTAGATGATAAAATGCAAAGTGATTGATTTAGGTCCTTAGTTCGCAAACTGCCTGCTACCTCTAAGCCTACTGGATGTCCTACCTGGATACACACTACTGGATTCCTTACTGGATACTGAGCTACCCCAGCCAATCAGCGGCTGCCACGTCGACGTCCATCTTGTACCCACAATCTTGTACCCACGCACGACCGTAGCGTAAACACTTGTCCCGTAATCAGCTTCACGTAATCACGGGAATGCTTGTGGTGCCACTGAGTGAAGGTCGTACCGGTATCTACCGGTACACCGCGGCAGGTCGAGGCGCCTTCTTGACAACACTCCCACTCGACTCGGCCGTAATGGCGCCTTGTATCCCGAGCTTGCTCCGAAGGATATCGAACTGCACGGCGGTGATCGGCTTGGTCATCAAGTCCGCCAGCATGTCCTTCATCGAGCAGTACTCTAATACCACTTGGCCGTCTTCAACCTTCTCGCGCACGAAGTGGTAGCGAATGTCGATGTGCTTGGTGCGCTTGTGGAACTCCGGGTTCTTGGCCAACGCGATGGAGCCTTGGTTGTCCTCGTAGATCTTGACTGCCGACTTGTCATTCATTTCGCCGATCTCGCACAGGAACGCCTTGAGCCAGATAGCTTCTTGTGTTGCTTCCGTCAACGCCATGTACTCTGCCTCCGTCGATGAAAGCGCCACCGTCCGCTGTTTCTTGCTTCTCCAGCTGATGCATCCGCCGTTCATCATGAACGCGTAGCCACTTGTACTCCGTCGAGACTCGATGTCGCCGGCCCAATCTGCATCCGAATAACCTTGGAGTCCGTCCTCGCTGCTCGCTCGAAACTCAATGCCATGAGTCTTCGTACCTTGGATGTAGCGAAACACCCTCTTGAGCGCTTGCCAGTGTGTCGGACACGGATCCGCGGCAAACTGGCTGATAACTCCCACTGCGGCTGCAAGGTCTGGTCGAGTCCCCACCATGAGGTACATCAGGCAGCCGACTGCATTCCGGTACGGCACCTTCGCCATGGTCTCTTCGTGCTTGCAGCCTCCTTCGCACATGGCCTTGGTCAGCTTGAGTCCTGGGTCTTGTGGTGTCTTAACAGGGTTGCTCTTCTCCATGCTGAACTTCTCCAGGATGTCCTTCGCAAACTTGGTCTGCCGCACCGACACCTTTCCGGCCGTAAGATCTTGATCAATTTCCATGCCGAGGAAGTACTTGAGCTGACCCATGTCCGTCATCTCGAATCGCTTGCTGAGTGCCTCCTTGGTCGACGTGAGCAGCTCGTCGTTGTTGCTTGCTAGGATCAAGTCGTCCACGTACAGCGCCACGAAGATCATGTCTTGGTCGTCCCGCTTGACATAGATGCAGTGATCCGCTTCGCACTTCTTGAACCCCAGCTCCAGCATGAACTTGTCGATGGTCTGGTTCCACATCCGTGGTGACTGGTTGAGACCATACAACGAACGCTTGAGCTTGCACACGAATCCGGGTACACCTCGTCAATAAAGCCATCCGGCTGCACCATGTAGATGTCTTCGTCCAACCACCCGTTCAGGAACGCCGTCTTGACATCCATCTGGTGCACCGTGAGGTTGTACTTGGCTGCCAGGCTGAGCAGGATCCTGATTGACGTGAACTTGGCTACCGGCGCGAAGGTCTCTTCTTCGTCGGTGCCGTACTTCTGCAAAAATCCCTTGGCCACCAGTCGTGCCTTGAACCGCTCGATCTCTCCAGCCTGGTTTTCCTTGATCCGAAACACCCATCTGCAGCTGATCGCCTTGCGTCCCTTGGGCAACGGCACCAATACCCACGTCTCATTCTTGCGAAGAGAGTTGATTTCCGAATCGCACGCTTCCTTCCACTTGGCCGCGTTGCTGGATTCCATCACCGACGTGAACGTGGTCGGCATTTCTCCCACTGAATCCACAACGAAGGCCGCATCGAAGCCTTCTTCTTTTGCGATGGCTGACAGCTCATCCAGCGTTTGTGGCCGACTATGCCGCTTAGACCTTGGGATCTCCACTGTGGTGAAGTGGATTTGAAAGATTTGGCATTGGAGTATCCAGGAAAAGATCCGATTTGGACGTGATCGGACCTGACGTGATGTGATTGGAGTAGATGACGAGCTGATGTGGGTGGATCCGGTGGTGGATCCAGTTGATGGATAAGATTGATGGAGATCAGTGACACCTTGGGTGGGACGTGATGGATGTATTGGTATACGATCTGTGCATGTACCCACATCCGGAGAGCTGGGAAGATCTCGTAGGGATATGGATGATGTGGGACTTGCATGATTGTAGTATGGGTACAACAGTATGTCTATATACACTATGGAAGCTGGTGATCCAAGCCTAGATGTCTAGATCTGGGTCATAATCTACATCTGTGAAGACCAGATTGGACCACATACGTGGGTCTATTCGGAGAACTTGGATCAAGACTCGTGAACCTAGATCCACAGGCAGATCCGAGGGATCTGGGATCTAGGGATATTATGGCAAAGATGAACGATGATTGGGGGATTAACGGCATGGAATAAGCTTGGATATGTTATAATTATGATTATCACGAAGTATTGTCACCGGATCATGCATGGAAACCCTAGATCAACAAGGTCAAGGAGATCTAGCTGACCTGAGATTGGATCAGCGTGATCTAGCTTTATTAAGGCATGATCTGACTCGGGAGACGTGTGATCTGGACATTACGGTGGATGATTACGATATTGGAGAGAAGAGAAGTCCAGATCACGATATTGCGACTAGTGATCTAATGTTTATGGTTCAGATCCAAGGTGATCTGCAAAGATGTCGACTGCTATGATGGTGAGGACAAGAAAGGACAAGGATCAGGATAGCGTAATCAGTCGATGTGTCGTTAAGGATAGGATACAGGATGGGATAGGTCTTAACATTAAATCAGAACCGAATTTGCATCGTACGACACAAGTGCTTCGCTACACGCCTGGAAACGGGAACTACATTGGCCCTACGGTATTAATAGCGATTTAGGTGTATAGATCTAGGGTGGTTGATAATATCTAGATAATATATTGGCTAGATCCAACCTCCTAGTATCTTACCCTAAGTGCAGATCCAAGATCCCGGTATTAATTGCTTAGCCGGTAGATCTTCGGTTTCTCAACGATCAAGATCGCGCTATAGGAAGCGCCAAGCAATCAAAGGACCCCGCGTGAAGGGAAATCAACAAGAAAGGAATTACTACAAGGCCGGATCCAGATCTAGGCCGCCGGATCCAAGCTTGATCTAATCGCTTGGACTCCGGATCTACTACTGGCGAGTGGTGTGAAGACTTCCACGCCACTCTACGACCCCAACGTCACGCCAAGACGTTCAACCAACACAGATCGAGCAACTTAGCAGTCACCAAGAGAGGAAGATCCAGCCCAACCGACGGGTACACAAGGTGAGCAAGTTCAGCAGATCACGGATCATCGGAGGACCCCCTTCGTTAGTCGGTGTCCGGGCATTGGTGGGAAGTTGGATCTAGCGATCTCGCAGATTTTGCTGATCCCGCTACACCACAATGGTGTGCGTGCCCGGGTCTGTTGGTGACTCGGGATTTCACCGTGAGTCTCAAGAAGATGTTCAAGTGAAGGTTGAACAAGGGGAACAAGCGTCATCGGACCTTGGATCGACGATGATGCCGCTGAATGAATCAAGATCCGCGGATCAGCAGAGCGCTAGGAGGAACTCCGCTGACGGAAGAGAGGGTGATCTGGATCCAGATCCAGATCTAGAAGAAAAACCTCTACCTCCACAGGTCCCCGCGGGGACCCCGACGGATCTCGACGCAAGTCGAGATCCGTCAACAAAACAAGGGAAGGCGAAAGCGGAACCGTCAGATTGGTCGGATCCCCGGTCGAGCCTCCACCATATCCACCCAAGGATCCTCATATCTCCAGATCCGATAAGAAGAAGCCCAAAAAGAAGATAACACGGAAGAAGATGAAGACTCCAGAGATGGATGATGAAGATCAGATCGGATCTAAACCTAGATCCAGATCGGGACAAGGCTGGTCAGACGAAGATCTGGAGAATCTATTCTACCACAAAGAACTTCGCGAGTTCCTGGATCGAGATCCCGTGATGCGGATCCTGAGGCTGAAGCAGGTAGGGGATCCAAGGGAACCCGTATCAGCCCCGATCAAGACTGCCAACAAACTAGAAGCAGTCAAAGATTTATTGCGACTATTGAAGGAAGCAGGGATGACCACGGGAGCTTTCGATGCGGATGATGTCTTTGATCTGGATCTAAAGGTGATCCAGACTGCCACCAAGGATCTATTCTCCAAGCTCAAGATCCTCGTCGGCGAGATCCCGCAGATCACAGATCCGGTGCCATCACCTCCGGCAAGCATTACGGATCGCCAAACATCCTCATCACATTACGCCTCGGTTGCCGAGGACGAATCAGATCTCTCATCGGAACCAAAGCGAATGTCTCTGGGACCCTCCGGTACTTCAATGCTGGAGGCGAGATCCAAGATCCAACGTCGGAATCAGCCGAGATCCGGCCGCTCGAGGACGATCCCGACCTCCGAAGACCAGATGACAGCAGCCACGACGTCAGATGCCTCATCAGGCACCCTGCAGAAGTATTTCGAGGCAGCCATGAGCAGATTCCTGTCGGAACAGCGAGGGCCGATCATGGATCAAGGAGCAGTGAAGGCGCAGGATCCAGGATCGCAGGATGTAGATATGGAATCTGTGAGATCTGAACATAGCACATCTCGATGGGAGTATGATCCAGACGATATCGACTTCCCCACGGCTGCTCGAGCGACGGTCGCGACCGCTACGACCGGATCAGCCGGATCAACCATGATCCAGAGAGTCCGGATCTCTGCGATCTCAGATCTCAAGGAGTTCACGGGGAAGGATCAAGACGAAGATCGAGCCAGAGCGTGGATTGGCAAAGTGAAATCGGCATTCATGCGAGATCAAGCCTCCGATGAAGAGAAATGTCTGACTTTTGCAGATCTACTGGCCGGATCCGCCAAGAACTGGTATCGACAACTAAGCAGATCTGTGGTGAAGTGGATTTGAAAGATTTGGCATTGGGATATCCAGGAAAGATCCGATTTGGACGTGATTGGACCTGACGTGATGTGATTGGAGTAGATGACGAGCTGATGTGGGTGGATCCGGTGGTGGATCCAGTTGATGGATAAGATTGATGGAGATTAGTGACACCTTGGGTGGGACGTGATAGATGTATTGACATACGATCTATACATACACCCAGATCCGAAGGGTTGGGATGATCTCGTATGGATATGGATGATGTGGGACTTGCATGCCTGTAATATGGGTGCAACAGTTTGTCTATATACACTGTGGAAACTGATGATCTAAGCCTAGAGGTCCAGATCTAGGCTATAATCTATATCCGCGAAGATCAGATCGGTTCCCATCTGCGGGTCTATTCAGGGAACGTGGATCAAGGCTCATGAACCTAGATCCATAGGCGGATCCGAGGGATCCGGGATCTAGGAACATTATGGTAAAGATGAACGATGATTGGAGGATTAGCAGTGTGGAATAAGCTCGGACACATTATGATTATGATTATCACGAAGTATTGTCACCGGATCATGCATGGAAACCCTAGATCAACAAGATCAAGAAGATCTAGCCGATCTGGAATTGGATCAGCATGATCTAGCCTTATTAAGGCAGGATCTGACTCGGGAGACGTGTGATCTGGACATTACGGTGGATGATTATGATATTGGAGAAGGAAGAAGTCCAGATCACGATATTGCGACTAGTGATCTAATGTTTATGGTTCAGATCCAAGGTGATCTGCAAAGATGTCGACTGCCAGGATGGTGAGGACAAGAAAGGACAAGGATCAGGATAGCGTAATCAGTCGATGTGTCGTTAAGGATAGGATACAGGATGGGATAGGTCTTAACATTAAATCAGAACCGAATTTGCATCGTACGACACAAGTGCTTCGCTACGCGCCTGGAAACGGGAACTACATTGGCCCTACGGTATTAATAGCGATTTAGGTGTATAGATCTAGGGTGGTTGATAATATCTAGATAATATATTGGCTAGATCCAACCTCCTAGTATCTTACCCTAAGTGCAGATCCAAGATCCCGGTATTAATTGCTTAGCCGGTAGATCTTCGGTTTCTCAACGATCAAGATCGCGCTATAGGAAGCGCCAAGCAATCAAAGGACCCCGCGTGAAGGGAAATCAACAAGAAAGGAATTACTACAAGGCCGGATCCAGATCTAGGCCGCCGGATCCAAGCTTGATCTAATCGCTTGGACTCCGGATCTACTACTGGCGAGTGGTGTGAAGACTTCCACGCCACTCTACGACCCCAACGTCACGCCAAGACGTTCAACCAACACAGATCGAGCAACTTAGCAGTCACCAAGAGAGGAAGATCCAGCCCAACCGACGGGTACACAAGGTGAGCAAGTTCAGCAGATCACGGATCATCGGAGGACCCCCTTCGTTAGTCGGTGTCCGGGCATTGGTGGGAAGTTGGATCTAGCGATCTCGCAGATTTTGCTGATCCCGCTACACCACAATGGTGCGCGTGCCCGGATCTGTTGGTGACTCGGGATTTCACCGTGAGTCTCAAGAAGATGTTCAAGTGAAGGTTGAACAAGGGGAACAAGCGTCATCGGACCCCGGATCGACGATGATGCCGCTGAATGAATCAAGATCCGCGGATCAGCAGAGCGCTAGGAGGAACTCTGCTGACGGAAGAGAGGGTGATCTGGATCCAGATCCAGATCTAGAAGAAAAACCTCTACCTCCACAGGTCCCCGCGGGGACCCCGACGGATCTCGACGCAAGTCGAGATCCGTCAACAAAACAAGGGAAGGCGAAAGCGGAACCGTCAGATTGGTCGGATCCCCGGTCGAGCCTCCACCATATCCACCCAAGGATCCTCATATCTCCAGATCCGATAAGAAGAAGCCCAAAAAGAAGATAACACGGAAGAAGATGAAGGCTCCAGAGATGGATGATGAAGATCAGATCGGATCTAAACCTAGATCCAGATCGGGACAAGGCTGGTCAGACGAAGATCTGGAGAATCTATTCTACCACAAAGAACTTCGCGAGTTCCTGGATCGAGATCCCGTGATGCGGATCCTGAGGCTGAAGCAGGTAGGGGATCCAAGGGAACCCGTATCAGCCCCGATCAAGACTGCCAACAAACTAGAAGCAGTCAAAGATTTATTGCGACTATTGAAGGAAGCAGGGATGACCACGGGAGCTTTCGATGCGGATGATGTCTTTGATCTGGATCTAAAGGTGATCCAGACTGCCACCAAGGATCTATTCTCCAAGCTCAAGATCCTCGTCGGCGAGATCCCGCAGATCACAGATCCGGTGCCATCACCTCCGGCAAGCATTACGGATCGCCAAACATCCTCATCACATTACGCCTCGGTTGCCGAGGACGAATCAGATCTCTCATCGGAACCAAAGCGAATGTCTCTGGGACCCTCCGGTACTTCAATGCTGGAGGCGAGATCCAAGATCCAACGTCGGAATCAGCCGAGATCCGGCCGCTCGAGGACGATCCCGACCTCCGAAGACCAGATCACAGCAGCCACGACGTCAGATGCCTCATCAGGCACCCTGCAGAAGTATTTCGAGGCAGCCATGAGCAGATTCCTGTCGGAACAGCGAGGGCCGATCATGGATCAAGGAGCAGTGAAGGCGCAGGATCCAGGATCGCAGGATGTAGATATGGAATCTGTGAGATCTGAACATAGCACATCTCGATGGGAGTATGATCCAGACGATATCGACTTCCCCACGGCTGCTCGAGCGACGGTCGCGACCGCTACGACCGGATCAGCCGGATCAACCATGATCCAGAGAGTCCGGATCTCTGCGATCTCAGATCTCAAGGAGTTCACGGGGAAGGATCAAGACGAAGATCGAGCCAGAGCGTGGATTGGCAAAGTGAAATCGGCGTTCATGCGAGATCAAGCCTCCGATGAAGAAAAATGTTTGACCTTTGCGGATCTATTGGCTGGATCCGCCAAGAATTGGTATCGGCAACTAAGCAGATCCACCCGTAATAAATGGTCGGATCTGCTTAGAGCTTTCCAAATCCAGTACTGCGGAATGGGGGTATCAGTGGCTAGACAATACTATCACGCTCGACGTCGACCAGAAGAATCTCCCCTCGATTATCTTTACCGTCTGAATGTCGCCGGATTACGCGCAAAGTTGAAGATCAAGGATGGTAATGCGAAAGATCGACGCGAACATGTGGATCACTATATCGAAACTTTGGAGGATCAAGATCTAGCTGACAGGCTGACTCTGCTACGACTATCCGACGCGGATGATCTAGAAGAAGTGCTACGAGCCCGTGAACGTGCAAAGAGCAGACAGAAGAAAGCCGCGTTCGGATCTAGCAAGTACCGGCAAAAGGCAACTAATCCAGCACCTGCAGCTACGACGAAACATGTTCGCGCGGTGCAGATCCGGACCATGGAGTCTGAATCTGAGTCCGGATCCGACGGATCGGATGGATCTGACTCGGATGGAGACAATCATCGGCGGATCTACCTGGCAGCTGAGCAGGATATCACTCCAAAAGTGGAATCTGGTATGGAGAAGGTCGAGCAAGTACCAATCATCCACAAGCCGACAGATCAAACCCCACCGGATCACAGATCCCGGATCCAGAGCAGCGGATCCGATCGGAACCGTTGCTCGCACTGCGGATCCAAGAAGCATTCCGATCTAGGATGTTGGAGACGCCTCACTTGCCATAAGTGTGGCAAGCGAGGGCATCCGGCAGATCACTGCCTCTTTGTGTGTCGGGGGTGCGGGGAATTACATGATATGGGAAAATGTCCTATGGAAGAGTTCTACAACCAGATCCGCCAATGGTTCAACCCAGCCAAACATGCAGGTTTGCTTCCGGAATCTGCAGAGAAGATGTTAAACTAGGACGCTCGCCGGGTTGGAATCCGGTACGAGCCGAGCGCTCTAGATATTGCATCTATGCATTTGTGAACAAGATATCGGTAGATCAAGGTAGCAAGATCTCAGATCTACGCGGTAATACATGTGATCTGAATGGAAACCGTGCTGTCGCAATCTCAAGTGTCCGCCAGGCGGACGATTACTCCAGATCCGAAGTGACCATGATGGTGGATCTCCACCCAGGAGAGATAAGGGGTTATTGGAAGCAACGGGATCCAGATCTGTGGTTCCAGCCCACAGATCAGGAGGATATACCAGTGATTCAAAAGCCAAGTCAGATCAAGGAGATCCGAAGATCCGAAGTTATGGATCTCTTGCCAGGAGAATCTCGGGGATATTGGAAACACTATGCCCCGGGAAAATGGTTCCGACAAGCCAAGATCACTGGTAAGATCAACAATGAGAGAGGGATCTTGCTCTTAGATACAGGCGCCGAAGTATCCATAGTGGATACGGCCTTTGCTCGTAAGGTTGGGTGCTATATCGATACGAGCCAGATCCAAGATTGCGTTGGGATTGGCGAAAGTGTTTACAGGACAGAAGGAAGAACCCGGATCAAGATCACTATGGCTGGATCGCTGGTTTACTTTTTCGATATTTGGGTTGGATATCTAGCAGGTCAAGATGCTATCCTGGGTATGGATTTCATGGTACCGGCAGGGATCCGACTGGATCTGGCCTATGGATCTATAAGTTTACCTGATGAGGTGCGGATCCAGCTTAGTGGGCGTCGGCAGCTTTACAGCGACAAGGCCAGGCTGGTAACTGTAGGAGAACATATCCAGATCGAGATCGGACAATCAGTGGAACTTCGGTTACATCTCCGGATGTCAGATCACGAGAAGTTCTGGGTCACCCGGGGAGATCGTTGGGTACCCACGGTGGTAAAAGGCCTCGGGAAGAGACGGTATCTGCAGATCACCAACGTGAGCGATAAGGCGATCATATTGCAAGAAGATGTGAGAGTTGGGATCTGGCTATCGGGTGATCACATTCCCCGGATGCCAGGATTTGTCTCGGTGGGGTCACGTCGGTATATGGAATGGCAAAATCTGGCCCTGGAAGCCACGGTGGATGGAAGATCCGAGCATGATGAGATCTTGATGGAATCCGCAGAGCCGATGGTGGATCAACCCTCCTACCCAACACCTCGTGGCATCCTGAAACGACCCGAGATCTCGCAGATACAGGTAAAACCAGTGTTGACGACCGAAGATCAAACATCAGCAGGACTAGATCCGCAGGATCGAACTCCGATCCAACCAGTAGAGACCGAGGTGATAAACCAAAATGTGGATCAGGTAAAGGCGGATGATTTGGATCCAGTGACCGGAGGATCAGCTGAAAGAGGTCCACCCGAACAGTTATCTATCCCGATACAGGAGGCGCCCTCAGAGGATCGAAAAAATTCCCCAGATCAGGAGCCGGATCCGGAGGTACATTACCACGAAGGTAATGATCTGTATGCGGAGGACGTGGATCAAGAGATGGCGATCCTCCCGGAAATTAACCCCACCACAGACGAGGTGAAGATTGAGGATATCCAAGTTGGAGATCCAGGGATCCAGACTACGGCGGAGATCGAACGATTACGTCAGAGGATCTGGAAATATCGACATCTTCTCATCGGAAAGGGAAATGCTCTACCACCGGCCGCAAGGGGTGTGGTGTGTGATATCGATGTGGGAGACGCTAAGCCAATCGCCCAACGAGTGAGGAAGATCGCTCCTCGATTCCGCGAGAAGTTATCAGAGCTGATCAAAGGGTTATTATCAGCTAAGATGATCGGCTATTCCAGATCACCCTGGGCCTCACCGATCGTGGTGATCGTGAAGAAGAATGGGGTAGATATCAGGCTGTGTATTGATTACCGTCTGGTCAATAGTCTTACTCAACTGATGGTCTACCCTATGCCCCTGATCAACGATCTCCTAGAAGATCTGGATAAAGTTCTGTGGTATTGCTCCTTGGATATGGCCAGTGGATTCTGGGTGGTGACTATGACAGATCGAGCACGAGCGATCTCGGCTTTCATTACCCCATTTGGGCTATTCGAATGGAATCGTATGCCGTTTGGCTTGAAGAATGCACCGCAGATCTACCAACGTCTGATCGACAACGCCCTATATGGATTTACTCGGATCCCTCCTCCCGGATCGGATCCAAGATCCACAGATGTGTTTGAAGTGGGAGAAGCCGATGATCCGGATAAGCCATCAGTGATCGGACGCAGATCGTATATCGATGACATCCTTATACCAGCGGATAGTTGGGATCAGCTATGTAATCGAGTGGACGCCCTACTGGAGGCGTGCGATAAGTGGAATCTGTCGATCAGTGTGGTGAAGAGTTTCTGGGGTATGAATAAGTGGAATATCTGGGCCATCGCGTTTCGAAAAGTGGACTGGAGGCGAATCCCAAGGATTAGAGGCATTAACGGATCTAGCGTTTCCTGGATCGCTGAGATCGATGCAATCTTTTCTGGGCAGCTTGAATTATTACAGTCGATTTATCGAAGACTATGCTATCTACGCGGCCGTGCTGTACGAATTGAGAGAGGTCGATTTCGCCGCGATGTCCAAGGATGATGTGCGGATCCAGATCAAGCAAAGTATGAAACATAAGGAGTTGGATCAACTGATCTGAAAGAAGATCCAGGATCAGATCTAATAGTAAAGCCTACGGAACCGTCGGATCCAGGAAGACTAGATGGAGACAAGGCTGATCCACGATGGATTCGTGCTCATCGGGCCTTCGAGACACTCAAATCGAAGATCGCGTCCACTCCGATCCTACGTCATTTTGATATGGATCGGGAGGCTGTGGTGATCGTATATGCAAGTGATTGGGCGATCTCGGCAGCTCTCGTGCAAGAGTACGACCAGATCTACTATCCGATCACCTTCGTGAGCCGGACGTTGAAGTCGAACGAGTTGAATTACAGCCCAGTGGAGAAGGAGGTGTTGGCGCTGCTAAGGATCCTGGATCTCGGATATAACATGTTGGTGGGACGCCGGATCCGGGTGTTGACTAGATACTCCACGTTGGCCTGGTTATTTAGATCGACCGGATTACAAGGGCGATTAGGCCAATGGGCGTCACTGCTATCACCGTGGACATTAGAGATTGTGAAGTGCGTTAAAGGAGAAGAAGAGATCCTAGGGGTGATTGCGGCTAGTATCACGCCCAGATCCATGGTGGATGAAGCGTTGATCCAGATCTCGCCCAAGAAAGAGCCACGACGGAAGATCCAAGCCCGATCCCTGTGATCCAAGCGGATGAGGAGCTGTATGTTGTCAGTTTCGATGGATCAGCCCGCGTGAAGCGTGGAGGTGGCGCATACAGTGCGATCTTGTGGAAGTTGCCTGAATGGACGGTGATCCAGGCCAGATCGGCCTATGCGGAAGATCTTACCGTCAATGAAGCTGAATATCATGGGTTGTTACTATGTCTGGATCTGTTGAGTACCGTGGATCGCAAACGAGTGTGTTCTGCGGCGACTCTAATCTGGTGATCCGACAAGTCAGGGGTGAGATCGAGTGTAAGGCACCCGGTCTGACTTTACTCAAGCAGAGGGCTTTAGATCGTCTGAGGGACTGGCCAGATCACGAACTTGTGCATGTGAAACGAGATTGGAACGGCAGTGCGGACAGTTTGGCTAGTGCAGCGCTACAGCGACAAGGTGGAGTGAAGATCGAGTCGGATGAGGATAAGCAGGATCTGATCACGTTGAACCGATTGGATGAGGTATTGGTAGTCAAGAGGACGGATCAAGCAGCCCAGATCACGGCGGTAGTGACTCGATCAGGCTTGCGATCTACGACGCGGACGATTTCGGATCCGCGATCATTACGGGAGGAAATAGTTCGAGATCTCAGGATCGATCGGATCCGACAAGCCCAAGACGAGGAGGCGTGGATCTCGGGATTGAAGAAGTATCTGAATGGAGATCTACAAGATCTGACTCAGCAAGAAGCCAAATCATATGCTAATCTAGCAGCTGATTATGATTTGGATCACCATGATCTACTGTTCTACTGTCCCTCCACGAGACCGACGGATGCAGATCGAGATAAGCTGATGCGACTAGTGATCCCGGAAACCCTACATCAGGACATACTACATCACTACCATGTGAGCCTAGAAGGTGGACATCAAGGGATCGGCCGAACTTATCAGCGGATCCGGGATCACTTCCATTGGAGAGGTCTGTATAAGAGTGTCCAAAGATACGTGGGTGAGTGTGTGGATTGTGAGACCGGCAAACGTAAACCTCGGATCCAAGGAGAGTCGCCAGGTAACCTTCAGGCAACGTATCCTTTCCAGATCATAGCTATGGATCACATCCCGTCGCTACCCAGATCGCACAAAGGGAATACAGAATTGTTGATCTTTGAAGATCTATTCACTGGATATGTGATCGCGAAAGCCAGCTCATCAAGGACTGCTCAGACTGTCGCCGAATCATACGAAGAATGTGTCTTCCGACGATTTGGGGCCAGCGAAGCGATTAGGCATGATCGTGAACCAGGATTTATGTCCGATTTTTTCCGAGCGTTTAATAAGATCTTGGGTCAACGTCAACGTGCCACAATGGCATATCGCCCCCAAGCTAACGGATCTGCAGAACGCATGGTCCAAACCACAACTCGGGCGATTAAGATGTATGTGCAGGATCTGGATCAACGAGATTGGGACGAGTATGCCGAGAGGATTACCTTCGCGATCAACACCGCGCATGATCGGATCCGAGGAGAAACACCTTTTTATATGGTACATGGGTGGGATCCTAGATCCACCTTGGAAGCGGTGATCCCGGTGGGAAGTACGCGAAGACATGATCGGGATCCACGACGGTGGAGGTACCAGATCCAGCGGTATTATCAACAGGTTCGAGAACAGGTTAATCAACGACTGCGAGAGGCGATCTCAGATCGAGCGGATCTACACAACCAGGAGATCCGCCCGCATCAGATCGAGGTCGGATCTCGAGTGTGGTTATATCTCGATCGCGTGAAAGAGGGATATGCTAAGAAGTTGGCACACTTGTGGCATGGACCATTCCGGATCATAGAGAAAGTTGGAGAACATGCGGTGAAATTGGAGATCGCCGGATCCGGATATCATATTTTCCCTATGGTACATGTGAACAAGTTGAAGCTCGTGAAAGAATATCCAGATCGACCACTAATGCGACTCAATGTGGAAAGTCAAGATCGCCTGGATTTTGATGAGGATCTATTACCAGGGGATAGCTGGATCCAAGATCGCGATCCCGATGAGTATGAAGTGGAGAAAATCACAGATACGAGATCAGGAAGGAGAACGAGATATGGACGGATCTACCGAGAATTCCTCGTACACTGGCGAGGATATGACGATCCAACCTGGGTGGATGAGGCAGATCTCAACTGTGGCGCTCTGCTACATGAGTTTCTGCGAGATCGCACGAATCATAATCGATTCGGTGTGATGCAATCTCACGAGGAATCGTGAGGTCGCAATCAACGACAACAAGCTGGTTGTTGTCGTGGTGGAATCGGTTGAAGGATCTACATGAGGGATGTAGATCGGAGGAAGGGGTATGCATATATACATGTGGAATGCGATGATAATGAAAGATCAAGTCTCGAGATCCAGAGATCCTAGCGGATCGAGGTAGATCACGACTCTATGAGGATGGATCGAGGTAAATGGGAAGTATACAAGTCAAGATCATCGGACATATATTGAAGGATGTTATGAAAAGACATAAACCACTTACGAGAGCTAATCACTACGATCTAGCTGCTGGTCGGTGGTTGCGCCACTTGAAGACCGAAGAACTTACGATCCAGACGAGGGAGATGGCGTGCAGGGTGATCCGCAGTGTGATCCCGATAGTGGTTGCGCCAGGGATCTGCTGTGTCGGCCTCGGCTAACGCCTCCAGCAGATCGGCGGGTTCCCGGCGATTAAGCTGAGGATCGGCCAGATTAGCACGTCTGGCCTCGATCCCGGGATACCAAGCCACCTCATCAGTCCGTTTTGGGAAGTGGAGGAAGAATGGATCCAAGAGTAGATCCAGATCACACCACCCCTCGATCATAGCCTGGATCAACGTGAGCAACATGCGCTTCCATCGATTTCCGGCGTGCGATCTGCGGTTATTGCGCTGCTTGGCGAAGGATCCCAGCCATGGCGACTGTGCGATCATAGCAGCGGTGATCGGGAATTTATGTGTCGACTCCCAGTACGCGATCAGCTCGGAAGCTTCAAAATCACGGTACTGTCGGAGGAAGATCCCGAGTCGACCACCAACATCGGCCTCGAAAGAGATCGGGGGCAGGGTGTTTCGGATCACCCGCCAGGGCTCCGCCGCTTGCAAGGCCTTGACATTGGCCTCCGTGATCAGATGACCACAGAACGCAGGAGCAGTCGGAGAGGTGAAGATCGTCGGCCGGTGAGGGAAGATCCAGTCTGGCCGGAATGGCAGGATCGGGAATAAGAAGTTTACAGTCATGGTAATCAGAGTTTGATTAGCCAACCGAGACTCGATCCACGGATCTATGTCGGCGGCAGCCATGACCCGGACGATCCGCCGACCGGGAATACACCGACCCTCAGGGAATGGAACCTGAGGGACGAAGGTGATCCGAGGAGGCCGATGTCCAGGGGGCGGATTGGCCGGACCAGATCCGCCTGTGGGGCCAGATCCGTTGCCCTGGTCTCCGGATCCAGCATCAGAGTTCGAATCATCGGATCCACCTGGAGATCCGCCGGATCCGGCTGCAGACCGACGTTGGGGAGAGGCGTGATCTCGACGACGGGCCTCGGATCGGGACTGGGAAATGGCCATCAAGGTCTGAGCCTCATAGAGGTCATCGGCCACCTCAGCGTCCTCCTCCTCCTCATCCTCCTCTGCCCCATCGGACCCAGATCCAACCTCGATCACCTCGCCTGATGATCGACTGCGTTCAACATCTTTGGAGGGCGGGGTTGATGTTTGATCTGGAGAAGGCGATCGCCCTTCAGCAGATCCCCCACCCAGATCAAACTCAGATTCGTCCTCTTCGTCCATGGACTCATCGTCCGCCTCGAGAGGAACAGACCGCTTCTTCTGAGGCCGCTATGGAGAGGGTGAGGTGGATCTGCTGCGAGATCGCTTTGATTTGGAGCCGTCAGCATCCCGATCCTCACTGCCCGAAGTCTCCGCGGAAGGAGAGCGTGGGATCCCTCCCGCGGGCTGATCCGTGTCGGATCCAGGATCCAGACGCAGTTGGGTCTGAGGAGGAGGCGCCCCGATTGTGGTCGAGATGGAGGTGAGGCGTTGGAAGGCAGCAGTGTATTCATGACGAAGGGCATCCCGTTCACGGACCACTTTGCCCAGATCTCGGGAAAGTGTACGGATCTGAGCCTGATTCTCAGTGGTGGTACGCTCCCGATCTGCATAGGCCTTCTGGGCTACCTCCACATCATGACGCGCGCGGGTCAAATCGCCCTCCAGCGTCTGCAGCTGGGTCACATCTGAAGCCGATCTAGCCCGATGGGCTGCTAGATCCGACTGTAATAATCCCAACGTCCGCTGCGCTGACAGGATCTCAACATCCCGCGCACGGATCTGATCTCGTAGAGAGTCACGCTCTCGAGTGATCTGGTCAAGATCGGCTTGAGTGGGGCCCTTAGACTGGGGATCGGCTTGAGAGGATTGCGGATCGGGACCCGAAGATTCGCGATCGGCACGATCGGAGCGAGATAGGAGTAGCTCTGCCTCGACCCGATCCAACTCAGATCGAGTCCGGCGCAAGCTCTCCTCAGTCGCTGATAATGCAGATTCTGCATCCTCCCGACTCCGATCCAGATCGTGATTAGCCTGCTGAAGATCTAAGATCTCTCCGCCGGCTTGTGTCATCTCGGACGTGAGATGACGGATCGTGGATTCCAGACGACCTCGATCTTGGCACAGATCATCGATGTGTGCTTCCAGTTGATGGATCTCGTCGGATCGACGATCAAGATCTCGGTTGAGATCGACGATCTGGGCTTCTAGGGCCGAGATCTCAGGTGCAGGCTGCGGCGGCTCCAGTCCGATGATGCGATCCGACTCCAAAGATGATTGAAGAGCATCTCGCTCTTCTCGGAGACGATGAACTTCAGCCCGGTAGCGCCCGATCTCTCGACCTTGGGTAGCGCACATCAACTCGAGCGATTCGAGAGAGCAAACATGCTCACGATTTCGATCCACGGCCTCATCGGCCCGGCGGGTGGCCAGCCGTAGATCGTCGCTCAGACGCAACACCCGGCGACGCAAGGCGACCACAGATCGACGCAGATCTTCAGGTGAACCCCCAGTGGGCCCACCGATCTCGGATCGAGGAGAAGGAGGATCGTGGCGGCCAGATCCATGCTGGGATCCATCGTGGCCGTGATCAGACATGGTCGGAAGATTGAGTTGAAGGAGTGAAGAAGCTTGGGTTGGACGAGGTGATTTGAAGAATGGACGCAGTGAAGTTGTTATGCAACTATAACTGACGACCAGGAGGCGGCTGTGGTGAAGTGGATTTGAAAGATTTGGCATTGGGATATCCAGGAAAGATCCGATTTGGACGTGATTGGACCTGACGTGATGTGATTGGAGTAGATGACGAGCTGATGTGGGTGGATCCGGTGGTGGATCCAGTTGATGGATAAGATTGATGGAGATTAGTGACACCTTGGGTGGGACGTGATAGATGTATTGACATACGATCTATACATACACCCAGATCCGAAGGGTTGGGAAGATCTCGTATGGATATGGATGATGTGGGACTTGCATGCCTGTAATATGGGTGCAACAGTTTGTCTATATACACTGTGGAAACTGATGATCTAAGCCTAGAGGTCCAGATCTAGGCTATAATCTATATCCGCGAAGATCAGATCGGTTCCCATCTGCGGGTCTATTCAGGGAACGTGGATCAAGGCTCATGAACCTAGATCCATAGGCGGATCCGAGGGATCCGGGATCTAGGAACATTATGGTAAAGATGAACGATGATTGGAGGATTAGCAGTGTGGAATAAGCTCGGACACATTATGATTATGATTATCACGAAGTATTGTCACCGGATCATGCATGGAAACCCTAGATCAACAAGATCAAGAAGATCTAGCCGATCTGGAATTGGATCAGCATGATCTAGCCTTATTAAGGCAGGATCTAACTCGGGAGACGTGTGATCTGGACATTACGGTGGATGATTATGATATTGGAGAAGGAAGAAGTCCAGATCACGATATTGCGACTAGTGATCTAATGTTTATGGTTCAGATCCAAGGTGATCTGCAAAGATGTCGACTGCCAGGATGGTGAGGACAAGAAAGGACAAGAATCAGGATAGCGTAATCGGTCGATGTGTCGTTAAGGATAGGATACAGGATGGGATAGGTCTTAACATTAAATCAGAACCGAATTTGCATCGTACGACACAAGTGCTTCGCTACGCGCCTGGAAACGGGAACTACATTGGCCCTACGGTATTAATAGCGATTTAGGTGTATAGATCTAGGGTGGTTGATAATATCTAGATAATATATTGGCTAGATCCAACCTCCTAGTATCTTACCCTAAGTGCAGATCCAAGATCCCGGTATTAATTGCTTAGCCGGTAGATCTTCGGTTTCTCAACGGTCCAGATCGCGCTATAGGAAGCGCCAAGCAATCAAAGGACCCCGCGTAAAGGGAAATCTACTACAAAGGAACTACTACAAGGCCGGATCCAGATCTAGGCCGCCGGATCCAAGCTTGATCTAATCGCTTGGACTCCGGATCTACTACTGGCGAGTGGTGTGAAGACTTCCACGCCACTCTACGACCCCAACGTCACGCCAAGACGTTCAACCAACACCGATCGAGCAACTTAGCAGTCACCAAGAGAGGAAGATCCAGCCCAACCGACGGGTACACAAGGTGAGCAAGTTCAGCAGATCACGGATCATCGGACCCCTTCGTTAGTCGGTGTCCGGTCATTGGTGGGAAGTTGGATCTAGCGATCTCGCAGATTTTGCTGATCCCGCTACACCACAGATCCACCCGTAACAAATGGTCGGATTTGCTTCGAGCTTTCCAGATCCAGTATTGCGGATTGGGGGTATCAGTGGCTAGACAGTATTACCACGTCCGACGCCGACCAGAGGAATCTCCCCTCGATTACCTCTACCGTCTGAATGTCGCCGGATTACGCGCAAAGTTGAAGATCAAGGATGGTAATGCGAAGGATCGACGTGAACATGTAGATCACTACATCGAAACTTTGGAAGATCAGGATCTAGCTGACAGGCTGACTCTGCTACGACTATCCGACGCGGATGATCTAGAAGAAGTGCTACGAGCCCGTGAACGTGCAAAGAGCAGACAGAAGAAAGCCGCGTTCGGATCTAGCAAGTACCGGCAAAAGGCAACTAATCCAGCACCTGCAGCTACGACGAAACATGTTCGCGCGGTGCAGATCCGGACTGTAGAGTCTGAATCTGAGTCCGGATCCGACGGATCGGATGGATCTGACTCGGATGGGGACAATCATCGGCGGATCTACCTGGCAGCTGAACAGGATGTCACTCCAAAAGTAGAATCGGGGATGGAGAAGGTAGAGCAAGTGCCAATCATCCACAAGTCAACTGATCCGACCCCACCAGATCATAGATCTCGGATCCAGAGCGGCGGATCCGATCGGAACCGTTGCTCGCACTGTGGATCTAAGAAGCATTCCGATCTAGGATGTTGGAGACGCCTCACTTGCCATAAGTGTGGCAAGCGAGGGCATCCGGCAGATCACTGCCTCTTTGTGTGCCGGAGGTGCGGAGAATTACATGATATGGGAAAATGTCCTATGGAAGAGTTCTACAACCAGATCCGCCAATGGTTCAACCCAGCCAAACATGCAGGTATGCTTCCAGAATCTGCGGAAAAGATGTTAAACTAGGACGCTCGCCGGGTTGGAATCCGGTACGAGCCGAGCGCTCTAGATATTGCATCTATGCATTTGTGAACAAGAGATCGGTAGATCAGGGTAATAGGATCTCAGATCTACGCGATAATACATGTGATCTGAATGGAAACCGTGCTGTCGCAATCTCAAGTGTCCGCCAGGCGGACGATTACTCCAGATCTGAAGTGACCATGATGGTGGACCTCCACCCAGGAGAGATAAGAGGTTATTGGAAGCAACAGGATCCAGATCTGTGGTTCAAGCCCACAGATCAAGAGGATATACCAGTGATCCAGAAGCCAAGTCAGGTTAAGGAGATCCGGAGATCTGAGGTCCTGGATCTCTTGCCAGGAGAATCTCGGGGGTATTGGAAACACTATGCCCCGGGGAAATGGTTCCGACAAGCCAAGATCACTGGTAAGATCAACAATGAGAGAGGGATCTTGCTCTTAGATAAAGGTGCCGAAGTGTCCATAGTGGATACGGCCTTTGCTCGTAAGGTTGGGTGCTATATTGATACGAGCCAGATCCAAGATTGCGTTGGGATTGGCGAAAGTGTTTACAGAACAGAAGGAAGAACCCGGATCAAGATCACTATGGCTGGATCGCTGGTTTACTTTTTCGATATTTGGGTTGGATATCTAGCAGGTCAAGATGCTATCCTGGGTATGGATTTCATGGTACCGGCAGGGATCCGACTGGATCTGGCCTATGGATCTATAAGTTTACCTGATGAGGTGCGGATCCAGCTTAGTGGGCGTCGGCAGCTTTACAGCGACAAGGCCAGGCTGGTGACCGTAGGAGAACATATCCAGATCGAGATCGGGCAATCAGTGGAACTTCAACTACATCTCCGGATGTCAGATCACGAGAAGTTCTGGGTCACCCGGGGGATCGTTGGGTACCTACGGTGATAAAAGGCCTCGGGAAGAGACGGTATCTGCAGATCACCAACGTGAGCGATAAGGCGATCATATTGCAAGAGGATGTAAGAGTTGGGATCTGGCTATCAGGTGATCACATTCCCCGGATGCCAGGATTTGTCTCAGTGGGGTCACGTCGGTATATGGAATGGCAAAATCTGGCTCTAGAAGCCACGGTGGAAGGTAGATCTGAGCATAACGAGATCTTGATAGAATCTACAGAACCGATGGTGGATCGACCCTCTTACCCTGCACCTCGTGTTATCCTGAAAAGACCTGAGATCTCGCAGATCCAGGTAAAGTCAGTGCTGATGACCGAAGATCAAACATCAGCGGGAATAGATCCGCAGGATCAGACCCCGATCCAACTGGTAGAGACCGAGGTGACAAGTCAAGAGAGAGATCAGGTAAAAGCGGATGATTTGGATCCAGTGATTGGAGGATCAGCTGAAAGAGATTTACCCGGACAGTTATCAGCTCCGATGCAGGAGGCGTCACCAGAGGATCAGAACAATTCCCCCGATCCGGAGCCGGATCCGGAGGCACATTACCATGAAGGTAACGATCTGCATGCGGAGGATGTAGATCAAGAGATGGCGATTCTCCCAGAGATCAACCCCACCACAGACGAGGTGAAGATTGAGGATATCCAAGTTGGAGATCCAGGGATCCAGACTACGGCGGAGATCGAACGATTACGTCAGAGGATCTGGAATTATCGACATCTTCTCATCGGAAAGGGAAATGCTCTACCACCGGCCGCAAGGGGTGTGGTGTGTGATATCGATGTGGGGGATGCTAAGCCAATCGCCCAACGAGTGAGGAAGATCGCACCTCGATTCCGCGAGAAGTTATCAGAGCTGATTAAGGGATTATTATCAGCTAAGATGATCAGCTATTCCAGATCACCCTGGGCCTCACCGATCGTGGTGATCGTGAAGAAGAATGGGGTAGATATCAGGCTGTGTATTGATTACCGTCTGGTCAATAGTCTTACTCAACTGATGGTCTACCCTATGCCCCTGATCAACGATCTTCTGGAAGATCTGGATAAAGTCCTGTGGTATTGCTCCTTAGATATGGCCAGTGGATTCTGGGTGGTGACTATGACAGATCGAGCTCGAGCGATCTCGGCTTTCATTACCCCATTTGGGCTATTCGAATGGAATCGTATGCCGTTTGGCTTGAAGAATGCACCGCAGATCTACCAACGTCTGATCGACAACGCCCTATATGGATTTACTCGGATCCCTCCTCCTGGATCGGACCCAAGATCTACAGATGTGTTTGAAGTGGGAGAGGCCGATGATCCGGATAAGCCATCAGTGATCGGACGCAGATCGTACATCGATGACATCCTTATACCAGCGGATAGTTGGGATCAGCTATGTGATCGAGTGGACGCCCTACTGGAGGCGTGCGATAAGTGGAATCTGTCGATCAGTGTGGTGAAGAGTTTCTGGGGTATGAATAAGGTGGAATATCTGGGCCATCGCGTTTCGAAAAGTGGACTGGAGGCGAATCCCAAGGATTTAGAGGCATTAACGGATCTAGCGTTTCCTGGATCGCTGAGATCGATGCAATCTTTTCTGGGCAGCTTGAATTATTACAGTCGATTTATCGAAGACTATGCTATCTACGCGGCCGTGCTGTACGAATTGAGAGAGGTTGATTTCGCCGCGATGTCCAAGGATGATGTGCGGATCCAGATCAAGCAAAGTATGAAACATAAGGAGTTAGATCAACCTGATCTGAAAGAAGATCCAGGATCAGAGCTAATAGTAAAGCCTACGGAACCGTCGGATCCAGGAAGACTAGATGGAGACAAGGCTGATCCACGATGGATTCGTGCTCATCGGGCCTTCGAGACACTCAAATCAAAGATCGCGTCCACTCCGATCCTACGTCATTTTGATATGGATCGGGAGGCTGTGGTGATCGTATATGCAAGTGATTGGGCGATCTCGGCAGCTCTCGTGCAAGAGTACGACCAGATCTACTATCCGATCACCTTCGTGAGCCGGACGTTGAAGTCGAACGAGTTGAATTACAGCCCAGTGGAGAAGGAGGTGCTGGCACTGCTAAGGATCCTGGATCTCGGATATAACATGTTGGTGGGACGCCGGATCCGGGTGTTGACTAGATACTCCACGTTGGTCTAGTTATTTAGATCGACTGGATTACAAGGGCGGCTAGGCCAATGGGCGTCACTGCTATCACCGTGGACATTGGAGATTGTGAAGTTCGTTAAAGGAGAAGAAGAGATCCTAGGGGTGATTGCGGCTAGTATCACGCCCAGATCCATGGTGGATGAAGCGCTGATCCAGATCTCGCCAAAGAAAGAGCCACGACGGAAGATCCAAGCTCCAATTCCTGTGATCCAAGCGGATGAAGAGTTGTATGAAGTCAGTTTCGATGGATCAGCCCGCGTGAAGCGCGGAGGTGGCGCATATAGTGCGATCTTGTGGAAGTTGCCTGAATGGACGGTGATCCAGGCCAGATCGGCCTATGCGGAAGATTTTACTGTCAACGAGGCTGAATATCATGGGCTGTTACTATGTCTGGATCTGCTAAATACCGTGGATCGCAAACGAGTGGTATTCTGCGGGGATTCTAATCTGGTGATCCGACAAGTCAGAGGTGAGATCGAGTGTAAGGCACCCGGTCTGACTTTACTCAAGCAGAGGGCCTTAGATCGACTGAGGGACTGGCCAGATCATGAGCTTGTGCACGTGAAACGAGATTGGAACGGCAGTGCGGACAGTTTGGCTAGCGCAGCGCTACAACGACAAGGTGGAGTGAAGATCGAGTCGGATGAGGATAAGCAGGATCTGATCACGTTGAACAGGTTGGATGAGGTATTGGTAGTCAAGAGGACGGATCAGGCCGCCCAGATCGCGGCTGTAGTGACTCGATCAGGCTCGCGATCTACGACACGAACGACTTCGGATCCGCGATCATTACGGGAGGAAATAGTTCGAGATCTCAGGATCGACCGGATCCGACAAGCCCAAGACGAGGAGGCGTGGATCTCGGGATTGAAGAAATATCTGAACGGAGATCTACAAGATCTGACTCAACAAGAAGCCAAATCATATGCTAATCTAGCAGCCGATTACGACTTAGATCACCACGATCTACTGTTCTTCTGCCCTTCTACGAGACCGACAGATGCAGATCGAGACAAGCTTATGCGACTGGTGATCCCGGAGATTTTATATCAAGACATACTACATCACTACCATGCGAGCCTAGAAGGTGGACACCAAGGGATCGGCCGAACTTATCAGCGGATCCGAGAGCATTTCCACTGGAGAGGTCTGTATAAGAGTGTCCAAAGATACGTGGGTGAGTGTGTGGATTGTGAGACTGGTAAGAGTAAACCTCGGATCCAAGGAGAGTCGCCAGGCAACCTTCAGGCAACATATCCATTCCAGATCATAGCTATGGATCATATCCCGTCGTTGCCCAGATCACATAAAGGGAATACAGAATTGTTGATCTTCGAAGATCTATTCTCTGGATATGTGATCGCGAAAGCCAGCTCATCAAGGACTGCTCAGACTGTCGCCGAATCATACGAGGAATGTGTCTTCCGACGATTTGGGGCCAGCGAAGCGATAAGGCATGATCGTGAACCAGGATTTATGTCCGATTTTTTCCGAGCGTTTAATAAGATCTTGGGTCAACGTCAACGTGCCACGATGGCATATCGGCCCCAAGCTAACGGATCTGCAGAGCGCATGGTCCAAACCACAACTCGGGCGATTAAGATGTATGTGCAGGATCTGGATCAACGAGATTGGGACGAGTATGCCGAGAGGATTACCTTCGCGATCAACACCGCGCATGATCGGATCCGAGGAGAAACACCTTTTTATATGGTACATGGGTGGGATCCTAGATCCACCTTGGAAGCGGTGATCCCGGTGGGAAGTACGCGAAGACATGATCGGGATCCACGACGGTGGAGGTATCAGATCCAGCGGTATTATCAACAGGTTCGAGAACAGGTTAATCAACGTCTGCGAGAGGCGATCTCAGATCGAGCGGATCTACACAACCAGGAGATCCGCCCGCATCAGATCGAGGTCGGATCTCGAGTGTGGTTATATCTCGATCGCGTGAAAGAGGGATATGCTAAGAAGTTGGCACACTTGTGGCATGGACCATTCCGGATTATAGAGAAAGTTGGAGAACATGCGGTGAAATTGGAGATCGCCGGATCCGGATATCATATTTTCCCTATGGTACATGTGAACAAGTTGAAGCTCGTGAAAGAATATCCAGATCGACCACTAATGCGACTCAATGTGGAAAGTCAAGATCGCCTGGATTTTGATGAGGATCTATTACCAGGGGATAGCTGGATCCAAGATCGCGATCCCGATGAGTATGAAGTGGAGAAAATCACAGATACGAGATCAGGAAGGAGAACGAGATATGGACGGATCTACCGAGAATTCCTCGTACACTGGCGAGGATATGACGATCCAACCTGGGTGGATGAGGCAGATCTCAACTGTGGCGCTCTGCTACATGAGTTTCTGCGAGATCGCACGAATCATAATCGATTCGGTGTGATGCAATCTCACGAGGAATCGTGAGGTCGCAATCAACGACAACAAGCTGGTTGTTGTCGTGGTGGAATCGGTTGAAGGATCTACATGAGGGATGTAGATCGGAGGAAGGGGTATGCATATATACATGTGGAATGCGATGATAATGAAAGATCAAGTCTCGAGATCCAGAGATCCTAGCGGATCGAGGTAGATCACGACTCTATGAGGATGGATCGAGGTAAATGGGAAGTATACAAGTCAAGATCATCGGACATATATTGAAGGATGTTATGAAAAGACATAAACCACTTACGAGAGCTAATCACTACGATCTAGCTACTGGTCGGTGGTTGCGCCACTTGAAGACCGAAGAACTTACGATCCAGACGAGGGAGATGGCGCGCTGGGTGATCCGCAGTATGATCACGATAATGGTTGCGCCAAGGATCCGCCGTGTCGGCCTCCGCTAGCGCCTCCAGCAGATCAGTGGGTTCCCGACGATTAAGCTGCGGATCGGCCAGGTTAGCACGTCTGGCCTCGATCCCGGGATACCAGGCCACTTCGTCAGTCCGTTTGGGGAAGTGGAGGAAGAACGGATCCAGGAGTAGATCCAGATCACACCATCCCTCGATCATGGCCTGGATCAACGTGAGCAACATGCGTTTCCACCTATTGCCTGCGTGGGATCGCCGATTGTTACGCTGTTTAGCGAAGGATCCCAGCCACGGCGATTGCGTGATCATGGCTGCAGTGATCGGGAACTTGTGGGTCGATTCCCAGTATGCGATCAGCTCCGATGCTTCGAAATCGCGATACTGGCGAACGAAGATCCCAAGTCGGCCACCAACATCAGCCTCAAAGGAGATCGGAGGCAAGGTGTTCCGGATCACCTGCCAGGGCTCAGCTGCCTGCAGCGCCTTGACGTTGGCTTCTGTGATCAAATGACCACAGAAGGCTGGGGCCGTCGGAGAAGTGTAGATCGTGGGTCGATGGGGGAAGATCCAGTCGGGCCGAAACGGCAGGATCGGGAACAAGAAGTTCACGGCCACGGTGATCAAGGTTTGATTAGCCAGCCGAGACTCGATCCAAGGATCTATGTCCGCGGCGGCCATTGCCCGCGCGATCCGCCGACCAGGGATGCAACGATCCTCTGGGAATGGAACTTGGGGGACGAAGGTGATCCTGCGTGGCTGACGGCCGCCGGGCGGACTAGCCGGACCAGATCCACCAGTAGGACCGGTAGGACCGGTACCGTTGCCCTGACCCCCAGATCTAGTATCGGAATCGGATCCATCGGATCCATCCGGAGATCCGCCGGATCCTCCAGCAGATCGACGCTGGGGAGACGCGTGATCACGGCGACGAGCTTCGGATCGGGATTGCGAAATGGCCATTAACGTCTGAGCCTCATAGAGGTCATCAGCTACTTCCGCATTTTCCTCTTCATCCTCCTCCTCTTCCTCGTCGGAAGCAGATCCAACCTCGATCACCTCCCCGGTAGACTTACGGGAATCCACATCCTTGGAGGGTGGGGAGGCGGCTTGATCTGGGAAGGCGACCTACCCCCGGTGGGTCCCCCACCTAGATCGAACTCAGATTCATCCTCCTCTTCCATAGACTCGTCGTCCGCCTCGACGGGAACGGATCGTTTCTTCTGAGGCCGTGAAGGGAAGGAGAGCTAGATCTGCTACGAGATCGTTTGGATCCAGACGCGTCAGTACCTTGATCATCACTACCCGAAGTCTCCGCAGAAGGAGAACGGGGAATCCCTCCCGCGGGCTGATCCGTGTCGGATCCGGGATCTAGACGCAGCTGGGTCTGGGGAGGAGGCGCTCCGATCGTAGCCGAGATGGATGAGAGGCGCTGAAAGGCAGCCGTATACTCGTGGCGAAGGGCATCACGCTCACGCACTACTTTACCCAGATCCCGGGAAAGTGTGCGGATCTGAGCTTGATTTTCGGTGATGGTACGCTCCCGATCGGCGTAAGCCTTCTGGGGCACTTCCTCATCATGACGCGCACGGGTCAAATCACCCTCCAGCGTCTGCAGCCGGGCCGTATCCGAAGCCGATCTAGCCCGATGGGCTGCCAGATCCGATTGCAATAACCCCAGAGTCCGTTGCGCTGACAAGATCTCAGCATCCCGCACACGGATCTGAGCTTGCAAAGAGTCGCGCTCCTGAACAATCTGGTCGAGATCGGCTTGGGTGGGTCCCGTGGGTAGGAGATCCGCCTGCCGCGACTGGGGATCAGGATCCGAAGATCCGCGATCGGTGCCTTCGGATCGAGACAGAAGTAGCTCTGCTTCGACACGATCCAGTTCAGATCGGGTCCTGCGCAGACTTTCCTCCGTCGCAGATAAGGTGGACTCGGCATCCTCCCGCTCTCGATCCAGATCGCGGTTGGCTTGTTGGAGATCCAGAATCTCTCCACCTGCCTGTGTCATCTCTGAGGCGAGATGGTGGATAGTAGACTCCAGATCGCCACGATCACGAGCCAGATCGTCGATGTGAGCCTCTAGGTGGCGGATCTCGTCAATCCGCCGATCGAGATCGTGATTGAGGTCGGCGATCTGAGCTTCCAAGGCCGAGATCCCGGGCGCCGCGGATTGTGGCTCCATGCTGACAACGCGATCAGATTCCAGCGAAGCTTGAAGGTTGTCACGCTCCTCTCGGAGGCGACTAACCTCGGACCGATAGTG
The DNA here is from genome assembly GCA_008079305.1 of Phytophthora palmivora. Lineage (NCBI taxonomy): Eukaryota > Oomycota > Peronosporomycetes > Peronosporales > Peronosporaceae > Phytophthora > Phytophthora palmivora. The sequence goes on along the minus strand of VOQZ01001283.1, from coordinate 52,107 downwards.
CCCGATCTTGCGGCCCTGATTGGCACACATCATCTCGAGAGACTCGAGGGAGCAGATATGCTCACGGCTCAGATCCGTGGCTTCATCCGCTCGACGAGTGGCCTGCCGGAGCTCATTGCTTAAACGCAATACTCGACGGCGTAGGGTGGCGATGTATCGACGGTGATCCTCAGCCGTGTCACCGGTTAGGTCGCCGATCTCCGATCGAGGTGAAGGAGGGTCGTGGTGGCCGGATCCATGTTGTGATCCATCGTGGCTGCGATCCGACATAGTTGGCTGAAGAGGTGGAGAGACTTGAACTTGGCAAGGTGATTTGAAGAATGGACGCAGTGAAGTTGTTGTGCAACTACAACTGGCGACCAGGAGGCGGCTGTGGTGAAGTGGATTTGAAAGATTTGGCATTGGAGTATCCAGGAAAGATCCGATTTGGACGTGATCGGACCTGACGTGATGTGATTGGAGTAGATGACGAGCTGATGTGGGTGGATCCGGTGGTGGATCCAGTTGATGGATAAGATTGATGGAGATCAGTGACACCTTGGGTGGGACGTGATGGATGTATTGGTATACGATCTGTGCATGTACCCACATCCGGAGAGCTGGGAAGATCTCGTAGGGATATGGATGATGTGGGACTGGCGTGATTGTAATATGGGTGCAACAGTATGTCTATATACACTGTGGAAACTGGTGATCTAAGCCTAGATGTCTAGATCTGGGTCATAATCTACATCTGTGAAGACCAGATTGGACCACATACGTGGGTCTATTCGGAGAACTTGGATCAAGACTCGTGAACCTAGATCCACAGGCAGATCCGAGGGATCTGGGATCTAGGGATATTATGGCAAAGATGAACGATGATTGGGGGATTAACGGCATGGAATAAGCTCGGATATGTTATAATTATGATTATCACGAAGTATTGTCACCGGATCATGCATGGAAACCCTAGATCAACAAGGTCAAGGAGATCTAGCTGACCAGAGATTGGATCAGCGTGATCTAGCTTTATTAAGACATGATCTGACTCGGGAGACGTGTGATCTGGACATTGCGGTGGATGATTACGATATTGGAGAGAAGAGAAGGCCAGATCACAACATTGCGACTAGTGATCTAATGTTTATGGTTCAGATCCAAGGTGATCTGCAAAGATGTCGACTGCTATGATGGTGAGGACAAGAAAGGACAAGGATCAGGATAGCGTAATCAGTCGATGTGTCGTTAAGGATAGGATACAGGATGGGATAGGTCTTAACATTAAATCAGAACCGAATTTGCATCGTACGACACAAGTGCTTCGCTACACGCCTGGAAACGGGAACTACATTGGCCCTACGGTATTAATAGCGATTTAGGTGTATAGATCTAGGGTGGTTGATAATATCTAGATAATATATTGGCTAGATCCAACCTCCTAGTATCTTACCCTAAGTGCAGATCCAAGATCCCGGTATTAATTGCTTAGCCGGTAGATCTTCGGTTTCTCAACGGTCCAGATCGCGCTATAGGAAGCGCCAAGCAATCAAAGGACCCCGCGTGAAGGGAAATCTACTACAAAGGAACTACTACAAGGCCGGATCCAGATCTAGGCCGCCGGATCCAAGCTTGATCTAATCGCTTGGACTCCGGATCTACTACTGGCGAGTGGTGTGAAGACTTCCGCGCTACTCTACAACCCCAACGTCACGCCAAGACGTTCAACCAACACAGATCGAGCAACTTAGCAGTCACCAAGAGAGGAAGATCCAGCCCAACCGACGGGTACACAAGGTGAGCAAGTTCAGCAGATCACGGATCATCGGAGGACCCCTTCGTTAGTCGGTGTCCGGGCATTGGTGGGAAGTTGGATCTAGCGATCTCGCAGATTTTGCTGATCCCGCTACACCACACCACCGCTTCCTCTAACGACCTAGTCCGCTGGTGTCGCTTGCTGCCAGGCTCGACGTATTCGTCCTGCGCAGCTTCTTCTTCCTTGCTTTCTTCTGGTTCAGACGATTCTTCTTGGTCTGTAGCATCTTCAACGCGAAGGTCCACGACCACATCTTCACCAAAGTTGCGTCTCCCACCGTCGAAGATGTCTTCCATGAACTGTGCATCGCGGCTCACTAGCACACGACCGCTCTTGATCTCTTCAAACCGATACGCTTTCTCGTGCTCCGAGTACCCGAGAAACCGACAACGCACCGACCGAGCGTCGAACTTGGTGCGTTTCTCCTTCGGGACCGTCACATACGCATGGCAACCGAACACCTTAAGGTTGGACAGCAGCGGTTTCTTGCCCGTCCAAACTTGGTGCGGAGACTTGCCGTGGCTGGTAGCGCGTGTCGGACAGCGATTCCGAAGAAACGTCGCTGTCATCACCGCTTCACCCCAATATGACTTGGACAGTCCGGCATGTTCCAACATGCAGCGCGCACATTCCACCAACGTCCGGTTCATCCGTTCCGCCACTCCGTTCAGTTGAGGCGTATACGGCGGTGTGAACTTCTGCACGATCCCACGCTCTCGGCAGAACTTGGCCATCTCACGAGACTTGTACTCGCCACCATTGTCACTGCGAAGTTGCTTCACGCGGAGAGTTCTTACGCGACCACCTGTCTGAGTTTCGGCGAACGCCACGAACTCAGCAAATTTTGCGACCACCTCCGACTTGTTCCGCAGCAAGTATACCACACAGAAGTGCGAGTACTCGTCAATGAACGTGACGAAGTACTTCTTGCCACTGAACGTCGACGTCTTCATGGGACCGCAGACATTACTGTGGATGACTTCCAACAGTTTCTTGGCGTGGTTCGGCGACTTGGGCATGTAACTCACCCGCGTTTGCTTGCCAAGCGCACACCCATCACACAACCCCCACTGCTTCACAGTTGTCATGTTGAGGCCAACTCCATAACCCTTCTTGACGATGGCGTCTAGACCGCCATGACCAATGTGACCAAGTCGAAGGTGCCAGAGGTACGATGTGGTGTCCCCTTTGCGATCCTTCGAACTTGACACATTGGCCTCGTCAGGCATGATCGGAGTCATGCACAGCTTGAACAGTCCCTTGCCTTCACGCGCCCCGAGCTGCCACTTGATCTTCTTCGTCTCGGCGAAGCACCCGTCGCGCTCGAACGTCACGGGCCCAACATCCTTGGTGAACCTCCCGACCGAAAACAGGTTGCGCGACAACTTAGGGATGTGCCACACCTTCGTGAGCACACCCTTCTTGATCCCGCGTGGAGTCTTCATCGACATGACAATGTCGCCACTGCCGACCGCTTGTACCACCCCGTCGTCCGCGAGATGCACGTCCACCGGAGTCATCTTCTTGTAGTTCTTCATGTACTCTTTCGAGTACGTCATGTGCTGCGTCGCACCCGAGTCGACCAGCCAAACTTCACTCGACTTGGAGGTCCCACCACCAACCGAGAATAGGTAGTCGCCGCAGTCTTCATCATTATCGGCGACGTTCGCTCGTTGCGGCCTCTGCCGCTCCGCGTTCTCTCGAATCCTCACGGGACACTTGGCGATCCAATGTCCTTGTTCGCCACAGTAGTGGCAGGCACTAGTCTTCTGCACCTGCCGTCCCTTGCTCTTCCCGTTGCCACTCGTCATGAACGCTTGACCGTGCGCGGTTCCTTCAGTACCGCCACCTTGTTCCTTGCGCTTCAAGTCTTCATGCAGCAGTCGAGACGTCACGAGTTCCCATGTCAGCGAGTTGGCTCTCGACTCCAACGCCGTGATGAGGAACTGGTACGACTCACTTAGACTTGCCAGAAGCGTGATCACCAAGTCATCCTCGCTGACCGGAGCGCCCACCGGGTCGAGCTGTTCCGCCAGCGTCTTGACCTTGTTGATGTGCTCCAGCACATCATCACCTTCACCCATCATCGTCGTGAAGAAACGTCGACGAAGGAAGAGCTTGTTGGCCAAACTCTTCTTCTCGAAGTGTCCTTCCATTCTTGACCATGCATCGTACGCATCCTTGGCCGACCGAACCAGCGGCAACTGCGAATCCTCCATCACGAGACAGATGATCGCCAGCGGCTTGCGAGACTTCCTCTTGAACGTCGATTGGTCCAGCGCAGTGGTGCAGTGCTCCAGCTTGATCTCTCCACTTGTCACTTCCCACAGGTCGCGCTCCTCGAGCACCATGCGCATCTTGAACTTCCACGTGTGGAAGTTAGTTCCGTCGAACTTGTTGATGCAGGAGGTCGTCGTCGAGGCAGTGTCCATGGCGAAGGCGTAGTCGGAGTCTTGGGCAGGGAAAACGGGGCTTGGGCTCATAACCAAAAGTCAAGGTCGTTTTGAGCACTAGATGATAAAATGCAAAGTGATTGATTTAGGTCCTTAGTTCGCAAACTGCCTGCTACCTCTAAGCCTACTGGATGTCCTACCTGGATACACACTACTGGATTCCTAACTGGATACTGAGCTACCCCAGCCAATCAGCGACTGCCACGTCGACGCCCATCTTGTACCCACAATCTTGTACCCACGCACGACCGTAGCGTAAACACTTGTCCCGTAATCAGCTTCACGTAATCACGGGAATGCTTGCGGTGCCACTGAGTGAAGGTCGTACCGGTATCTACCGGTACACCGCGGCAGGTCGAGGCGCCTTCTTGACAACACATGTCGCGTTCGTGGAAGTAGAAGACCCGGATGCGACCTTGGAGCATAGTTACCCAGGGTTCGGAGTCTAAAATTTTCTGATATGCTCCACGGTTCCAGCGATCATGGACGACGTCGTACGAGTACTTGTGAATCTCGTACTCTGGTAACCCAGTAGTCTGGCAAGAGGCGCTCTTGGTCGAACTTGGATACTGTACCAGAACTCCGTAGATGCGCCAGGAAGTCTCGCCATTCTCAGGATCCTCGGCTGTTTGTAGGTCGTCCACAGTCAACTCTGCGTATGACTTTCGCGCCAGTGCGGACGGATGCTTGGGACGTGTAACCACCTTATTCCCCAGGGACCCACTGGAACCTTGAGGGGCAGAAGCGTTTTTCTTGGTCGCTTTGCGACGTTGCTTCTTGGGCTTCGGGTTGGGATCCTGAGATTTTTCGCTGGAAACGGACCGTGGACGCTTGGCGGGAGGTTTGGATTCCAGAGTCTCCTTGGCTTCGACACCGTCGTCGTTCTCAGCGTCGTCATCTTCGTCCAGAACTTCAGGGGCGACTTCCTCATCTTCTTCCTCGGAACTGCTACCGGAGGAGCTCTCCTCCGGTTCCTGGGTTGGAGGCTGATACTCTGGATCATTCTCAACGACATTGACTGTGGAATCCGCATCCTCATCAGAATACACCACGTGGTCATCGAGGTTCCTCCAGGGTGCCGGAACGTCACCACGTCGGAGGCGCCGATCCAAACGTTCATCCGCCATCTCGTAGTAAGCCTCAGGGACGTACTTGCTCCAGGGAGTCTTGTCGAGACGACACCAGTACATCATGCTGACAAGCATCTTGACCAACTGTGGCTGCCGGAAGTGTCCGTGGGCTGCTCGATCATTGCCAATCCATTCCATGGCAGTGTCATACTTGAGACCCGCGAGAATAGCCTGACGCACGTCCGGACGAACTTCCTTCCAGACGACACCACCAGGTAACATCGAGTGAGCGGCCTCCTTAGAGACCACAGTCTTCTCACCAGCACGACGCACAGAGTCGCGGCCAGGCTGGTGGTCCTTGGGGCGACGCTGAACCTTGCGAGCCTTGGAAGCTGTGGGTTGCAGCTGCTTGTCCGACGTTTTGGAACTCTGAGATTTTTGAGATCCGGAGCTTTTCTTGGAACTCTGGGACTCCTTAGAACCCTGAGTCTCATTATTGCCACCCGAGCCACCCTGAAAATTGCTGCTAGTACCCGTGAGATCCAACACTTCGGGGCGATTGGTAGAATCAGACCCTGAGGATGGGGGCATGCGCTGGCTCTTCTCGGGGTACGGAGCTACCGCAGCTTTGCGCTTGTCCATGGCTGCCACATTCACGACTGTGTCCTAGGACTCAGGAGGTTTCGTAACCTTAACGCAGAGCTTGAAGAGGTCGTGGAGACGATCCCAATTTCCCGTGAAGTCAGTGTGCTCTTGTAAGAAGTCAGAGAATTTTCAGGGATCCACAGTGGCAGATTCGAGACGTGATTTCAGGATGCGCACCTGTGCCTCATAATCGGCAAGGCGCGTCTTGAGCTGTGCTCTCTCAGACTCCAGAAAATCGATCTCGTCCTGGTACCGAGTTTTCTGTTCTTGCAGCGCGACCTTGTGCTCAGACTCAGCAGACTCCAGCTTGCCCAGAGCCTCCTGGAGTTCCAGAAACCAGTAGTCACAGGTGAATTTCCAGGAGCGTTTCAACTCCTTGTTCTTGCGACGAGTGTCGACTGCCTGTTGAATAGCAGTGGGACCTTGCTGAGCGACAGCCAGAGAACGCATGCTCTTGTATGCCCCGAGGACTTGGCGTAAATAGCCGGTTGTCTTGAAAACACGCTCTGCGAACCGCGTGCTGTTGAAGTGGCGCAGGAGCGAAGCCATTTCACGCCGAACCCCGATGGAAATCAGAGCGTTGTCCAGATCGTACGACGAAAGAGGTGAACGCCGTGGGTTCAGAACATCGACCCCACTTCTCACGCCACAAATTTCCTTCAGCTCCTGAAGATCGTCATCCGAGAGCTCCTCAAAACCAATGAGAGTGGTCGCACCACCGTAACCCTCCATGGCAAATGCACCTGCGCGGATGTCATTCACAATGCCAGGAACTCCCACGAGGTACGCATTGGTTTTGAGATTAGGAGGATCCAGCAGTTTCCAGTGCAGAGGACACTCAGGAACCAGGAAGTCAGGCAGATCGACCTCCTCCTGCCGAAGCATACCCGCGAAAATGAGACCCCTAACATCTTCCAGTGTCGCGTGCCGCGGTGTCTTGAATTCAGGGGGGTCTACCTGGTTCACTTCCGGAGCCTTGGATTCAAGATTCACGTCGCTGGCTGCAGCGTCAGCGGGAGCTTTACTATCAGCTTCACCTATGTCGGCGCCAGAAGACTTGCTCGCGGCACCAGAGAGCGGGACTTCCTTGACCTCCTTCGCCTCGGACTCGTCCACCAGAGTGTCGCTAGGCGGCGCCTCCTGAGAGTCGGCCGCTGGCTTGCCATCAGCCACCATCTGGGGGACGTGCTGCTGGAATGAGCCGTGCCTTGAGCCGACGTCGATGCTTGCTTGCCATTCTTGGGCGGAGAACTCCCCATGTTGACGATTTGTGAAATGGAGATATGACCTCGCGTTGCCTGTTGGAGATTTTGTGCTTGAGAAGAGAACCTTGAAGATAGGTCCCGACCAACCGTTAGGGAGTCAGGGTGCCGTCGAAGTGTGTGAAACCCAGGGAGTCTACAGAGTGCAACGGCTGTGTTGACGTTAACGGCGGCTGACGCTCTGTGTTTTCGTGGCCTGGCCATGGTTTACCAGTTCGGAGCGATTTCCTCTTTGATGGACCCGGACCTGGAGAGGCGGTTGACACGAGGCGGTTTTTAGAAATTTACCGACGACGTGCCATCACTTCTGTGACTTGGCGTGTGTATTGGACTGTGATTGGTGGATGACTTGGATGCGGCGCGGCTGTACCCGTGTGACACGGATGGCGATTGTGGGAAGAAAATGATGTTATGGGATAAATCCAGTACTTGACCGCAGATGGGTCCAACTGGCTGGAAGTGTGATTCCTGGGAGTGCACACCCAGGGGTGCAAAGAACACTCAGTCCAGCCGCGGATTTTCCCTTACGATGAGTGCCTAAAATCTGGCGGAAAGTGTCTCTGGCGAACGTATCCCAGAGTACACCTCATCTTGCTGTGGACCAGAGTAACAACAAAGGATCATATTACCCTGAGAAATCAACCCACTACCACCGTGATCATGCGCAGGAGGCCGCTAAACCCGCTAAGTGTTTGGATTTATGGAGATATATGTGAGTCTGTGACGCAGCAGACCTAATATCCAGAGTACCGCATGATTACCCAGAGTTCACCCCCCTGAGTACGGGTGACCCAGAGTTCAGGATGAATCTCTGGGTTTGGATCGCGAATCCAGACTCTAAATACCAAATTCAAGTGTCTCCCAAGCTAATATCCAGAGATCGTCCCAACCCCCAGAGTTTCGCAGAAATCTCAGGGATAACCCTGAATTTCACGTGATTCTTTGGATTTCGAGTCAGTCCGAAGCCAGATTGCAATCAAGTGATGTGTGACCTTGAAGGTCAGCATGGATGTGCAGATTGGATACTTTCAAGGAATCGAGAGGGAGTCCCGTGTCATATTAGACCAAGGCTAAAGACCCACATTTGGCACTTTCGAACCCCGACAACAATGGAATCGCAAGTCGATCGTGAATTTGGACCGCTGAACCCAAGGTATACTCAAGACAAGATATTCGACCTCAGGCATAGTAAATAGAGATATTTGCCCAAAGAATGCGGAAGAGTTAGAAGAAGAGAAGTAGCTGATAAAAGACAAACAGAGTTCAATTTTCCCTGTACTGCGCAAGTGACTTCGGCCAAGCCTGCCGACGGCAATTCCGGAGGACCCGAGACTATGACCGCGGGACGCTAAGGGCACATCAACGGCGAAGGACGGCCGTCTGTGTGGACTCCATCAAACTCAAGTCCAGTTAGGTGGGGACCAGCGACGTCCTTGAGCTTCCTGGAGTGATCCATCTATTCCATATCCTAGTTGGGTCACTTGCTGTGCTCGTGGTAGCCCATTTCATATTCCCGAAGGGTATTCTGGGGTGCTAGGTAGTCGCCTCCAGGATTTTGTATTGACTGCTTGTGTGAAGGGAAAGTTATTGATAGTGATTGTATTTTCCTCCTGTATTGGAGGTGGTGCGCGTTTGTGTGAGTCTCAGGGGAGCTAGGCCCCTGAATTTAGGACTCGAGTGAGCCTAGTGTAGGTGTGACCCACCGTCCGAGGGTCCAAAAGAATAAGTGACGGCTAATTGTAGTGTTTGTATACTCTGTATTTGTTGATTTTATCAAGCTAAGAAGGCATTTGGGTAAGGTGTCTTCTGAGTTCCAAGTCCCGGAGTTGACTGAAATCCCGGACCCTGAATCTGTGATATTCTGGGTCTTGGGAAGATCTGATTCTCTGGGTTTGCCTTTTGGTGTGGAGGTGCGTTCTGGATTAGACGTGCGCTCCGGCACTTCTTCAAGGCTACACTTACAATCGGTGGAGTGCCGTTCCGTCGACGACAAACGAGCCGACAGGGATTACACGAGGTACCCACGCCAACCAAGGGGAGCGATTCTCTGGTTTTAAAGCTTCGCGGCTGCGGACCTCTGGATCAATCGCCTTGCTGTTGACTCTCAAGTCGATTCTCTGGGATTACACCCTGAGGAACATCTTGGGCTGCGCTATACAAACCCCCTGGGCGATAAAGGTTTCATCGGCCTCGCCACAGATTGGCTGCAGGAACTCAGTACCAAGAAAATAATCAAGTAGTGTATATCTGGTAGGTCTAGAGATAGCAAGTAGTTTTCGAGGCGTGGCCCGAAGGCTTCACCCTCTGACATGTTTCACATATATTGACATAGTGTGCCACCCACTTGTACATGCGGGGCCACCAAAATGTCTGAGAGACCATTTGGTAGGTCTTCGCTCGGCCGAGATGGCCACTTGTCGGCGCATCATGTGCCTCTAGAAGTATGTCATACTTCAGATCCTCGTCGTTTGGTACGACAACCCGAGGAGGATCTCCTGGGTCTACCATGTAGTGGAGTAACCCATCGGCCAGCTCATAACGATGGAGCTGCGTCCGCTGTCGAGGCGAAAGCCTATCGACTTTGGCGTCCTTGCCATCGGACAAGAACTGTACCAGTGGTGTGTAGTTCTCGTCCCCTTGATACGCTAAGCGTATCACGTTCTCGTCCTTCCTCGTGCTTCTGCAATAGCGCACAGCCTATTGCATAGTCAGAAGCGTCACAGACGACGCTAAATGACTTGTTCTCGTCCGGCAAGGCCAGGACTGACGCTTGCTGTAAGCTCGCCTTGATGCTGTCAAAAGCATCCTGGTGCTGTCGCTCCCAGACCCAGTCGGCATCTTCTTTAAGAGATCCGACAAGGGTCGAGCTAGTTCAGCGTACCCTGCGCTGTACTTATGAAGATAGTTGGCTAAGCCCAACCACTTCCGGAGGTCCTTCTGCGACCTCGGGGTCGGCCAAGCCGCTATGGCCTTGATCTTCCCTGGATTGGCGCGTACGCCGACCCTGCTGACAAAGCAGCCGAGGACTTTTATCTCCTCAGCTGCAAAGACTAGCCACTCCCAGAACATCCCGCTCGGGGTGCTCACTGCGGTGAGCGGAATGTCACTCTCCCGCATCAGGATCTGGTAGTATCCATCTACCAGGTCCAGGGCGCTGTCAGCGTACAACCCAACATGTTGTTCAACAACACATCCTTGCGAGGGATCGGCGTCTGTGCCGGTACCGTCGCATTGTTCAGCTTGTTGTAAGCGTGAACCAGACGCCACTGCCCGTTCGGTTTACGAACGCAGAAGGTTGGCGTCGAGTGCGGGGATTTCGACTCCCGCACCATGCCCGACTTCGCCTACTCGGCGAAGAAGGCATCTATGACCTCGCACTGCTCGCGACGTAGAGGCCACTGCCTCGTGACACAGTATTGTGTGCCAGACACGAGGTCAATCTCGTGCCGTACTCCCCGATCCGGCGGGAGTTGGGATGGTGGGTGTTTCGACACCACATCCGAGTACTCTTTCACAAGAGGATACACCGGATCCTCCGGGTTCTTGAGGATCTTAGAACCAAAGCGCGTTGCGCGCTGCTTCGTGAACCCCTCCAGGACATCCTCGTCCATTACGGAGGAAGAGTTCAAATCTTCAGGAGAGGTCTCCGGCTTCAGGAGCACCATCTCCGCAATCTCTCCGGCCTTCAACTCGGCCAGGAAGCCCTTCATGGACAATTCCTCGAGGGTCAGCAGTGCTGACACCTCTGGCAGTGCCTCCAGCTGGACGGCACCTGCCTTCACTTGACGACCAGACACGCCGTCGAAGACATGGCATTGCTCTTCGACCGACCGTGCCGGTGGAGTCTCAGACTCCGAGTGTGGTACTTTGTTATCCACACGGGAGGTGCTCAACGACACCTCCGCCCTCGTACTGGTCTTCTTGACCCCGCGTGGAACTACTTTACCCACGCTAGAGACGCCCGCTGCGCTCTCAATCTTTTCGGTCTCTTCGACCCTGCGTGGAACTATATTACCCACGCCGGAGGCGCTCTCAGCGTCCTCCTCAACAGTCTCTGCTGCTTGCGGACCTATGTTACCCGCCTGGTCAGTACCGTCCGGCACTGCCACAGTCGAAACCCATACGGCGCGACGACTCTTAGCGTTGGTACATGCCGTCGTGGCAATCCCACACGCTTGGCAATGAGCCTTGGTCTCATGACCGGTTGCGAGGCTCATCGCAACATCTTCGTTGGAGTCAACGACTCCCAGTACTTCTTCGGGCGCATAAGCGCCTTGGCGACCATCTCTGGCGCCCCAGTCCCGACAGAGGTGGGAACATTACTCACCAAAGCTCTGTCGGAGACTGCGGGCCGGCTAGCCCCAATGACTTTGCCGCGCCAATCGATCCAGGGCTCGTGCTTTTCGAGCCACGGCATGCCCAGGATCAAGTCGTACTTGTCCATGTCTAGGACAAGGAACGACTCCGTGCTGTCAAAGTCCTCAAACTTTACAGCCAGGTCCATCCGGATCCCAGGTACGTTAACCACTGTACCATCGGCCAGTCTCACCGAGACCTGGCCCCTGCCTTCACTTTCACGCAAAGCGTCGGCATACTTGTCGCCATTCCGTGCGACCGTCTGGCGTCGACCAAAGTTCGTCGACACCCCAGAGTTAATCAGGGCTCTGAAGGGATCTCCATATCCCCATAACTCGCGTGTACCACGAGCAGTCCGCCGCTGCTCACCCATGTCTCGAGAGCACCAGGCTCTCAGGGGCTAAGCCTCCATGGCGTGCGCCGTCCGCACTCCTACCATGGGGATTTAGATCTTCCCCAGTAGGGCGCCCCGCCCCTACGGGTGACGTAACGGGGTTACATGAGGGGTACCCTTGTAAGGGTTCCGCCTCTAGAAGTAGATATACTTCTGGGAGTGTTCGTTTGAGATACTCTGTTGTGGGTGGTGTGGACCACACCACTGCCACGTAGGTGTGGTGGCTGAGGGCCAACCAATAGTATTTGACCTACCTTTTATATGCACATTAAGGATAAATTATAGTTAATTAGTTGTTTGTATTACAGGCCAAATGACATAATTATTGTACACGACATTGAACATCGGACCAAGAATTGTAACATTTTCAAGTGTTAACGATAACTATTGTAGTATGCATCCGTTGAGTGTGCGAGATGGCTCTAGTAATAGCTTAAGAGCACTGAGCGAAGAGAGACATCTTCACTTGGCAATAAGGCAAACTTAGCCTTCGGTAGGATGGCCGATAAGCACGAGTACACCCAGGAGAAAAGCGAATGATCGTGAGCTGCTACGAATACTTTCAAAAGATGAAGGCCCAGAAAGTTTTCCAGGAAACCAGAACATGTGAACTGGTTGCTGAATGCTTAAAACGCGCTTCAAGCACGGTTGATAGGGTATTGAGCGAGAGAAAGCAGAATCCTAACACCAACTTCACGGTAGGTCGGCCTACATGAAATTTAACTGTTATAATAACAAAACTTGTATTATTTTATATTGAACATAGAATGGTGAAAATGGCAGGGAAAAAACGAGAACTTGAACTGACTGACATCGAACCAGTTATCCGTCAGTTCATTGAACGCGAAAATAAAGCCCTCCGCCCTACTGTTGCTACACGCATTAGTATTCATTTAAACGAAGAGACAGGAATTTTGCTCAGTGAAAGAACAATGCAGCGTGTACTTGGCGAATTGGATTTTCGCTATGTTAAAGGGGAAAACCGCCATATATACGCGGATTCAGCGGCAAATGTTGCCTTTAGGAACGAGTATTTACGGGAAAAGTGGCGAATCGTGTTGGTGAAGCCCTATGTCTCCCTGAGGTTTACCTCAATGAGTCATTCTGTAATGCGAACCACGTAAGGGATAGGACCTGGTTGTCTTCGGACAACATTCGCTACAACAAAAGAGGAAAAGGAGATCGGTACGTATTGTCTTAGTACTAAATACTTTTACGATTTTTTCTAACAAAGTATTCAGTGCTTGTGTTATTGCAGCTGGTTTCATTGTAAGTCGTGGCCGTACAACGTATGACAAGTTTGTTGAAGGGTCCATCAAGTGTTGGAATGCTTCGAAAAAACCTTCAAAACAAGATCCCGATGATTACCATGGAAACTTCAACTCTGAATTGTTTGAAAAATGGTTTGGGGAATTGGGTATTAATTTGGACACCAACTACGGACCGTGCATTATTCATATGGATGGTGCTGGATACCACAAGCGCATGACCAATGAAATGCCAACTTCGAATTCGTTACGTCGGTGGCTCGAAAACTACTTAAGCAAAATTGGTACGTACACATTTGATGAAAATATGTAAAAAAAATACTAAATTGTATTTTGAAGCAAACCTTGTCTACAACAGAGCAGCCAACAGGAAAGTTCTATGTAGTCTGGCCAAGCTGAATAAACCGGCTCCTGAATATGCGGCGAACACGATTGCAACTAAATACTATCATATCCTGTACTACACGCCGCCGTACCACCCTACTCTACAATCGATAGAACTTATATGGGGGTTGGTTAAAAACAGAATTGCTTCTGATCCACCCAAAAGTGGTGCAGACGCCGTGGAGAAGGTTTTGGCTGGTCTGACTGAGGTAAAGCCTGCGGAGTGGCTTGCTCGGTTTAGACATGTACAGAAGATTGAAGACAAATACCTCGCCTTACAACAAGATCTCGAGAGCTAGCTGAATGTTACTACAAACCTTTATAATTTAATTACAAATCTCATTGACTAAAGTGCATGTTTCAAAGCAAATTGTCATATGATGTATCTTTTGCGTTCTTCCATACGATTTTGACTCTAAGCGAATCATACTTCTTAAATTTGTGCGCCTATCTCGCCGAAAATCACATCGCCTCCAGTGGTCTTTTTCAAACGAGTGTAGCTTGAAAACGGCTTGGTATTGGTCTAAAATGACCTCAAAATCAAAATTTAAACGCATGATTACACCCTATATCTAAATGTCGATATAGGTTTTCCTACATAATGTACTGCTTATACCTGCCTACATTTTGGCCCGATGTTCAATGTCGCGTACAATAACTATAAATAAATCAGTCTAAAATCTACTCTAAACTGGCTATTAAGTCCCCTCAGACCAGGGACTAGTGAACTGCCGTTCACTTAGAGTTTGTATATTCTTAATAGCACGCTTCCTCAAGCAAGGTGCTCGTGTGACCCTGTCACACTTGGTAGCACTTGTAGTCAATCCACACCTACGCGGGTAGATTGACTACCTGAATCCTCTGTGGCTCCTATAAGGTAAACCAAGATGGATAGAGGGGAGTTCCCTCATTTGACCGACTCTCAGTTTGACTCGGTCCAGAAGATGGTGGGCATCTTTGGAGGAGATGCCCTCCGAAGCTTGGCAGCTGCTACGCCGGCCGAGCTGGTCGAACGCATTAAGGCGTTCAACACGTACGAGCGAGGGCTTATCGCTCACGTACAGGGGCTGCAGACCCCCGTGGCTGAGATGAAGCCAGCCCAACCTAAGCCGTTGAGGCTTAAGGTTAACCCCTATGAGGGAGAGAACCTCCACTTCTGGGTCAGAGAAGTAGAGCTCGCGATGGACGCGGCTCTGATCTCGACCGAGCGTCTTCGGGTCGCTTTCGCCCTGTCCAACCTAGGAGGTCGGGCGAAGAGCTGGGCGTACACGTGCGATGCGACAACGCCCAGTTGCTTCACAACCTGGGCTCAGCTGTGTCAACAGCTTAGAGCCGCCTTCCTTCCGGCGAACTATGAGTATCGCCAGCGCTCACGCTTCCTTGCCTGTGAACAAGGGAAGCGTGAGCTGCATGAGTACATCCAAGAGATGCGAGTACTCGCTGCATCTCTGGTGGGGAACCCCCTACCTGAACACATCAAGGTGACAGTGTTCATGGATGGCCTGAAGGTGGGCCCATCCCGCACACAGTTGTTCCGCGTGCATGCGAACACTATGGAGGAGGCGATCCAGATCGCCCTCCAAGAGGAGTACAGCCACCGACAGGCTCGTACTCCTACGTCGGTGTGGCAAGGCCACAATGCGTCGTCAGGCGCAATGCAAGGAGCTCCATCAGCTGGAGCTAGCACAGGGCCGGTACCCATGGAACTGGGTACGGCCGTACAGAGCTCCATCCGTTGCTACGGATGTGGGAAGCTCGGGCACATGCAACGTGCCTGCCCTGCGGGAGGGCAAAGGAAGTTCCCTTCCAAACCTAGGGGCTCGAGGGGCCCGTGGCAGAAGCCGCGACCCAAGGGCCAGGGGAACTGGGGTCACCAGTAGGGGCGGGGCGCCCTACTGGGGAAGATCTAAGTCCCCATGGTAGGAGTGCGGACGGCGCACGCCATGGAGGCTTAGCCCCTGAGAGCCTGGTGCTCTCGAGACATGGGTGAGCAGCGGCGGACTGCTCGTGGTACACGCAAGTGTACGGGGATATGGAGATCCCTTTAGAGTCCTGATTGACTCTGGGGTGTCGACGAACTTTGGTCGACGCCAGACGGTCGCACGGAATGGCGACAAGTATGCCGACGCTTTGCGTGAAAGTGAAGGCAGGGGCCAGGTCTCGGTGAGACTGGCCGATGGTACAGTGGTTAACGTACCTGGGATCCGTATGGACCTGGCTGTAAAGTTTGAGGCTTTGACAGCACGGAGTCGTTCCTTGTCCTAGACATGGACAAGTACGACTTGATCCTGGGCATGCCGTGGCTCGAAAAGCACGAGCCCTGGATCGATTGGCGCGGCAAAGTCATTGGGGCTAGCCGGCCCGCAGTCTCCGACAGAGCTTTGGTGAGTAATGTTCCCACCTCTGTCGGGACTGGGGCGCCAGAGATGGTCGCCAAGGCGCTTATGCGCCCGAAGAAGTACTGGGAGTCGTTGACTCCAACGAAGATGTTGCGATGAGCCTCGCAACCGGTCATGAGACCAAGGCTCATTGCCAAGCGTGTGGGATTGCCACGACGGCATGTACCAACGCTAAGAGTCGTCGCGCCGTATGGGTTTCGACTGTGGCAGTGCCGGACGGTACTGACCAGGCGGGTAACATAGGTCCGCAAGCAGCAGAGACTGTTGAGGAGGACGCTGAGAGCGCCTCCGGCGTGGGTAATATAGTTCCACGCAGGGTCG
Organism: Phytophthora palmivora; assembly: GCA_008079305.1. Taxonomy (NCBI): domain Eukaryota; phylum Oomycota; class Peronosporomycetes; order Peronosporales; family Peronosporaceae; genus Phytophthora; species Phytophthora palmivora. Next base: position 35,760 of record VOQZ01001283.1, on the reverse strand, counting down.
AAGAGACCGAAAAGATTGAGAGCGCAGCGGGCGTCTCTAGCGTGGGTAAAGTAGTTCCACGCGGGGTCAAGAAGACCAGTACGAGGGCGGAGGTGTCGTTGAGCACCTCCCGTGTGGATAACAAAGTACCACACTCGGAGTCTGAGACTCCACCGGCACGGTCGGTCGAAGAGCAATGCCATGTCTTCGACGGCGTGTCTGGTCGTCAAGTGAAGGCAGGTGCCGTCCAGCTGGAGGCACTGCCAGAGGTGTCAGCACTGCTGACCCTCGAGGAATTGTCCATGAAGGGCTTCCTGGCCGAGTTGAAGGCCGGAGAGATTGCGGAGATGGTGCTCCTGAAGCCGGAGACCTCTCCTGAAGATTTGAACTCTTCCTCCGTAATGGACGAGGATGTCCTGGAGGGGTTCACGAAGCAGCGCGCAACGCGCTTTGGTTCTAAGATCCTCAAGAACCCGGAGGATCCGGTGTATCCTCTTGTGAAAGAGTACTCGGATGTGGTGTCGAAACACCCACCATCCCAACTCCCGCCGGATCGGGAGTACGGCACGAGATTGACCTCGTGTCTGGCACACAATACTGTGTCACGAGGCAGTGGCCTCTACGTCGCGAGCAGTGCGAGGTCATAGATGCCTTCTTCGCCGAGTAGGCGAAGTCAAACATGGTGCGGGAGTCGAAATCCCCGCACTCGACGCCAACCTTCTGCGTTCGTAAACCGAACGGGCAGTGGCGTCTGGTTCACGCTTACAACAAGCTGAACAATGCGACGGTTCCGGCACAGACGCCGATCCCTCGCAAGGATGTGTTGTTGAACAACATGTTGGGTTGTACGCTGACAGCGCCCTGGACCTGGTAGATGGATACTACCAGATCCTGATGCGGGAGAGTGACATTCCGCTCACCGCAGTGAGCACCCCGAGCGGGATGTTCTGGGAGTGGCTAGTCTTTGCAGCTGAGGAGATAAAAGTCCTCGGCTGCTTTGTCAGCAGGGTCGGCGTACGCGCCAATCCAGGGAAGATCAAGGCCATAGCGGCTTGGCCGACCCCGAGGTCGCAGAAGGACCTCCGGAAGTGGTTGGGCTTAGCCAACTATCTTCATAAGTACAGCGCAGGGTACGCTGAACTAGCTCGACCCTTGTCGGATCTCTTAAAGAAGATGCCGACTGGGTCTGGGAGCGACAGCACCAGGATGCTTTTGACAGCATCAAGGCGAGCTTACAGCAAGCGTCAGTCCTGGCCTTGCCGGACGAGAACAAGTCATTTAGCGTCGTCTGTGACGCTTCTGACTATGCAATAGGCTGTGCGCTATTGCAGAAGCACGAGGAAGGACGAGAACGTGATACGCTTAGCGTATCAAGGGGACGAGAACTACACACCACTGGTACAGTTCTTGTCCGATGGCAAGGACGCCAAAGTCGATAGGCTTTCGCCTCGACAGCGGGCGCAGCTCCATCGTTATGAGCTGGCCGATGGGTTACTCCACTACATGGTAGACCCAGGAGATCCTCCTCGGGTTGCCGTACCAAACGACGAGGATCTGAAGTATGACATACTTCTAGAGGCACATGATGCGCCGACAAGTGGCCATCTCGGCCGAGCGAAGACCTACCAAATGGTCTCTCAGACATTTTGGTGGCCCGCATGTACAAGTGGGTGGCACACTATGTCAATATATGTGAAACATGTCAGAGGGTGAAGCCTTCGGGCCACGCCTCGGCTCCACTGCAGAGCCTACTTATACCAGCTGATTGCTGGAAGTCGATGAGTCTCGACTTCGACTTCGGCCTGCCGGTCGATGACAAGGGCAACACCGGCATTTTGGTGTTTGTCTGCCGTTTGAGCAAGATGGTGCATCTTGCTCCGGTACGTGACAAGGTCACCGGGAAACAAGCTGCACAGCAGTTCCTAGATAGCGTGTTCCGCTATCATGGTCTACCAGAGACCATAGTCTCTGATCGAGACCCACACTTCACAGGGGCGTTCTGTGACACCCTGTTCCAGCTACTGGGAACTAAGTTGACGATGTCAACTGCGGACCATCCGCAGACGGATGGTCAGACGGAGCGTGTTAACCGCGTGCTCGAATATATATCTGCGCGGAAGCATCTTGGTCCCGGTCGGACCAGCTTCCTATGGTTGAATTTGCACTCAACAATGCGGTACACGCTTCAACGGGTTTACCCCGTTCTATTTGAATGGGTTACGACACCCCCAGGTGCCTCTAACCGTGCGGGGAGGCACCGTGGCCTCCATGGTAAGTGGGGGAGAGGCTCGGAAAGCCTTTTCCTCTCAGGTCTCAGAAATAGAGCCCGAGTCTTTAAAAAGACAGTTGTCGTCGTTTATCGACAACAGGCTGACGTTGATCAGCCGGGTTAGAGATGCAATGGCATCAGCCTAAGACAAACAGAAAGAGTACTCAGATAAGAACGGAAGAGGAAATTCAACTGTTTGTAAACAAGGTGAATTAGTACTTTTAGATACTAAAAATTTACCTATAAACTTGGTTAGCTCCGTAGGGAGCAACAAGTTGAAGCACCGCTTCATTGGACCCTTTGCGGTCCTGGCCAGACATGGCACGGCGTATACCATTGACCTCCCAAAGTCAATGACGACGCACCCGACGTTCTACGTGGGGCGTCTTAAGCGGTATCACGATCCGCTGGGTCTTCCTTCTCGGACGGAGGAAGACCAAGGTGAGAACTCACCTCCTCGAAACGAGGTTGAGCTCTCTGAACAACCGGAGCTGCCGGTGTCGAAGCCTGTGAATGAAACGCAGGCTGGTACCCACGCGAGTCATACGAAGGGTATGACGGTACCGAGTGGGAAGAGCTTGGGTAAGAGCTATACCCATAAGTCGAGGGGTACGAATACCCCTGCGGCTCATAAGAGGGCATCCGACCATGCACCTCATGGCTTAGAACGTCTAAGCCTCGACGGAGTTCCTTCAAGGCAGCAGCCGGAGCTCGGCGGTCAACGCACCCATGGAGCTCATGAGTCTCACGACCAAGAGCGTCCAAGTCCTGACGAAGGACCTCAAGGGTTCCCGGCTCGCCAGCCTGAGAGGCAGCCTGACCACCAAGTCCAAGCCCAAGGGCTACCTCGATCGCATAAACGCGATCGCGAAGCTGACGGACCTCGTCGCTTAATAGGGACCCCACAGAGTCCCGACCCGAAGTTGAGGGTCCAGAAGGATAAGGCTGAGAAGGAGCCTCGTACTCAAACGCGTGCGAGAGCTCCTCCTGCCCTCCTTGATCGGAACGGCAAGCTCCACTACCATGTGGAGCGGGTCGTCCAAGAGCGGCGGCGCTCTGGGAAGCGCCAGCTGCTAGTAAAGTGGCGGGGTTACCCCTCGTCACAGAACTCGTGGGAGCCGGAAGACCGGCTCCGCGTTGACTGCCCGAAGGCTGTTGAGATTTGGGATCAACAGCCGGAGCGTAAGTAGTCCGCGGCTTCTTAGCCGCCTTACGGTGTACGGTCCCTGGGTTGACGGAACCGTACCCGCGCTCTTCTTGAGCGCTGGACTTAGACTGCTGTCTAAGTCCCTCCATGACGGAGTGGAGTTGCCGCTTAGCGACTAAGTGGGCAAACTCAATACGAAGATCGCGCTGGTCCAAAACATAGGACAGCAGGCGATCTTCCCGGAGTTCTTTCAACTCCTGAACTGTGAAGTTCTTTAGAGAAACCCATCTCCAGAACAGGTCGTCTGCCTGGGTCTGGGTTGTGGTGTTCACGGGCTGTACCCAAGGGTATCTCCACACGGGGAAGAGCCCACCACGGTCTTCCGGCTTCTTGCGGAGACTTGTAAATTCCTTGAGAGGAATTCGGTGTGGTGCAAGTAGAACACACCTAGCGGCCTCGATGTCGTTGACAAAGAGTGGTTCGTCTTGAACCAAGGCACGCTCATAGGCGCCACGCGAAGTGCGCCCATGGTTTAGACCACGAGGGGCCTTGAGGTGCTCCAAGAACATTGGAGATCCAGACCCCGCATCCGGTGGGTAGTATCCGCGAGGATACACCGGCGTAGGAGGCGCAAGAGTGCCTTGCAGTTGAGCAGCTTGATAGCGCTCCTGCTGCTCATCGAGATCATTGGAGATCTCTTGGGGCTCGGAGGCAGCCCCCTCCTCTTCGGCCTTATCCGAAGAAGAGTCGAATAGACTGTGGTAGTCTCTCGAGAAGCCAGACTCACGAGGAGTAGTCTCGGGGGCTACGCGCTTCTTAGCAGCAGCAGCACCCTCATCAGCCCGTTTTGAAGAAGCTGCTTTCGCAGCTTGGGCTCGAGCCTTACCTTCGGCTAAGGTAAGGCTCTTGGCAGGCGAGCTCGTCGAAGCTGCCTTTGCCTCGGATGATTCAGCATCATCAGCAGGAGCGTCCTGTGGAGGAGCGTCATGTGAAGGAGCATCCTGAGAAGAAGATGGATCTGTGGTAAAGCAGATAAGAAGTTTTCCGACTTCGATCTGGTCCCGTAAATCGAGATCATGAGCAATCCCTCCTGATAGTGATCCCCGATATAGTGACATTCACTATAATGACCAAGTGAATGCGTGTGCCATCATCCCCGTCCAAGAAGATTGTACCCACGCAATATCGACCTTGGCAGGTAATATCGATTTTAGTTTTATTATAGGTATTATGGAGCCAGTGCGTTATGGATAGCCACAGATGGGAAGCATAGGGTATTTACCATTAATTCAGAGTTGTTTTTACCTTCTACTACACAAGTCTTCCTTCATCTACGCTATTCCAGGCAGGGATATACAAGATTGGCTCTCCCGACGTCACGCAGGATCAAGATCGACACTAAGTAGAAACCCTACGCCCAGATTGCTTGGCTGGACGTTCGTCAACCCTCAAATCTCAAGACCCCGCTATAGGAAGCGGCAAGCACGTATTGGAACCATTGAATAAAGGTCACACACCGACCACAAGACCCCCCGAGCTAAGATCGACACTGGTCAGAGCAAGATCGACCAAGTACAACCAAGATCGAAGCTCAATAACTACACGGCGCAGCGAGTAGAAGTATCCCCGCTGCTGCCACCTCTCCCGCTGTCCTGTCAGACAGCAAGATCAACAACAAGCGCGTCTATCGAAATCACCCGAGGAGCGATCTAGTCCCACCGACGGGTACACAAGGTGAGATCAAGTAACTTCACGGAAGATCGGAGTACCCCCTCCGTTAGTCGGCAGTTCGGGCGCAGTGTGCAAGAGGACTCCTGCGATCTTGCGATTTCGCAGAACCACTTCGCCACAATGGTGCGCGTGCCCGGATCTTTGGGTGACTCGGGATTTCACCGTGAGTCCCATGAAGAAGCGCATGCTGATCTTAGATCAGGGAAATCATCGTCGTTGGAGATCGGATCACCAACGACACCGCTGAATCAAGATCGATCCGCGGATCGGCAGAGCTTTGGGAGGAGCTCTACCGACGGAACAGAGGAGGGTCCAGCTACGGACCTAGAAGAGAAGCCTCTACCTCCTCCCCAGGTCCCTTCGGGGACCCCAGCAGATTCCGACTTGCGTCGCGATCTGCAGGACGAAAGTCCACCGGCGAAAGCCATCCAAACGCTCGTCTCCAAGTCGAGCACAAAAAAGAAGTCAGCAAGGTCGAAGCCTCTACGGAAGAAGATGAAAGCACCAGGATCGGACGCTGATGACCAAGACGATCTTAAAACAGCGTGGACTGACGAGTCACTCGAGATCGCATACCACAAGAAGGAACTTCACACCTTCTTGATCAAGAATCCCGTTATGCAGATTATCAAGCCAAAGATCATCAGCGATCTAAAAGGCCCAGTGCAGAAACCAACTGCAAGATCGAGCAAGCTAGACGCTGCAAAAGCGTTATTACATCTGATCAAGGTGGGATCATCGCAGGATCGCTCGACGCTAACGATCTATTCGACACGAGGCTCAGCTCGATCAACACAGCTCTGATGTCGATCTTCGACTTGCTGAAGCCCTTGGTGGGTGAGAAGAGTGTAACCCCCAAGATCGCGACTAGATTGACAGACGACATGCTAAGATCGTTACCAGCACTCACAGTGGAAGATCAGACAGGAACATCCTCACATTACGAGTCGGCGACTGAGGAGGTGGATACTGACAGTACAGATGACCCACCTCGGATGACGCTAGGCCCTTCAGGTGCTGCTATGCTACGGCAGCGTGGAGATCATGAGGCCAAGCGAATGACGGACGTCATTCGTGTCGAACATGACACAAGGATCGAATTCGAAGTTGGAATCGTACTTCCAGGCGGCGATGAACCGATTCTTGAAGGAACAACAAGGCCCTAGCAATCCCGTGATCTTAGCACCAGCAGAAGATCGAGATGTGGATATGGAGTCTGTGGGGTCGCTAGATCGACACCCAAGTCCTCATGAATACGACCCAGACGATCTCGATCTTGATCCTCCCAGACGTGCGACCGTAGCATCAGCATCAGCCATGACCACCGGAAGATCGACAAGTGTTCCACGTATACGAGTATCTGCCATGTCTGAACTAAAGGAGTTTGCGGGGAAAGAAGGGGATGAAGATCGAGCCAGGGCCTGACTTAACAAAGTAAAATCCGCCTTTGTGCGAGATCAAGCTCCAGACGAGGAAAAGTGCCTGGTGTTCGGCGATCTCCTCACAGGATCGGCGCGAAACTGGTATCGACAGCTTAGTCGCACAACACGCAGTACCTGGAAGGATCTGCTCAGCAGCTTCCAGGTTCAATATTGTGGACGTGGAGTGTCAGTCGCGAGGCAATATTACCACGCGCGCAAGAGATCGGACGAATCTCCACTGGAATACCTATATCGGCTCAATGTGGCAGGGCTCAGGGCCCGCCTCCAGATCAAGGATGGACCTTCGGAAGTTCGAAGGGAGCATGTGGAACACTTCATCGAAACTCTTGATGACCGCGATCTTGCAGATCACCTGGGCCTACTAAGAATTCCAGACGCTGACACTCTGGAAGAAGCACTTCGATCTCGGCAGTGAGCGAAAGCACGACAGAGCAAGGCGGTATATGGATCAATCAAGCCCCGTCAGAAGAACAACAGTGCAGCAGCCCCGTCTTCCCCAACTCGGGCCGTCAGAGCTATCAAGCCGATCTCGGATAGCAGTGAGTCTGAAGAGGTCTCCAGTGGATCGGATGACGAAGCAAGATTACGTCGTGTCTACCTCGCAGCATCTGGAAAGGATGAGGGACAGCAAGATCAAGATCAAAGGAACCAAGATCGCAGTCGCTCGGAGACCGGAAGCAATCGTGCCCAACAAGATCGACATGATATAGGTTCGCCACCTAAGCGATGCTCGCGCTGTGGGTCACGTAAACATAGCGATCTTGGGTGCTGGGGACGTCTGACGTGTGAGAAGTGCGGTCGTAAAGGACATCCCTCAGATCGCTGCCTATTCATATGCAAGGCATGTGGTGACATCCACGAAGCGGGAAAGTGCACCATGGAGGAATTTTACAACTTGATCCGACAATGGTACAATCCTACCAAGCACGCCGGCATGTTGCCAGAGACGGCGGAAAAGATGTTAAACTAGGACGCTCGCCGGTTTGGAAACCGGTACGAGACGAGCGTTCTAGTTACAGCATTTATGCATATGTCGAGAAACAATCGGAGGCAACAGTTAATCAACTGATCGATCCGATCGACAATACATGTGATCTTCTGGAGAAATCCACCGCTACAGTGTCAAGTCTACGCCAGATCGATGAATATGCAAGATCGAGTGTGATGATGGCTCTTGAGATTTCCCCTGGGGAATCGCGGGGCTACTGGAAGTATCATGTTCCAGACAAGAAGGTCAAGCAATCTAAGGCTATGGGGAAGATCAACAACAAAAAAGCAACTTTGCTATTTGACAGTGGTGCTGAGGTGTCCATATTGGATGCCACCTTTGCTCGTAAGGTCGGGTGCCACATTGATGAAAATCAAACGTTGGAATGCGAAGGTGTTGGACGATCTCCATATAAGATCGAGGGACGTACTCGTCTCAAGATCACGCTGGCAGGATCGCTAGTGTACTTCTTTGATGCATGGGTAGGACCGCCCACCGGAGGTCAAGATCTGATACTAGGAATGGACTTCATGGTGCCAGCGGGTATCCGCCTCGATCTCGCTGATGGGACAATATGTCTGCCCGATGAAGTCCGCCTTCAGATGGCTGGTAGGCGTCCTCTTTACGGTGACAAGGTAGAACATGTGTGTTGGAAGGATCACTACTGGATCGATGTCGGACAGACGGCCGAGATCAGGCTGCGCGGTCAAACTTCAAACCAGTATAAGTTATGGGTCACCAGAGGAAATAGATGGGTGCCAACGATCACAGTCGGACCGGGAAGAACGCGTTATCTACAGGTGACCAACATAAGTGATCGTGCATTAACTCTCCACCAAGGATCGAGAGTCGCGATGTGGTTGAGTGGAGATCGAGTCCCCCGAATTCCGGGATATGTATCTGTAGGATCGAGGAGATACGCTGAATGGCAGAATCTCGCATATCAGGCAACTACGGATGGAATCAGTGAAGTGGATATCAATGAGCAGATCGCCGAGCCAGCAGTGGAACGTCCTGAGTACGTAATGTGATGTAGCGAACATCAAGTTTGGCCCTTGGCTGAGTCTAAGGAGCCGTGTCCAACGGTACAAGATTGCGACGCACCAGAGCTCGGCTTTAAAAGCAGCTTAGGAGCGGTGGCCTACGGTACGGACTCGGCTGGAGACTTCTTAGAAGGGAAAGCCGAGTCCAAGGACTCGGCTGTGGCACCTTCAGAGCTACCGGAAGAAGATGCGACCAAGCGCAGGGACTAACGACCATCGGGAGAGCCGGGAACAGTCGCTTCGACTGGGCTGAAAGGTCGGCAAGATCTATAACGACTCTATTTCACTAGATATTTGTATAGGAACCAATTAGGAATCAGAAAAGGGGCTTAAGTCCCTAGTATTAAACAGAGCAGAATTTTCTAGGTCCAGAACACGTGTACACTCTTCCGGTAAGTCCCTGCACGGGCCGGATTATGTCTGCCGTCAGAACTCGAGAGGCGTAGCTTGTAGAGTTCTGACTGGTAGCGCCAAGAGATTAGGTTGGCCCGGGGAAGGGCGTGTCTCGCCAAGCGCGAAGAACAAACCCCGTCGAGCTCGGCGGGTCGGTATACCGTACAGCCCGGGTACCGTTACTCTTTCAGCCGAGTAGCCTTTGCCTCGGCGACCCGTAAAAGCGCTAACGCGCCGTCGTCCATCCTTTGGCGGAGGGCACGGGATAACGTATTATTGGCTGGCTTGGTTGGTTGGTACTCGGCGGAAGCGAGACACCAGCTGTCCCGGAAGGGCCGAACCGCTAGGGGACAACCCAGCGCAGGCCAACAAACGCCGACCTAACTCGGCGATTGTTGTGGTTGCGTTCTGTTTACCCACATCTGACGGATTTGTGCGTTCTGCAACACCACAACTGGTGCCGCGACCCGGGAACAGGGGTGCGCTTGTTTTTCGCAGGTACCAAGGTAACCAAGTTTCGAGCAAACAAGAAGAAGAGAGAAGAAGAAGAAGGATGACTAAGGGAACAAGCACGCTACGTGAAGATAGCCCGGCGATGGCCAAGGGCTCTCCCCACGTGGGGATAAGCGCGGCGAGTTTTGCCGACTCGGCGGACTCGGCAATTGCGATGACGATGGACGCGACGGCGGACGGATCTCGCAGTGTCCAGTTCGAGGAGGAGGATGCCCAAGGTCATGCAAGTGATGAAGAGAAGGATGATGAAGACTATGAAGAGAAAGTCGAGCTCGGCTACGTGAAAACGACAGCTGAGCTACTCGGCGAAGTTGGGGAATTATCGCTCCAAGTGGGCCGGATGGGAGTTCCTCGTCCGGTGGAGCGAAACCTGGCTGCTGAGTTCGGTGAAGATGCGGACGACGAAGATCAAGGTGTCGCTCAAGGGGAACGTCCGCCCCTTGTTCCGAGAGCGACACGAAATGCGGATACGCCGAGTGCAAACAAAGTGTTAGCGCAACTCGGCGGAGAGATGATGAGAGATAGTGAATGGATGAAGTTATTTGCCCCAGTCCCGTTGGCGCAGGCGAGATGGCCATCACTGGGGCCTCTGCTGGCTGGGCCAATGGAGTGGTCCGACACCGCGGAAGTAGCCGAGACGACAATATTGCTGCTGAAAGCAATGGGCTTCCGAGTCACTAGTCGGCCGAGTCCGTGGATTCTAAGTGATTGGAACCTTGACTTGGCTAGCGTGGAGCTGTTACGTTGGAGGGGAAAGCTGAGGAAAGCTTTCGGAGTGCAGATCAAACCCCGGCTATTGACAGCTTCTGATGGTGGCCCCCAACTCGGCGGAGCAGGGTATCAACTCGGCGGAATGGAGCCTCAACTCGGCGAAATGTCGAGTAAGACCCCATACCTGAAGGATCCAAAGGATGGTCAACCAGCGACGAACCCAAGCAAGATCACGACGATGAAGACACCCGAGACGACGAAAGGTGAGCGGTTTAGGGTGACAGCAGGGACGCCGTACTTCGAAGACTCGCACATGCTGAGTCCGAAGAAGAATCGAACTCAGCTAGGACGAAATAAGTGGGAATCCGAAGAAGACAACTCGGCTGAAGCGGAAGAAGATTCCGACGATGACCATGGTTACCGCCCAAGCCGAGATGAAACGGTCAAAGACCAGATCTATCACCTCAGCAACGACAGGGGTGATCAAGGAGGATCCCAGTATCTGGAATTGAGGTCGCATGTTTCCTTGGACAAGATAGCCCAGTTCGACGGCCGGCGGTATCGATCCGATGACTCGCTACAGTGGCTGAAGAGGTTCATCTACGAGATGAAAGGCACACGTATGCCCCAAGACTCTTGGTGCAAACCCTTCTCGCTTAGCCTTGGCCGAACAGCGAAAAGTTGGTATCGCCAACTCCCGAGGAAGACCCAAACGCGGTGGAACCTGCTGAGCGAGGCGTTCCTGGATTACTACTGCTCACAGTTTGACCAATCGGCCAGGACGCGATACTACTCGGCTAAGCGTAAGGATAAAGAGACGATCTGCGATTTCTTGACTCGGCTAAATGGGTATGCACGAACGGCGAAGATCCAGTATGAGCGTGGTGGGGCCGATGCTGCCGACCATGTCGAGCAGTTCCTTCTGAATTGCGGTGACGATGACATCATGGACATGCTGTACCCGCTCCAGCTAAACGATATCCACCGAGTCGAGCAGATCATCAACAAGAAGATCCTAGGCGAAAGGCGGAAGAAACAACGAGATCGGCTAGTTTCAGGGAGAAGCCGAGATGAAATGCGCCGAGATGACCGACGGAACGATCGACGCCGAGATGACAAACGCGACGGCCGCCGAGAAGACAAGAGAGATGTACGCCGAGATGGCCGTAGAAGTGATCGACGCCGAGAAGAGAGTCGGGATCGACGGATAAACACCGCGGACTACGTCGTCGAGGAACTTTACGGATCAACAGGACACACTGAAACAGGCCGTGGTCAACTAAGCCGAGACGCCGAGCTGTATGATTCTGAAGACTCGGACGGATACAGCGCATATGATCAGGATGAAGACGCCGAGTCGGAAGATGACACAGATTACGTCGACGCCGGGTTCACCAATGACCGAGGCGACTCAGCTAGGACCCCGAGGAACTCGGCTAGACCATTTAGAGGACCGACTGAAGGACGAGATCGTCGGGACACCTCGAGAGAACGCCAGCAATATGGGCCTTGCGCAGCTTACGGAGGCATGGGCCACTCAGCTCACTTCTGTCGGAGACGCTGCAAGTTCTGCAAACAAGTCTATGAAGTCGGCCAATGTGAACTCTTCCGCCACTATGAAAAGCTGGCTTCCTTCGTCAAGAATAATGTTGACAAATCCAAAGTCCCCGAAGAACTCCAAGATCTCTACACGCCGAGTGATTTAAACTCGGCAGCCCGCCAACATTGACTGAGTTGGAATTTTCCGGGCTGCCACAGTTAGCTGAACCTGTGGTGGAGGCGAACTTCGCGTTCGCTTTCGTAGGGGAAGCAGGATGGCCCGAGGGATCGGTTGGGATGGACGAAGGAATGTGTGATAGCGACGGTAATGAATGTGAACCCGAGGAGTCGGATGAAGACGACTCGGCGATGGTGAGTGCAGCGGCGACTCGGCGGTATGATGGTGTGACACCTAGACCGCGAGTGGTGAAGTTACTTCGGGGTGAGCGACTCGGCTGGTGGTCGTCACAGAAGTTTGACCGCCGAGTTCGGATGCGCGCACTCGTAATGGGCGCTGTGAATGACAGGCGAGTGAAAATATTGCTGGACACTGGTGCAAACGTCTCGGCGGTGAGTTCTACACTGGCTCGAAAATTGCGATTGAAGCAGTACGCCAGCCGATACCAACAGATTGATATCCAAGGGATCGGTAAAGACAAGGTGTCGACGACCCACAAAGCGTTGGTAAAAGTTACCCTCGGCTGGGAAGTTGTTTACGAGTTTGAGGTATGGATAATGCCTCACCACGCCGGGGTCGACCTCATACTAGGCACCGACTTTATGATCCCTGCAGGAATTCGGCTGGATCTCTACAACTCGGCGGCTAAGCTACCCGATGAAGTGGTGGTGCCTTTGCTACGGTCATTAAAAGATACATATGACCAAACATATGGGTTGCAGACTGCAGACGGGCCTACAGAAGCAGTATGCCTGTCAGCCGAGTTCAAACTCCGCCGCAGGCAGCCGAGTGAGTTGACCCACGAATTTTGGGTGAGGCGAACAAATGATTGGATACCCACCGTAGTGATGAATGCCAAAGGCAAGGCAACCAGGGTCTATTTGACTAGTACACGGCCAACATCGGTGTGGTGTCCTGCACATTTCCCGGTAGTAATTTGGCTACCACATGGGAAGCTACCACCAGAGGGGTACGTGCGATTGAACTCGGCTAAGTATCGAGATTGGCAAGTACTCGCGTACGAATCAGCAATCGATAAGGATTTGCTGTACAAAGAACAAGAGTTGTACGCAGACTGGCTATCCCGACAACCACCAGCTGTCGAACGCAAACCGTATCACTGGCCCAAGGGGGTGAAGGAGAGACCGCTTGAGGCCAAAAGGGGGAAACAGTTAACGTGCGCCGAGCGCTGGGCCGCTGTGGATGCCGAGAAGAAGGTGACGAATACTCAGGGAATCACAGCCGAGTCGAAGGGGACTGATTCAGACGATACGCATGGGTTAGCCGAGTTGGAGAGGATTAAATCAGCTATGGAGCCACCAAGTGAATATTGCACTCAGCGAGATGTCATGAAGGAAGGCAGGTATGCAGAGTCTCACCTGACTCAGCTGGATATGTCCGAAGCTTGTTTGGAAGATCAGGCCGATTCGGCTAATGAAGCCAACGACGACCCTGATGTACTGGAAGCGACCCATGCTGCAGTAGCTAACAACCCTGAAGAAGACCTTCGGCTGCGATATCTTGCCGCAGCAGCAAGTACTAACGACGATGAACCGGTAGCTGAGTCCGATCACCGGTTCTCTCACTTTGAGAGGAAATGAGAGACGCTTCATCTGTAGGATTGCGCTCATGAATTGGCTTTCCTACCTGACCTCAGTGAGGAAGTGCCTATTGAACTTGACTACAATGGAACTAATGTGAAGTGTCCAACCCACACTCCTGAGCAAGCAACTCGGCTGACGGAGCTACTGAAACGGAATGAACAGATAATGATATCCAGTGGTAACGCTTTACCTCCACCAGCTTACGGCGTTGTGTGTGATATTGATGTGGGTGATCATCCACCTATCAAGCGGCGAGCTCGGCGGGTAGCACTGAAGTACCTGAAACCACTATACGAGCTGCTCAAGGGACTGTTACGAGCGAAATTGGTGTCATTTTCGAAGAGTCAGTGGGCCTCGCCCATCGTTATTGTCCTCAAGAAGAACGGTGTGGATATTAGATTGTGTATTGACTACAAGAAGGTGAATGCAATTACGATGATTATGGAATATGCGATGCCATTAGTGGATGATTTACTTTCGGAATTGGAGAGATACCTGTGGTTTTGCTCACTGGACGCAGCTAGTGGTTTTTGGGCGGTGATGATGACCCGCCGAGCTCGGCGGATCTCAGCTTTTGTGTGTGCCTTAATGCATTTTGAATGGTTACGTATGCCGTTTAAATTGAAGAATGCCCCTATGATATACCAAAGAATGATTGATAACGCATTATGGGGGTATGTCCAACCGAAAGGTGGATGGTCTGAGTTCGCTAAAAGGATCCGCCGAGCGGAAGAAGTAGCGGCAACTCGGCGACAGAGTCAAGGAGGTGACCCAACTCAACCGCCGAGTTCGTTGACCAAATTTGCGTCTGACAACCGAGCTCTAGCCGAACTCGATCCGCTCCAAGAATTGATTGACAGCCCTGAGGGCGATATGTTCACGTGTGGAGAATCCGACCAATCGGGTTTGACGCCCGTATTTACACGGCGATCGTTTGTGGATGACATTTGCTTTGGTGGAGTAACTTTCGATGAATGTCTGGAAACATTGGATAGGCTGCTGACTCGGCTAGCCGAGTGCAGGATCAGTGTCAGCTTTTCGAAAAGCATATTTGTGCAGCCCAAAGTTGACTTCCTGTCACATGAAGTAACCTCCGAGGGAATACGAGCGGACCCGAAGACTTGCAATAGCCGAGCTTCCATTTCCGAAATCGAAGAAAGGCATACAAGCATTTCTAGAACATTGAACTACTATGGCAGGTTCATCCAGAACCTGGCTGTGTATGGGGCAGTACTCTATCAGCTGAAGGACAGTGATTTCGAAGGTAACAAAAACTTGTCAGCCGCTCAAGCAGCTTTCGCTGAGTTAAAAAGCCGAGTGGCAACTGCGCCAATTCTGCGTCATTTCGACTCGGCTAAAGAGGTTCACATCATGCTTTTTGCCAATAATTGGGCATTAAGTAGCACACTGATGCAGACGCATGACGACAAGCTGCACCCCGTACGATTTTGCGGCAGGGTATTAAAAGAAAATGAAGTTAATTATCACCCAGCCGAGAAAGAAGTGTTAGCGCTACTCCAGCTACTGAAGATATGTCATACGCTGCTGGCAGGCAAAGTGCTACATGTGTACACTCGATTCTCAACGCTGGAATGGGTTTTCCAATCCACGTCGTTATATGGCCGAGCTGTAAGTTTCGCGGTACTATTGTCACCCTACCATCTGAAGATAAAGAGAGTGAGAGAACGCGATATCGACTTCGTCCAGTTGTTGCAAGCGTCAATAACCCCGCATGTGGGGCTAGAGGAGTCACTGGAGCACATCGCCCCGCCATCGAAGAACTCGGCTACGGTCCGACTGGACCCTGAGCTCCTATATGCCAAGCTACCACGGCATTATAAGGGGCACGTACTGTCCTTTGATGGATCGGCAAAGACGGAAAAGAATGGCGGCTATGGCAGCTGTTCATGGATATTGTGGCGCTTACCTGAGTGGGACATTGAGATCGCTGCGAGTGCGTACCTCTCGTCGACCACGGTCAATTTAGCCGAGTACACGGGGATGAACAATGGGGTGAAAGCAGCTATCGACCGTGGGGTGACAGATTTCGTGATCGTGGGCGACTCGCGGCTTGCAATCCAGCAATCCATGGGGGTGATAGCCTGTAAGAAGGAAACGCTTCAAGTCGAGTTGGCACGCCACAAGGAATTGACAAAAAATTTGAATTCGGTCAAATACCTACATGTGATACGACTATACAACTCGGCTGCCGACTCAATGGCCACAGAAGCATTGGAAACTCAAATTAGCCGAGTAGTTCTGAACGCTGAACGAAAAGCCGAGTTGAAGACCCTGAATCGGATACCAGAAATTTTGTACACGGCCGGTGACAGCACTGACGACTGCGAGGGAGGTCCGAAAGCGTGCCCGATTACTCGTAGTCAAGCACGCCGAGTCCATTTCAAAGATGACGAGAACCAAGAAATAAACCAGCCGGTACTAGTAAACGAGGAAGACTTGACTCGGCCGGAAGCAACGGAACCCGACCTGAACAGTGAACTCGAGATCCGAAGGCGTCAGCCAGCTAAGCGAATTGAAACCAGTGGTGAAGCCGAGTTCGGGGACACACAGCCGAGTTCACAAGGAGATGGAGCCGAGTTGAACACCTCAAGGGTACCAAGTGCTGATAATATTGACCCGGCGGTCGTCCAAGCTGAACGACGGCGACGCATTGACAAAGCCCAAGATGAAGAGCTACGGTGGGCAGATCTTAAAGCTTACCTGAGAGGCGAGCTGAGTCAACTGTCATTCCGCCGAGTTAGAAAAGCCGGTAAAGTGGCGGACGATTTTGTACTCAGCGAAGATGGACTGTTGTACCGTCATAACCGAAATCGCCGACGGGGTGGAGATGACGAGCCGAGTCTGAACCTTAGACTGGTGGTTCCAACCACCATGGTCGACGAAGTTCTTCAGAACTGCCATAACCCGGTGGAAGGAGGTCACCAAGGGATTGTGCGGACCTATCACCGAGTCAAGTCCGACTACTACTGGATTAGATTGTATGCAGATGTGGTGCGGCATGTTCAGTCATGCGAAGATTGTTGCACCAGCAAGAGCAAGCCTCATCTCAGAGGATATTCTCCTGGCAACATCGTATCAGACCGACCATTCCATATTGTGTCGATGGACTTTGTAATACCACTTCCACGAACTCGGCGGGGCAACACAGCTTTATTACTTTTTCAAGATCACTTTACTGGGTTCGTGATAGCGAAGGCGATGGCCGAGACAGGGGCACTGGAAGTGGCGAAAGTATTTGAAGAAAATGTCTTCCGGAGATTTGGTGCCCCGTCACTAGTCCGCCATGACAGAGACCCCAGGTTCATGAGTGAGGTGTTCCAGAAGTTCTCAGAGATGATGCAGTCAAGGTCAAGAGCCACGCTGAGTTACAGACCACAAGCCAACGGTCAACAAGAGCGGTCAGTGAAGACAATGATCCAGACAGTGCGGGTTTACGTGGAAGACCCATTACAAGCTGACTGGGATGATATAGCCGAGAAGATGGTATACGCAATAAACAACTCACGAGACTCTACTCGGCAGGAAACCCCATTCTACCTGGTACATGGCTGGGATGCGCGATCAACGATGAAAGCTATGACGGAGTCAGTCAGGCATGGTCAAAATAGCTCGGCTGATTTGGCCGCTCCAGCCGAGTGGCGCCGAGAAGCAAACCGACAAAGAGAAGTTGCATTACGTCTAGCAGCCGAGTACCGGTTGAAGGAGAAAGCCCGCCGAGCGAAAGAGCATAATGAGTCGCTGAGCCGAGTTGAACAGCGAGCCACGCCTCAGGCTAGAAGCAATTCGGAAACCGCCGAGTCGAGAGGAGCGCCAGCCGAGTCGGTTGAAGCTGCCGCCGAGTCGATGGGAACCACTGCTGAGTCTACGAGGTCGCTGTTCAAGGAAGGTGACCAAGTGTGGTTGTTCATGGAACGAGTGAGGCAAGGGCTCACTAAGAAACTCGCGCACAGATGGCATGGCCCATTCAGAGTGAAGAAGAAAGTCGAGGAGTTCGCATACGAGTTGGAATTGCCAGACAAGAGCGGATATAGGTTCTACCCGGTGATCCATGTGTCTCGGTTGAAGAAAGTGGTTGACGCCGAGAAGAGACCCACGACTCGGCTTGTAGCCGAGCTCGAAGAAGATCAACGGTTCGACTTTGATGAGGAATTGCTCCCAGAAGACAGCTGGGAACCTGACGAAGGCGCCAGTCAGTATGAAGTCGAAGCCATTTTGGACGACGAATTACCACTATCCACAAGTACAGCAAGGAATGAGCGAAGGTTCAAAGTGAAGTGGGTCGGCTATGAAGAGCCGAGTTGGGAACCTTTGTTGAATTTGTCTTGTGGAGGCTTACTCATTGATTATTTACGCCAGAAGAAACGGGACAATCGTCTGCAAATGGTGCAAGTTGCAGATGAAGAATAACAATCCATTGCACTGGGAGACTCCGACCAGCTCAGTGAAGATAGCAGGCTGAGCTGAGCGAAATGCTACTGCATCAAACTATATATGACTATATTTACGAAATGGAAGAGATATGAAGATGGAGCTTAAACTAAATTTCCTGCAACCGCGACGGATCCGGAGAAGCTGAGTCGTCTGGAAGGTGACTACTCGACGACTGAGCATCGACAGTCTGAGCGGCTGAGGCCAGAAGCTCAATAGCCGAGCTCGTTGACGGAACAGTACTACCAATAGCCGAGTTGGTCACCGCTGGTAGCAGAAGTCCAGCCGACGAAACCGGAGAGTCGGGCCCGAACAGAGAAGTTGTCGGCGACGCACCCCTGAGGTTTGGAGACCCAAGACCGTCATCTGAAGGCTCCGGTGGTGAGCTAGGCTGGGTTGAACTTACCCCGCCATCGTCAAGATCTTCAAATGTGAAGATCCCGGAGCGATTCGCGCGAGTCGAACTCGGCTGGGCGGGAACTGGCTTGGCTAAATCCACGTCATCATCAACAGAATCCTCAACCACTTGCGGATCCATGCCTTTTGGGGCGAAAATCCTGAACTCTGGGTTCCTCGCACGGAAACAAGTATTGAAGGGATGGCGAGCTGGGTCAAGTAACCACCAAGCTCGCCAAGGTTCATGATGATCCACCGCCAGAACCTCCTCAGACCAGATGGCGCTATCTGGAACCCAGGCCAGGTTCACCAGCGGATATAATGGAACGGATGGATCGAAATACAACTCGGCGTCGGCAAGCGGAGTCGGGGTCCCATCCGCTGACCAAGATGTCACAGCCGAGTACAATCCATATGCAGCGGTGGCAATCAAGGCACGGAGCCCATCGCCTCGACGCTTGCGCTCCAACCGATATTGGGTCCAAACACGATGAATCTCGACGAGCTCCTCAGGGAAGATGCTGTGGTGTAGCGGGATCAGCAAAATCTGCGAGATCGCTAGATCCAACTTCCCACCAATGCCCGGACACTGACTAACGAAGGGGGTCCTCCGATGATCCGTGATCTGCTGAACTTGCTCACCTTGTGTACCCGTCGGTTGGGCTGGATCTTCCTCTCTTGGTGACTGCTAAGTTGCTCGATTGGTGTTGATTGAACGTCTTGGCGTGACGTTGGGGTCGTAGAGTGGCGTGGAAGTCTTCACACCACTCGCCAGTAGTAGATCCGGAGTCCAAGCGATTAGATCAAGCTTGGATCCGGCGGCCTAGATCTGGATCCGGCCTTGTAGTAGTTCCTTTGTAGTAGATTTCCCTTTACGCGGGGTCCTTTGATTGCTTGGCGCTTCCTATAGCGCGATCTTGATCGTTGAGAAACCGAAGATCTACCGGCTAAGCAATTAATACCGGGAACTTGGATCTGCACTTAGGGTAAGATACTAGGAGGTTGGATCTAGCCAATATATTATCTAGATATTATCAACCACCCTAGATCTATACACCTAAATCGCTATTAATACCGTAGGGCCAATGTAGTTCCCGTTTCCAGGCGCGTAGCGAAGCACTTGTGTCGTACGATGCAAATTCGGTTCTGATTTAATGTTAAGACCTATCCCATCCTGTATCCTATCCTTAACGACACATCGACTGATTACGCTATCCTGATCCTTGTCCTTTCTTGTCTTCACCATCCTGGCAGTCGACATCTTTGCAGATCACCCTGGATCTGAACCATAAACATTAGATCACTAGTCGCAATATCGTGATCTGGACTTCTCCCTTCTCCAATATCGTAATCATCCACCGTAATGTCCAGATCACACGTCTCCCGAGTTAGATCCTGCCTTAATAAGGCTAGATCATGCTGATCCAACTCCAGATCGGCTAGACCTTCTTGATCTTGTTGATCTAGGGTTTCCATGCATGATCCGGCGACAATACTTCGTGATAATCATAATCATAATGTGTCCGAGCTTATTCCATATTGCTAATCCTCCAATCATCGTTCATCTTGGCCATAATATTCCTAGATCCCGGATCCCTCGGATCCGCCTATGGATCTAGGTTCATGAGCCTTGATCCACGTTCCCTGAATAGACCCGCAGATGGGAACCGATCTGATCTTCGCGGATATAGATTATAGCCTAGATCTGGACATCTAGGCTTAGATCACCAGTTTCCATAGTGTATATAGACATACTGTTGCACCCATATTACAGTCATGCAAGTCCCACATCATCCATATCCATACGAGATCGTCCCAACCCTTCGGATCTTGGTGTATGTGTAGATCGTATGTCAATACATCTATCACGTCCCACCCAAGGTGTCACTAATCTCCATCAATCTTATCCATCAACTGAATCCACCACCGGATCCACCCACATCAGCTCGTCATCTACTCCAATCACATCACGTCAGGTCCGATCACGTCCAATTCGGATCTTTCCTGGATATCCCAATGCCAAATCTTTCAAATCCACTTCACCACAGCCGCCTCCTGGTCGCCAGTTGTAGTTGCACAACAACTTCACTGCGTTCATTCTTCAAATCACCTCGCTAAGTTCAAGTCTCTCCACCTCTTCAGCCAACTATGTCGGATCACGGCCACGATGGATCACAACATGGATCTGGCCGCCACGATCCTCCTTCTCCTCGATCCGAGATCAGTGGGCCCACTGGGGGTTCACCTGAAGATCTGCGTCGATCTGTGGTCGCCTTGCGTCGCCGAGTGTTGCGTTTGAGCGACGATCTACGGCTGGCCACCCGCCGGGCCGATGAGGCCGTGGATCGAAATCGCGAGCATGTTTGCTCTCTCGAGTCGCTCGAGATGATGTGCGCTACCCAAGGTCGGGAGATCGGGCGTTATCGGGCTGAAGTTCACTGCCTCCGAGAGGAGCGTGATGCCCTCCAATCCTCCCTGGAATCCGATCGCATTATCGGTTTGGAGCCGCCTCAGCCTGCGCCCGAGATCTCGGCCCTGGAAGCCCAGATCGCCGATCTCAACCGAGATCTCGATCGTCGGTCCGACGAGGTCCACCAACAGGAAGCCCACATCGATGATCTGGGCCAAGATCGAGGCCGTCTGGAGTCCACAATCCGTCATCTCACGTCCGAGATGACACATGCCGGCGGAGAGATCTTGGAACTCCAGCAGGCCAATCACGATCTGGATCGGAGCCGGGAGGATGCGGAATCTGCATTGTCCGCGACCGAGGAGAGTTTGCGCCGGACTCGATCTGAGCTGGATCGGGTCGAGGCAGAGCTGCTCTTATCTCGCTCCGATCGCGCGGATCGCGGGTCTTCGGGTCCTGATCCGCAATCCCCACAGGCGGATCTTCCATCCTGGGGCCCCACCCAAGCCGATCTTGACCAGATCACCCGACAGCGCGACTCTCTACAAGATCAGATCCGTGCGCGGGATGCCGAGATCCTATCAGCGCAGCGGACTCAGGGGTTATTACAGTCGGATCTGGCAGCCCATCGGGCCAGATCGGCTTCAGATATGACCCAGCTGCGGACGCTGGAGGGTGATTTGACCCGCGCGCGCCGTGATGTCGAAGTGGCCCAGAAGGCCTATGCCGATCGGGAACGTACCATCACTGAGAATCAGGCTCAGATCCGTACGCTTTCTCGAGATCTGGGCAAAGTGGTCCGTGAACGGGATGCCCTCCGTCACGAATACACTGCTGCCTTCCAACGCCTCACATCCATCTCGGCCACAATCGGGGCGCCCCCTCCTCAGACCCAATTGCGTCTGGATCCTGGATCCGACACGGATCAGCCCGCGGGAGGGATCCCACGCTCTCCTTCTGCGGAGACTTCGGGCAGTGAGGATCGGGGTGCTGATGCCTCCAAATCAAAGCGATCTCGCAGCAGATCCAACTCGCCTTCCCCTTCGCGGCCTCAGAAGAAGCGATCCGTTCCTCTCGCGGCGGAGGATGGGTCCATGGATGAAGAGGACGAGTCCGAGTTTGATCTGGGTGGAGGATCTACCGGAGGAAGATCGCCTTCCCCAGATCAAGCCTCAACGCCGCCCTCCAAAGGTGTTGGACCTAGTCAATCATCCGGCGACGTGATTGAGGTCGGATCCGGATCCGATGAGGAGGAGGGGGAGGAGGAGGAGAACGCGGAAGTGGCCGATGACCTCTATGAGGCTCAAACATTGATGGCCATTTCCCAATCCCGATCTGAAGCCCGCCGTCGAGATCATGCGTCTCCCCAACGCCGATCTGCAGCCGGATCCGGCGGATCTCTTGGTGGATCCGGTGATTCGAACTCTGATGCTGGATCCGGAGATCAGGGCAACGGATCCGGCCCCACAGGCGGATCTGGTGCGGCCAATCCGCCCCCTGGACATCGGCCTCCTCGGATCACCTTCGTCCCTCAGGTTCCATTCCCTGAGAGTCGTTGTATTCCCGGTCGGCGGATTGTCAGAGTCATGGCTGCCGCCGACATAGATCCATGGATTGAGTCCCGGTTGGCGAATCAAACCTTGATCGCCATGACCGTGAACTTCCTGTTCCCGATCTTACCATTCCGGCCCGACTGGATCTTCCCCCATCGGCCGACCATCTACACATCCCCGACGGCTCCAGCTTTCTGTGGTCATTTGATCACAGAAGCCAACGTGAAAGCACTACAAGCGGCGGAGCCTTGGCAGGTGATCCGGAACACCCTGCCTCCGATCTCCTTGTTGGTAGACGACTTGGGATCTTCATCCGACAGTACCGTGATTTCGAGGCTTCGGAGCTGATCGCGTACTGGGAATCGACACACAAGTTCCCGATCACTGCGGCCATGATCGCGCAATCGCCGTGGCTGGGATCTTTCGCTAAACAGCGTAACAATCGTAGATCCCACGCAGGCAATAGGTGGAAGCGCATGTTGCTTACGCTGATCCAGGCCATGATCGAGGGGTGGTGTGATCTGGATCTACTCCTGGATCCATTCTTCCTCCATTTCCCCAAGCGGACTGACGAGGTGTCCTGGTATCCCGGGATCGAAGCCAGACGTGCCAATCTGGCCGATCCGCAGCTCAATCGTCGGGAACCCACTGATCTGTTGGAGGCGTTAGCGGAGGCTGACACGGCGGATCCTTGGCGCAACCATTATCGTGATCATACTGCGGATCACCCATCGCGCCGTCTCCCTCGTCTGGATCGCAAGTTCTTCGGTCTTCAAGTGGCACAGCCTCCGGCCAGTAGCTAGATCGTAGTGATTAGCTCTTCGTGCGTGATCTATATCTTTCCATAACATCTTTCAATATATGTCCGATGATCTTGACTTGTATACTTCCCATTTACCTCGATCCGTCCTCATAGAGTCGTGATCTACCTCGATCCGCTGGGATCTCTGGATCTCGAGACTTGATCTTCCATCATCATCGCATTCCACATGTATATATGCATACCCCTTCCTCCGATCTACATCCCTCATGTAGATCCTTCAACCGATTCCACCACGACAACAACCAGCTTGTTGTCGTTGATTGCGACCTCACGATTCCTCGTGAGATTGCATCACACCGAATCGATTATGATTCGTGCGATCTCGCAGAAACTCATGTAGCAGAGCGCCACAGTTGAGATCTGCCTCATCCACCCAGGTTGGATCGTCATATCCTCGCCAGTGTACAAGGAATTCTCGGTAGATCCGTCCATATCTCGTTCTCCTTCCTGATCTCATATCTGTGATCTTCTCCACTTCATACTCATCAGGATCGCGATCCTGGATCCAGCTATCCCCTGGTAATAGATCCTCATCAAAATCTAGACGATCTTGACTTCCCACATTGAGTCGCATTAGTGGTCGATCTGGAAATTCTTTCACTAGCTTCAACTTGTTCACATGTACCATAGGGAAAATGTGATATCCGGATCCGGCGATCTCCAATTTCACCGCATGTTCTCCAACTTTCTCCATAATCCGGAATGGTCCATGCCACAAGTGTGCCAACTTCTTAGCATATCCCTCTTTCACGCGATCGAGATATAGCCACACTCGAGATCCGACTTCGATCTGATGCGGGCGGATCTCCTGGTTGTGTAGATCCGCTCGATCTGAGATCGCCTCTCGCAGTCGTTGATTAACCTGTTCCCGAACCTGTTGATAATACCGCTGGATCTGATACCTCCATCGCCGCGGGTCCCGATCATGTCTTCGCGTACTCCCTACCGGGATCACCGCTTCCAATGTGGATCTAGGATCCCACCCATGTACCATATAAAAAGGTGTTTCTCCTCGGATCCGATCATGCGCAGTGTTGATCGCGAAGGTAATCCTCTCGGCATACTCGTCCCAATCTCGTTGATCCAGATCCTGCACGTACATCTTAATCGCCCGAGTTGTGGTTTGGACCATGCGTTCTGCAGATCCGTTAGCTTGGGGGCGATATGCCATTGTGGCACGTTGACGTTGACCCAAGATCTTATTAAACGCTCGAAAAAAATCGGACATAAATCCTGGTTCACGATCATGCCTAATCGCTTCGCTGGCCCCAAATCGTCGGAAGACACATTCTTCGTATGATTCGGCGACAGTCTGGGCAGTCCTTGATGAGCTGGCTTTCGCGATCACATATCCAGAAAATAGATCTTCGAAGATCAACAATTCCGTATTCCCTTTATGCGATCTGGGTAACGACGGGATGTGATCCATAGCAATGATCTGGAAAGGATACGTTGCCTGAAGATTCCCTGGTGATTCGCCTTGGATCCGAGGTTTGCTCTTACCAGTCTCGCAATCCACGCATTCACCCACGTATCTCTGGACGCTCTTGTACAGACCTCTCCAATGGAAGTGATCCCGGATCCGCTGATAAGTTCGGCCGACCCCTTGGTGCCCACCTTCCAAGCTCACATGGTAGTGATGTAGTATGTCCTGATATAGAGTCTCCGGGATCACTAGTCGCATCAGCTTGTCTCGATCTGCATCCATCGGTCTCGTAGAGGGGCAGTAGAACAGTAGATCGTGGTGATCTAAGTCGTAATCGGCTGCTAGATTAGCATAGGATTTGGCTTCTTGCTGAGTCAGACCTTGCAGATCTCCGTTCAGATATTTCTTTAATCCCGAGATCCACGCCTCCTCGTCCTGGGCTTGTCGGATCCGATCGATCCTAAGATCCCGAACTATCTCTTCCCGTAATGATCCCGGATCCGAAGTCAATCGCGTTGTAGATCGCGAGCCTGATCGTGTCACTACCGCCGTGATCTGGGCTGCTTGATCCGTCCTCTTGACTACCTATACCTCATCCAATCGGTTCAACGTGATCAGATCCTGCTTATCCTCATCCGACTCGATCTTCACTCCACCTTGTCGCTGTAGCGCTGCACTAGCCAAACTGTCCGCACTGCCGTTCCAATCTCGTTTCACATGCACAAGCTCATGATCTGGCCAGTCCCTCAGTCGATCTAAAGCCCTCTGCTTGAGTAAAGTCAGACCGGGTGCCTTACACTCGATCTCACCCCTGACCTGCCGGATCACCATATTAGAGTCACCGCAGAACACCACTCGTTTGCGATCCACAGTATTTAACAGATCCAGACATAGTAACAGTCCATGATATTCAGCCTCGTTGACAGTAAGATCTTCCGCATAGGCCGATCTGGCCTGGATCACAGTCCATTCAGGCAACTTCCACAAGATCGCACTATATGCGCCACCTCCACGCTTCACGCGGGCTGATCCATCGAAACTGACTACATACAACTCCTCATCCGCTTGGATCACAGGAATTGGAGCTTGGATCTTCCGTCGTGGTTCTTTCTTAGGCGAGATCTGGATCAACGCTTCATCCACCATGGATCTGGGTGTGATACTGGCTGCAATCACCCCTAGGATCTCTTCTTCTCCTTTAACGCACTTCACAATCTCCAATGTCCACGGTGATAGCAGTGACGCCCATTGGCCTAGTCGCCCTTGTAATCCAGTCGATCTAAATAACCAGGCCAACGTGGAGTATCTAGTCAACACCCGGATCCGGCGTCCCACCAACATGTTATATCCGAGATCCAGGATCCTTAGCAGTGCCAGCACCTCCTTCTCCACTGGGCTGTAATTCAACTCGTTCGACTTCAACGTTCGGCTCACGAAGGTGACCGGATAGTAGATCTGGTCATACTCTTGCACGAGGGCTGCCGAGATCGCCCAATCACTAGCATATACGATCACCACAGCCTCCCGATCCATATCAAAATGACGTAGGATCGGAGTAGATGCGATCTTCGATTTGAGTGTCTCGAAGGCCCGATGAGCACGAATCCATCGTGGATCAGCCTGGTCTCCATCTAGACTTCCTGGATCCGACGGTTCCGCAGGCTTTAATGCCAGATCTGATCCTAGATCTTCCTTCAGATCCAGTTGATCCAACTCCTTATATTCCATACTTCGCTTGATCTGGATCCGCACCTCATCCTTGGACATCGCAGCGAAATCGACCTCTCTCAATTCGTATAGCACGGCCGCGTAGATAGCATAGTCTTCGATAAATCGACTGTAATAATTCAAGCTGCCCAGAAAAGATTGCATCGATCTCAGCGATCCAGGAAACGCTAGATCCGTTAATGCCTCTAAATCCTTGGGATTCGCCTCCAGTCCACTTTTCGAAACGCGATGGCCCAGATATTCCACCTTATTCATACCCCAGAAACTCTTCACCACACTGATCGACAGGTTCCATTTATCACACGCCTCCAGTAGGGCGTCCACTCGATCACATAGCTGATCCCAACTTTCCGCTGGTATAAGAATATCATTGATATATGATCTGCGTCCGATCACTGATGGCTTGCCCGGATCATCGGCCTCTCCCACTTCAAACACATCTGTGGATCTTGGATCTGATCCAGGAGGCGGGATCCGGGTGAATCCATACAAGGCGTTGTCGATCAGACGTTGGTAGATCTGCGGCGCATTCTTCAAGCCGAACGGCATACGATTCCATTCGAATAATCCGAATGGGGTAACGAAAGCTGAGATCGCTCGAGCTCGATCTGTCATAGTCACCACCCAGAATCCACTGGCCATATCTAAAGAGCAATACCACAGGACTTTATCCAGATCTTCGAGAAGATCGTTGATCAGGGGCATAGTGTGGTGAAGTGGATTTGAAAGATTTGGCATTGGAGTATCCAGGAAAGATCCGATTGGGACGTGATCGGACCTGACGTGATGTGATTGGAGTAGATGACAAGCTGATGTGGGTGGATCCGGTGGTGGATCCAGTTGATGGATAAGATTGATGGAGATTAGTGACACCTTGGGTGGGACGTGATAGATGTATTGATATACGATCTGTACATGTACCCAGATCCGAAGAGCTGGGAAGATCTCGTATGGATATGGATGATGTGGGACTTGCATGATTATCGTATGGGTACAACAGTACGTCTATATACACTGTGGAAACTGGTGATCTAAGCCCAGATGTCTAGATTCAGGCTATAATCTATATCCGTGAAGACCCGATCGGTCCATATATGCGGGTCTATTCGGGGAACTTGGATCAAGGCTCATGAACCTAGATCCATAGGCGGATCCGAGGGATCCGGGATCTAGGAATATTATGGCCAAGATGAACGATGATTGGAGGATTAGCAATATGGAATAAGCTCGGACACATTATGATTATGATTATCACGAAGTATTGTCGCCGGATCATGCATGGAAACCCTAGATCAACAAGATCAAGAAGATCTAGCCGATCTGGAATTGGATCAGCATGATCTAGCCTTATTAAGGCATGATCTAACTCGGGAGACGTGTGATCTGGATATTACGAGAGGTGATTACGATATTGGAGAAAGGAGAAGGCCAGATCACAACATTGCGACTAGTGATCTAATGTTTATGGTTCAGATCCAGGGTGATCTGCAAAGATGTCGACTGCCAGGATGGTGAAGACAAGAAAGGACAAGGATCAGGATAGCGTAATCAGTCGATGTGTCGTTAAGGATAGGATACAGGATGGGATAGGTCTTAACATTAAATCAGAACCGAATTTGCATCGTACGACACAAGTGCTTCGCTACGCGCCTGGAAACGGGAACTACATTGGCCCTACGGTATTAATAGCGATTTAGGTGTATAGATCTAGGGTGGTTGATAATATCTAGATAATATATTGGCTAGATCCAACCTCCTAGTATCTTACCCTAAGTGCAGATCCAAGATCCCGGTATTAATTGCTTAGCCGGTAGATCTTCGGTTTCTCAACGATCAAGATCGCGCTATAGGAAGCGCCAAGCAATCAAAGGACCCCGCGTAAAGGGAAATCTACTACAAAGGAACTACTACAAGGCCGGATCTAGATCTAGGCCGCCGGATCCAAGCTTGATCTAATCGCTTGGACTCCGGATCTACTACTGGCGAGTGGTGTGAAGACTTCCACGCTACTCTACGACCCCAACGTCACGCCAAGACGTTCAATCAACACCAATCGAGCAACTTAGCAGTCACCAAGAGAGGAAGATCCAGCCCAACCGACGGGTACACAAGGTGAGCAAGTTCAGCAGATCACGGATCATCGGAGGACCCCCTTCGTTAGTCGGTGTCCGGGCATTGGTGGGAAGTTGGATCTAGCGATCTCGCAGATTTTGCTGATCCCGCTACACCACAATGGTGCGCGTGCCCGGATCTGTTGGTGACTCGGGATTTCACCGTGAGTCTCAAGAAGATGTTCAAGTGAAGGTTGAACAAGGGGAACAAGCGTCATCGGACCTCGGATCGACGATGATGCCGCTGAATGAATCAAGATCTGCGGATCAGCAGAGCGCTAGGAGGAACTCTGCTGACGGAAGAGAGGGTGATCTGGATCCAGATCCAGATCTTGAAGAAAAACCTCTACCTCCACAGGTCCCCGCGGGGACCCCGACGGATCTCGACGCAAGTCGAGATCCGTCAACAAAACAAGGGAAGGCGAAAGTGGAACCGTACAGATTGGTCGGATCTCCAGTCGAGCCTTCACCATATCCATCCAGGGATCTTCCAGGCTCTAGATCCGATAAGAAGAAGCCCAAAAAGAAGCTAACGCGGAAGAAGATGAAGGCTCCAGAGATTGACGACGAAGATCCGATCGGATCTAAACCTAGATCCAGATCGGGACAAGGCTGGTCAGACGAAGATCTGGAGAATCTATTCTACCACAAAGAACTTCGCGAGTTCCTGGATCGAGATCCCGTGATGCGGATCCTGAGGCTGAAGCAGGTCGGGGATCCAAGGGAACCCGTATCAGCCCCGATCAAGACTGCCAACAAACTAGAATCAGTCAAAGATTTATTGCGACTATTGAAGGAAGCAGGGATGACCACGGGAGCTTTCGATGCGAATGACGTCTTTGATCTAGATCTCAAGGTGGTCCAGACTGCCACCAAGGATCTATTCTCCAAGCTCAAGATCCTCGTCGGCGAGATCCCCCAGATCACAGATCCAGTGCCATCACCTCCGGCAAGTGTTACGGATCGCCAAACGTCCTCATCGCATTACGCCTCGGCTGCCGAGGACGAATCAGATCTCTCATCGGAACCAAAGCGAATGTCTCTGGGACCCTCCGGTACTTCAATGCTGGAGGCGAAATCCAAGATCCAACGTCGGAATCAGCCGAGATCCGGCCGCTCAAGGACGATCCCGACCTCCGAAGACCAGATCACAGCAGCCCCGACGTCAGATGCCTCATCAGGCACCTTACAGAAGTATTTCGAAGCAGCCATGAGTAGATTCCTGGCGGAACAGCGAGGGCCGATCATGGATCAAGGAGCGACGAAGATTCAGGATCCAGGATCACAAGATGTAGATATGGAATCTGTGAGATCTGAACGTAGCACATCTCGATGGGAGTATGATCCAGACGATATCGACTTCCCCACGGCTGCTCGAGCGACGGTCGCGACCGCTACGACCGGATCAGCCGGATCAACCATGATACAGAGAGTCCGGATCTCTGCGATCTCAGATCTCAAGGAGTTCACGGGGAAAGATCAAGACGAAGATCGAGCCAGAGCGTGGATTGGCAAAGTGAAATCGGCGTTCATGCGAGATCAAGCCTCCGATGAAGAAAAATGTTTGACTTTGCGGATCTATTGGCTGGATCCGCCAAGAATTGGTATCGGCAACTAAGCAGATCCACCCGTAATAAATGGTCGGATCTGCTTAGAGCTTTCCAAATCCAGTACTGCGGATTGGGGGTATCAGTGGCTAGACAATACTATCACGCTCGACGTCGACCAGAAGAATCTCCCCTCGATTATCTTTACCGTCTGAATGTCGCCGGATTACGCGCAAAGTTGAAGATCAAGGATGGTAATGCGAAAGATCGACGCGAACATGTGGATCACTATATCGAAACTTTGGAGGATCAAGATCTAGCTGACAGGCTGACTCTGCTACGACTATCCGACGCGGATGATCTCGAAGAAGTGCTACGAGCCCGTGAACGTGCAAAGAGCAGACAGAAGAAGGCCGCATTCGGATCTAGCAAGTACCGGCAGAAGGCAACTAATCCAGCGCCTGCAGCTACGACAAAACATGTCCGCGCGGTGCAGATCCGGACCATGGAGTCTGAATCTGAGTCCGGATCCGACGGATCGGATGGATCTGACTCGGATGGAGACAATCATCGGCGGATCTACCTGGCAGCCGAGCAGGATGTCACTCCAAAAGAGGAATCTGGTATGGAGAAGGTCGAGCAAGTACCGATCACCCACAAGTCGACGGATCAGGCCCCACCAGATCACAGATCCCGGATCCAGAGTGGCGGATCCGACCGGAACCGTTGCTCGCATTGTGGATCCAAGAAGCATTCAGATGTAGGATGCTGGAGACGCCTTACTTGTCATAAGTGTGGCAAGCGAGGACATCCGGCAGATCACTGCCTCTTTGTGTGCCGGGGGTGCGGGGAATTACATGATATGGGAAAATGTCCTATGGAAGAGTTCTACAACCAGATCCGCCAATGGTTCAACCCAGCCAAACATGCAGGTATGCTTCCGGAATCTGCAGAGAAGATGTTAAACTAGGACGCTCGCCGGGTTGGAATCCGGTACGAGCCGAGCGCTCTAATATTGCATCTATGCATTTGTGAACAAGAGATCGGTAGATCAGGGTAATAGGATCCCAGATCTACGCGATAATACATGTGATCTGAATGGAAACCGTGCTGTCGCAATCTCAAGTGTCCGCCAGGCGGACGATTACTCCAGATCCGAAGTGACCATGATGGTGGATCTCCACTCAGGAGAGATAAGGGGTTATTGGAAGCAACGGGACCCAGATCTGTGGTTCCAGCCCACAGATCAGGAGGATATACCAGTGATCCAAAAGCCAAGTCAGATCAAGGAGATCCGAAGATCCGAAGTTATGGATCTCTTGCCAGGAGAATCTCGGGGATATTGGAAACACTATGCCCCGGGAAAGTGGTTCCGACAAGCCAAAATCGCTGGTAAGATCAACAATGAGAGAGGGATCTTGCTCTTAGATACAGGCGCCGAAGTATCCATAGTGGATACGGCCATTGCTCGTAAGGTTGGGTGCTATATCGATACGAGCCAGATCCAAGATTGCGTTGGGATTGGCGAAAGTGTTTACAGGACAGAAGGAAGAACCCGGATCAAGATCATTATGGCTGGATCGCTGGTTTACTTTTTCGATATTTGGGTTGGAGATCTGGCAGGTCAAGATGCCATCCTGGGTATGAATTTCATGGTACCGGCGGGGATCCGATTGGATCTGGCCTATGGATCTATAAGTTTACCTGATGAGGTGCGGATCCAGCTCAGTGGGCGTCGACAGCTTTACAGCGACAAGGCCAGGCTGGTAACTGTAGGAGAACGTATCCAGATCGAGATCGGACAATCAGTGGAACTTCAGCTACATCTCCGGATGTCAGATCACGAGAAGTTCTGGGTCACCCGGGGAGATCGCTGGGTACCCACGGTGGTAAAAGGCCTCGGGAAGAGACGGTATCTGCAGATCACCAACGTGAGCGATAAGGCGATCATATTGCAAGAAGATGTGAGAGTTGGGGTCTGGCTATCGGGTGATCACATTCCCCGGATGCCAGGATTTGTCTCGGTGGGGTCACGTCGGTATATGGAATGGCAAAATCTGGCTTTGGAAGCCACGGTGGAAGGAAGATCCGAGCATGATGAGATCTTGATGAAATCCGCAGAGCCGGTAGTGGATCGACCCTCCTACCCATTACCTCGTGGTATCCTGAGACGACCCGAGATCTCGCAGATACAGGTAAACCAGTGTTGACGACCGAAGATCAAACATCAGCAGGAATAGATCCGCAGGATCGAACTCCGATCCAACCAGTAGAGACCGGGGTGATAAACCAAAATATGGATCAGGTAAAGGCAGATGATTTGGATCTAGTGACTGGAGGATCGCTGAAAGAGATCCACCCGGACAGTTATCTACCCCGATACAGGAGGCGTCCCCAGAGGATCGAAAAAATTCCCCAGATCCAGAGCCGGATCCGGAAGTACATTACCATGAAGGTAATGATCTGTATGCGGAAGATGTAGATCAAGAGATGGCGATCCTTCCAGAGATCAACCCCACCACGGATGAGGTGAAGATTGAGGATATCCAAGTTGGAGATCCAGGGATCCAGACTACGGCGGAGATCGAACGATTACGTCAGAAGATCTGGAAATATCGACATCTTCTCATCGGAAAGGGAAATGCTCTACCACCGGCCGCAAGGGGTGTGGTGTGTGATATCGATGTGGGAGACGCTAAGCCAATCGCCCAACGAGTGAGGAAGATCGCCCCTCGATTCCGCGAGAAGTTATCAGAGCTGATCAAAGGGTTATTATCAGCTAAGATGATCGGCTATTCCAGATCACCCTGGGCCTCACCGATCGTGGTGATCGTGAAGAAAATGGGGTAGATATCAGGCTGTGTATTGATTACCGTCTGGTCAATAGTCTTACTCAACTGATGGTCTACCCTATGCCCCTGATCAACGATCTTCTAGAAGATCTGGATAAAGTCCTGTGGTATTGCTCCTTGGATATGGCCAGTGGATTCTGGGTGGTGACTATGACAGATCGAGCTCGAGCGATCTCGGCTTCATTACCCCATTGGGCTATTCGAATGGAATCGTATGCCGTTCGGCTTGAAGAATGCGCCGCAGATCTACCAACGTCTGATCGACAACGCCCTATATGGATTCACTCGGATCCCTCCTCCCGGATCGGATCCAAGATCTACAGATGTGTTTGAAGTGGGAGAAGCCGATGATCCGGATAAGCCATCAGTGATCGGACGCAGATCGTATATCGATGACATCCTTATACCAGCGGATAGTTGGGATCAGCTATGTAATCGAGTGGACACCCTACTGGAGGCGTGTGATAAATGGAACCTGTCGATCAGTGTGGTGAAGAGTTTCTGGGGTATGAATAAAGTGGAATATCTGGGTCATCGCGTTTCGAAAATGGACTGGAGGGAATCCCAAGGATCTAAGGCATTAACGGATCTAGCGTTTCCTGGATCGCTGAGATCGATGCAATCTTTTCTGGGCAGCTTGAATTATTACAGTCGATTTATCGAAGACTATGCTATCTACGCGCCGTGCTATACGAATTGAGAGAGGTCGATTTCGCTGCGATGTCCAAGGATGAGGTGCGGATCCAGATCAAGCGAAGTATGGAATATAAGGAGTTGGATCAACGGATCTGAAGGAAGATCTAGGATCAGATCTGGCATTAAAGCCTGCGGAACCGTCGGATCCAGGAAGTCTAGATGGAGACCAGGCTGATCCACGATGGATTCGTGCTCATCGGGCCTTCGAGACACTCAAATCGAAGATCGCGTCTACTCCGATCCTACGTCATTTTGATCCGGGTCGAGAGGCGGTGGTGATCGTATATGCAGTGATTGGGCGATCTCGGCAGCCCTCGTGCAAGAGTATGACCAGATCTACTATCCGGTCACCTTCGTGAGCCGAACGTTGAAGTCGAACGAGTTGAATTACAGCCCAGTGGAGAAGGAGGTGTTGGCGCTGCTACGGATCCTGGATCTCGGATATAACATGCTGGTGGGACGCCGGATCCGGGTGCTGACTAGATACTCCACGTTGGCCTGGTTATTTAGATCGACCGGATTACAAGGGCGATTAGGCCAATGGGCGTCACTGCTATCACCGTGGACATTAGAGATTGTGAAGTGCGTTAAAGGAGAAGAAGAGATCCTAGGGGTGATTGCGGCTAGTATCACGCCCAGATCCATGGTGGATGAAGCGTTGATCCAGATCTCGCCCAAGAAGAGCCACGACGGAAGATCCAAGCTCCGATCCCTGTGATCCAAGCGGATGAGGAGCTGTATGTTGTCAGTTCGATGGATCAGCCCGCGTGAAGCGTGGAGGTGGCGCATATAGTGCGATCTTGTGGAAGTTGCCTGAATGGACGGTGATCCAGGCCAGATCGGCCTATGCGGAAGATCTTACTGTCAACGAGGCTGAATATCATGGACTGTTACTATGTCTGGATCTGTTAAATACTGTGGATCGCAAACGAGTGGTGTTCTGCGGTGACTCTAATATGGTGATCCGGCAGGTCAGGGGTGAGATCGAGTGTAAGGCACCCGGTCTGACTTTACTCAAGCAGAGGGCTTTAGATCGACTGAGGACTGGCCAGATCATGAGCTTGTGCATGTGAAACGAGATTGGAACGGCAGTGCGGACAGTTTGGCTAGTGCAGCGCTACAGCGACAAGGTGGAGTGAAGATCGAGTCGGATGAGGATAAGCAGATCTGATCACGTTGAACGATTGGATGAGGTATAGGTAGTCAAGAGGACGGATCAAGCAGCCCAGATCACGGCGGTAGTGACACGATCAGGCTCGCGATCTACAACGCGATACTTCGGATCCGCGATCATTACGGGAAGAGATAGTTCGGGATCTTAGGATCGATCGGATCCGACAAGCCCAGACGAGGAGGCGTGGATCTCGGGATTAAAGAAATATCTGAACGGAGATCTGCAAGGTCTGACTCAGCAAGAAGCCAAATCCTATGCTAATCTAGCAGCCGATTACGACTTAGATCACCACGAATACTGTTCTACTGCCCCCTACGAGACCGATGGATGCAGATCGAGATAAGCTGATGCGACTAGTGATCCCGGAGACCTATATCAGGACATACTACATCACTACCATGTGAGCTTGGAAGGTGGGCACCAAGGGTCGGCCGAACTATCAGCGGATCCGGGATCACTTCCATTGGAGAGGTCTGTACAAGAGCGCGTCCAGAGATACGTGGGGTGAATGCGTGGATTGCGAGACTGGTAAGAGCAAACCCTCGGATCCAAGGCGAATCACACAGCACACCAATGTGAGCCTAGAAGGTGGACACCAAGGGATCGGTCGAACTTTCGCGGATCCGAGATCATTCCTTGGAGAGGTCTGCAAGGAGCGTCCAGAGATACGTGGGTGAATGCGTGGATTGCGAGACTGGTAAGAGCAAACCTCGATCCAAGGCGAATCACCAGGGAATCTTCAGGCAAACGTATCCTTTCAGATCATTGCTATGGATCACATCCCGTCGTTACCCAGATCGCATAAAGGGAATCGGAATTGTTGATCTTCGAAGATCTATTTCTGGATATGTGATCGCGAAAGCCAGCTCATCAAGACTGCCCAGACTGTCCCGCCGATCATACGAAGAATGTGTCTTCCGACGATTTGGGGCCAGCGAAGCGATTAGGCATGATCGTGAACCGGGATTTATGTCCGATTTTTTTCGAGCGTTTAATAAGATCTTGGGTCAACGTCACCGTGCCACAATGGCATATCGCCCCCAAGCTAACGGATCTGC
>VOQZ01001282.1:0-147712 GCA_008079305.1 Phytophthora palmivora | reverse complement strand
GAAGCGCCAAGCAATCAAAGGCCCCGCATAAAGGGAAATCTACTACAAAGGAACTACTACAAGGCCGGATCTAGATCTAGGCCGCCGGATCCAAGCTTGATCTAATCGCTTGGACTCCGGATCTACTACTGGCGAGTGGTGTGAAGACTTCCACGCTACTCTACGACCCCAACGTCACGCCAAGACGTTCAATCAACACCATCGAGCAACTTAGCAGTCACCAAGAAGGAAGATCCAGCCCAACCGACGGGTACACAAGGTGAGCAAGTTCACAGATCACGGATCATCGGAGGACCCCCTTCGTTAGTCGGTGTCCGGCATTGGTGGGAAGTTGGATCTAGCGATCTCGCAGATTTTTCTGATCCCGCTACACCACAATGGTGCGCGTGCCCGGATCTGTTGGTGACTCGGGATTTCACCGTGAGTCTCAAGAAGATGTTCAAGTGAAGGTTGAACAAGGGGAACAAGCGTCATCGGACCTCGGATCGACGATGATGCCGCTGAATGAATCAAGATCTGCGGATCAGCAGAGCGCTAGGAGGAACTCTGCTGACGGAAGAGAGGGTGATCTGGATCCAGATCCAGATCTTGAAGAAAACCTCTACCTCCACAGGTCCCCGCGGGGACCCCGACGGATCTCGACGCAAGTCGAGATCCGTCAACAAAACAAGGGAAGGCGAAAGTGGAACCGTACAGATTGGTCGGATCTCCAGTCGAGCCTTCACCATATCCATCCAGGGATCTTCCAGCTCTAGATCCGATAAGAAGAAGCCCAAAAAGAAGCTAACGCGGAAGAAGATGAAGGCTCCAGAGATTGACGACGAAGATCCGATCGGATCTAAACCTAGATCCAGATCGGGACAAGGCTGGTCAGACGAAGATCTGGAGAATCTATTCTACCACAAGAACTTCGCGAGTTCCTGGATCGAGATCCCGTGATGCGGATCCTGAGGCTGAAGCAGGTCGGGATCCAAGGGAACCCGTATCAGCTCCGATCAAGACTGCCAACAAATAGAAGCAGTCAAGATTTATTGCGACTGTTGAAGGAAGCAGGATGACCACGGGAGCTTTCGATGCGGATGATGTCTTTGATCTAGATCTCAAGGTGATCCAGACTGCCCCCAAGGATCTATTCTCCAAGCTCAAGATCCTCGTCGGCGAGATCCCCCAGATCACAGATCCAGTGCCATCACCTCCGGCAAGTATTACGGATCGCCAAACGTCCTCATCGCATTACGCCTCGGCTGCCGAGGACGAATCAGATCTCTCATCGGAACCAAAGCGAATGTCTCTGGGACCCTCCGGTACTTCAATGCTGGAGGCGAATCCAAGATCCAACGTCGGAATCAGCCGAGATCCGGCCGCTCAAGGACGATCCCGACCTCCGAAGACCAGATCACAGCAGCCACGACGTCAGATGCCTCATCAGGCACCTTACAGAAGTATTTCGAAGCAGCCATGAGTAGATTCCTGGCGGAACAGCGAGGGCCGATCATGGATCAAGGAGCGACGCACGAGATGATCCAGGATCACAGATGTAGATATGGAATCTGTGAGATCTGAACGTAGCACATCTCGATGGGAGTATGATCCAGACGATATCGACTTCCCCACGGCTGCTCGAGCGACGGTCGCGACCGCTACGACCGGATCAGCCGGATCAACCATGATCCAGAGAGTCCGGATCTCTGCGATCTCAGATCTCAAGGAGTTCACGGGGAAAGATCAAGACGAAGATCGAGCCAGAGCGTGGATTGGCAAAGTGAAATCGGCGTTCATGCGAGATCAAGCCTCCGATGAAGAAAATGTTTGACCTTTGCGGATCTATTGGCTGGATCCGCCAAGAATTGGTATCGGCAACTAAGCAGATCCACCCGTAATAAATGGTCGGATCTGCTAGAGCTTTCAAATCCAGTACTGCGGATTGGGGGTATCAGTGGCTAGACAATACTATCACGCTCGACGTCGACCAGAAGAATCTCCCCTCGATTATCTTTACCGTCTGAATGTCGCCGGATTACGCGCAAAGTTGAAGATCAAGGATGGTAATGCGAAAGATCGACGCGAACATGTGGATCACTATTCGAAACTTTGGAGATCAAGATCTAGCTGACAGGCTGACTCTGCTACGACTATCCGACGCGGATGATCTCGAAGAAGTGCTACGAGCCCGTGAACGTGCAAAGAGCAGACAGAAGAAGGCCGCATTCGGATCTAGCAAGTACCGGCAGAAGGCAACTAATCCAGCACCTGCAGCTACGACAAAACATGTCCGCGCGGTGCAGATCCGGACCATGGAGTCTGAATCTGAGTCCGGATCCGACGGATCGGATGGATCTGACTCGGATGGAGACAATCATCGGCGGATCTACCTGGCAGCTGAGCAGGATGTCACTCCAAAAGTGGAATCTGGTATGGAGAAGGTCGAGCAAGTACCGATCACCACACAGTCGACGGATCAGGCCCCACCAGATCACAGATCCCGGATCCAGAGCGGCGGATCCGATCGGAACCGTTGCTCGCACTGTGGATCCAAGAAGCATTCAGATCTAGGATGCTGGAGACGCCTTACTTGTCATAAGTGTGGCAAGCGAGGACATCCGGCAGATCACTGCCTCTTTGTGTGCCGGGGTGCGGGGAATTACATGATATGGGAAAATGTCCTATGGAAGAGTTCTACAACCAGATCCGCCAATGGTTCAACCCAGCCAAACATGCAGGTATGCTTCCGGAATCTGCAGAGAAGATGTTAAACTAGGACGCTCGCCGGGTTGGAATCCGGTACGAGCCGAGCGCTCTAGATATTGCATCTATGCATTTGTGAACAAGAGAATCGGTAGATCAGGGTAATAGGATCCCAGATCTACGCGGTAATACATGTGATCTGAATGGAAACCGTGCTGTCGCAATCTCAAGTGTCCGCCAGGCGGACGATTACTCCAGATCCGAAGTGACCATGATGGTGGATCTCCACTCAGGAGAGATAAGGGGTTATTGGAAGCAACGGGATCCAGATCTGTGGTTCCAGCCCACAGATCAGGAGGATATACCAGTGATCCAAAAGCCAAGTCAGATCAAGGAGATCCGAAGATCCGAAGTTATGGATCTCTTGCCAGGAGAATCTCGGGGATATTGGAAACACTATGCCCCGGGAAAATGGTTCCGACAAGCCAAGATCGCTGGTAAGATCAACAATGAGAGAGGGATCTTGCTCTTAGATACAGGCGCCGAAGTGTCCATAGTGGATACGGCCTTTGCTCGTAAGGTTGGGTGCTATATCGATACGAGCCAGATCCAAGATTGCGTTGGGATTGGCGAAAGTGTTTACAGGACAGAAGGAAGAACCCGGATCAAGATCACTATGGCTGGATCGCTGGTTTACTTTTTCGATATTTGGGTTGGAGATCTGGCAGGTCAAGATGCCATCCTGGGTATGGATTTCATGGTACCGGCGGGGATCCGATGGATCTGGCCTATGGATCTATAAGTTTACCTGATGAGGTGCGGATCCAGCTTAGTGGGCGTCGACAGCTTACAGCGACAAGGCCAGGCTGGTAACTGTAGGAGAACATATCCAGATCGAGATCGGACAATCAGTGGAACTTCAACTACATCTCCGGATGTCAGATCACGAGAAGTTCTGGGTCACCCGGGGAGATCGTTGGGTACCCACGGTGGTAAAAGGCCTCGGGAAGAGACGGTATCTGCAGATCACCAACGTGAGCGATAAGGCGATCATATTGCAAGAAGATGTGAGAGTTGGGATCTGGCTATCGGGTGATCACATTCCCCGGATGCCAGGATTTGTCTCGGTGGGGTCACGTCGGTATATGGAATGGCAAAATCTGGCTCTGGAAGCCACGGTGGAAGGAAGATCCGAGCATGATGAGATCTTGATGAAATCCGCAGAGCCGATGGTGGATCGACCCTCCTACCCATACCTCGTGGTATCCTGAAACGACCCGAGATCTCGCAGATACAGGTAAAACCAGTGTTGACGACCGAAGATCAAACATCAGCAGGAATAGATCCGCAGGATCGAACTCCGATCCAACCAGTAGAGACCGGGGTGATAAACCAAAATATGGATCAGGTAAAGGCGGATGATTTGGATCTAGTGACTGGAGGATCAGCTGAAAGAGATCCACCGGACAGTTATCTACCCCGATACAGGAGGCGTCCCCAGAGGATCGAAAAAATTCCCCAGATCCAGAGCCGGATCCGGAAGTACATTACCATGAAGGTAATGATCTGTATGCGGAAGATGTAGATCAAGAGATGGCGATCCTTCCAGAGATCAACCCCACCACGGATGAGGTGAAGATTGAGGATATCCAAGTTGGAGATCCAGGGATCCAGACTACGGCGGAGATCGAACGATTACGTCAGAAGATCTGGAAATATCGACATCTTCTCATCGGAAAGGGAAATGCTCTACCACCGGCCGCAAGGGGTGTGGTGTGTGATATCGATGTGGGAGACGCTAAGCCAATCGCCCAACGAGTGAGGAAGATCGCCCCTCGATTCCGCGAGAAGTTATCAGAGCTGATCAAAGGGTTATTATCAGCTAAGATGATCGGCTATTCCAGATCACCCTGGGCCTCACCGATCGTGGTGATCGTGAAGAAAAATGGGGTAGATATCAGGCTGTGTATTGATTACCGTCTGGTCAATAGTCTTACTCAACTGATGGTCTACCCTATGCCCCTGATCAACGATCTTCTAGAAGATCTGGATAAAGTCCTGTGGTATTGCTCCTTGGATATGGCCAGTGGATTCTGGGTGGTGACTATGACAGATCGAGCTCGAGCGATCTCGGCTTTCATTACCCCATTTGGGCTATTCGAATGGAATCGTATGCCGTTCGGCTTGAAGAATGCGCCGCAGATCTACCAACGTCTGATCGACAACGCCCTATATGGATTCACTCGGATCCCTCCTCCCGGATCGGATCCAAGATCTACAGATGTGTTTGAAGTGGGAGAAGCCGATGATCCGGATAAGCCATCAGTGATCGGACGCAGATCGTATATCGATGACATCCTTATACCAGCGGATAGTTGGGATCAGCTATGTAATCGAGTGGACGCCCTACTGGAGGCGTGTGATAAATGGAACCTGTCGATCAGTGTGGTGAAGAGTTTCTGGGGTATGAATAAAGTGGAATATCTGGGTCATCGCGTTTCGAAAAATGGACTGGAGGAGAATCCCAAGGATCTAAAGGCATTGACGAATCTAGCGTTTCCTGGATCGCTGAGATCGATGCAATCTTTTCTGGGCAGCTTGAATTATTACAGTCGATTTATCGAAGACTATGCTATCTACGCGGCCGTGCTATACGAATTGAGAGAGGTCGATTTCGCTGCGATGTCCAAGGATGAGGTGCGGATCCAGATCAAGCGAAGTATGGAATATAAGGAGTTGGATCAACTGGATCTGAAGGAAGATCTAGGATCAGATCTGGCATTAAAGCCTGCGGAACCGTCGGATCCAGGAAGTCTAGATGGAGACCAGGCTGATCCACGATGGATTCGTGCTCATCGGGCCTTCGAGACACTCAAATCGAAGATCGCGTCTACTCCGATCCTACGTCATTTTGATCCGGGTCGAGAGGCGGTGGTGATCGTATATGCAAGTGATTGGGCGATCTCGGCAGCCCTCGTGCAAGAGTATGACCAGATCTACTATCCGGTCACCTTCGTGAGCCGAACGTTGAAGTCGAACGAGTTGAATTACAGCCCAGTGGAGAAGGAGGTGTTGGCGCTGCTACGGATCCTGGATCTCGGATATAACATGCTGGTGGGACGCCGGATCCGGGTGCTGACTAGATACTCCACGTTGGCCTGGTTATTTAGATCGACCGGATTACAAGGGCGATTAGGCCAATGGGCGTCACTGCTATCACCGTGGACATTAGAGATTGTGAAGTGCGTTAAAGGAGAAGAAGAGATCCTAGGGGTGATTGCAGCCAGTATCACACCCAGATCCATGGTGGATGAAGCGTTGATCCAGATCTCGCCCAAGAAAGAGCCACGACGGAAGATCCAAGCTCCGATCCCTGTGATCCAAGCGGATGAGGAGCTGTATGTTGTCAGTTTCGATGGATCAGCCCGCGTGAAGCGTGGAGGTGGCGCATATAGTGCGATCTTGTGGAAGTTGCCTGAATGGACTGTGATCCAGGCCAGATCGGCCTATGCGGAAGATCTTACTGTCAACGAGGCTGAATATCATGGACTGTTACTATGTCTGGATCTGTTAAATACGTGGATCGCAAACGAGTGGTGTTCTGCGGTGACTCTAATATGGTGATCCGGCAGGTCAGGGGTGAGATCGAGTGTAAGGCACCCGGTCTGACTTTACTCAAGCAGAGGGCTTTAGATCGACTGAGGGACTGGCCAGATCATGAGCTTGTGCATGTGAAACGAGATTGGAACGGCAGTGCGGACAGTTTGGCTAGTGCAGCGCTACAGCGACAAGGTGGAGTGAAGATCGAGTCGGATGAGGATAAGCAGGATCTGATCACGTTGAACCGATTGGATGAGGTATAGGTAGTCAAGAGGACGGATCAAGCAGCCCAGATCACGGCGGTAGTGACACGATCAGGCTCGCGATCTACAACGCGATTGACTTCGGATCCGGGATCATTACGGGAAGAGATAGTTCGGGATCTTAGGATCGATCGGATCCGACAAGCCCAGGACGAGGAGGCGTGGATCTCGGGATTAAAGAAATATCTGAACGGAGATCTGCAAGGTCTGACTCAGCAAGAAGCCAAATCCTATGCTAATCTAGCAGCCGATTACGACTTAGATCACCACGATCTACTGTTCTACTGCCCCTCTACGAGACCGATGGATGCAGATCGAGATAAGCTGATGCGACTAGTGATCCCGGAGACTCTATATCAGGACATACTACATCACTACCATGTGAGCTTGGAAGGGGCACCAAGGGGTCGGCCGAACTTATCAGCGGATCCGGGATCACTTCCATTGGAGAGGTCTGTACAAGAGCGTCCAGAGATACGTGGGTGAATGCGTGGATTGCGAGACTGGTAAGAGCAAACCTCGGATCCAAGGCGAATCACACAGCACTACCATGTGAGCCTAGAAGGTGGACACCAAGGGATCGGTCGAACTTATCAGCGGATCCGAGATCATTTCCATTGGAGAGGTCTGTACAAGAGCGTCCAGAGATACGTGGGTGAATGCGTGGATTGCGAGACTGGTAAGAGCAAACCTCGGATCCAAGGCGAATCACCAGGGAATCTTCAGGCAACGTATCCTTTCCAGATCATTGCTATGGATCACATCCCGTCGTTACCCAGATCGCATAAAGGGAATACGGAATTGTTGATCTTCGAAGATCTATTTTCTGGATATGTGATCGCGAAAGCCAGCTCATCAAGGACTGCCCAGACTGTCGCCGAATCATACGAAGAATGTGTCTTCCGACGATTTGGGGCCAGCGAAGCGATTAGGCATGATCGTGAACCAGGATTTATGTCCGATTTTTTTCGAGCGTTTAATAAGATCTTGGGTCAACGTCAACGTGCCACAATGGCATATCGCCCCCAAGCTAACGGATCTGCAGAACGCATGGTCCAAACCACAACTCGGGCGATTAAGATGTACGTGCAGGATCTGGATCAACGAGATTGGGACGAGTATGCCGAGAGGATTACCTTCGCGATCAACACTGCGCATGATCGGATCCGAGGAGAAACACCTTTTTATATGGTACATGGGTGGGATCCTAGATCCACATTGGAAGCGGTGATCCCGGTAGGGAGTACGCGAAGACATGATCGGGACCCGCGGCGATGGAGGTATCAGATCCAGCGGTATTATCAACAGGTTCGGGAACAGGTTAATCAACGACTGCGAGAGGCGATCTCAGATCGAGCGGATCTACACAACCAGGAGATCCGCCCGCATCAGATCGAAGTCGGATCTCGAGTGTGGCTATATCTCGATCGCGTGAAAGAGGGATATGCTAAGAAGTTGGCACACTTGTGGCATGGACCATTCCGGATTATGGAGAAAGTTGGAGAACATGCGGTGAAATTGGAGATCGCCGGATCCGGATATCATATTTTCCCTATGGTACATGTGAACAAGTTGAAGCTCGTGAAAGAATATCCAGATCGACCACTAATGCGACTCAATGTGGGAAGTCAAGATCGCCTGGA
Organism: Phytophthora palmivora; assembly: GCA_008079305.1. Taxonomy (NCBI): domain Eukaryota; phylum Oomycota; class Peronosporomycetes; order Peronosporales; family Peronosporaceae; genus Phytophthora; species Phytophthora palmivora. The sequence goes on along the minus strand of VOQZ01001282.1, from coordinate 139,521 downwards.
TTTTGATGAGGATCTATTACCAGGGGATAGCTGGATCCAGGATCGCGATCCTGATGAGTATGAAGTGGAGAAGATCACAGATATGAGATCAGGAAGGAGAACGAGATATGGACGGATCTACCGAGAATTCCTTGTACACTGGCGAGGATATGACGATCCAACCTGGGTGGATGAGGCAGATCTCAACTGTGGCGCTCTGCTACATGAGTTTCTGCGAGATCGCACGAATCATAATCGATTCGGTGTGATGCAATCTCACGAGGAATCGTGAGGTCGCAATCAACGACAACAAGCTGGTTGTTGTCGTGGTGGAATCGGTTGAAGGATCTACATGAGGGATGTAGATCGGAGGAAGGGGTATGCATATATACATGTGGAATGCGATGATAATGAAAGATCAAGTCTCGAGATCCAGAGATCCCAGCGGATCGAGGTAGATCACGACTCTATGAGGACGGATCGAGGTAAATGGGAAGTATACAAGTCAAGATCATCGGACATATATTGAAAGATGTTATGGAAAGATATAGATCACGCACGAAGAGCTAATCACTACGATCTAGCTACTGGCCGGAGGCTGTGCCACTTGAAGACCGAAGAACTTGCGATCCAGGCGAGGGAGATGGCGCGCAGGGTGATCCGCAGTGTGATCCCGATAGTGGTTGCGCCAGGGATCTGCTGTGTCGGCCTCGGCTAACGCCTCCAGCAGATCGGCGGGTTCCCGACGATTAAGCTGCGGATCAGCCAGATTGGCACGTCTGGCTTCGATCCCGGGATACCAGGCCACCTCGTCAGTACGCTTGGGGAAGTGGAGGAAGAATGGATCCAGGAGTAGATCCAGATCACACCACCCCTCGATCATGGCCTGGATCAGCGTGAGCAACATGCGCTTCCACCTATTGCCTGCGTGGGATCTACGATTGTTACGCTGTTTAGCGAAAGATCCCAGCCACGGCGATTGCGCGATCATGGCCGCAGTGATCGGGAACTTGTGTGTCGATTCCCAGTACGCGATCAGCTCCGAAGCCTCGAAATCACGGTACTGTCGGATGAAGATCCCAAGTCGTCTACCAACAAGGAGATCGGAGGCAGGGTGTTCCGGATCACCTGCCAAGGCTCCGCCGCTTGTAGTGCTTTCACGTTGGCTTCTGTGATCAAATGACCACAGAAAGCTGGAGCCGTCGGGGATGTGTAGATCGTCGGCCGATGGGGGAAGATCCAGTCGGGCCGGAATGGTAAGATCGGGAACAGGAAGTTCACGGTCATGGCGATCAAGGTTTGATTTGCCAACCGGGACTCAATCCATGGATCTATGTCGGCGGCAACCATGACTCGGACAATCCGCCAACCGGGAATACAACGACTCTCAGGGAATGGAACCTGAGGGACGAAGGTGATCCGAGGAGGCCGATGTCCAGGGGGCGGATTGGCCGCACCAGATCCGCCTGTGGGGCCGGATCCGTTGCCCTGATCTCCGGATCCAGCATCAGAGTTCGAATCACCGGATCCACCAGGAGATCCGCCGGATCCGGCTGCAGATCGGCGTTGGGGAGACGCATGATCTCGACGGCGGGCTTCAGATCGGGATTGGGAAATGGCCATCAATGTTTGAGCCTCATAGAGGTCATCGGCCACTTCCGCGTTCTCCTCCTCCTCCCCCTCCTCCTCATCGGATCCGGATCCGACCTCAATCACGTCGCCGGATGATTGACTAGGTCCAACACCTTTGGAGGGCGGAGTTGAGGCTTGATCTGGGGAAGGCGATCTTCCTCCGGTAGATCCTCCACCCAGATCAAACTCGGACTCGTCCTCTTCATCCATGGACTCATCCTCCGCCTCGAGAGGAACGGATCGCTTCTTCTGAGGCCGCGAAGGGGAAGGCGAGTTGGATCTGCTGCGAGATCGCTTGAATTTGGAGGCGTCGACGTCCTGATCCTCGCTGCCGGAAGTCTCCGCAGAAGGAGAGCGTGGGATCCCTCCCGCGGGTTGATCCGTGTCGGATCCAGGATCCAGACGCAATTGAGTCTGAGGGGGAGGCGCCCCGATTGTGGCCGAGATGGACGCGAGGCGCTGGAAGGCAGCAGTGTATTCATGACGGAGGGCATCCCGTTCGCGGACCACCTTGCCTAGATCTCGTGAAAGCGTACGGATCTGAGCCTGATTCTCAGTGATAGTACGCTCCCGATCTGCATAGGCCTTCTGGGCTACCTCGACATCATGACGTGCACGGGTCAGATCACCCTCCAGCGTCTGCAGCCGGGCCGTATCCGAAGCCGATCTAGCCCGATGGGCTGCCAGATCCGATTGCAATAACCCCAGAGTCCGTTGCGCTGATAAGATCTCAGCATCCCGCGCACGGATCTGAGCTTGCAAAGAGTTGCGCTCCCGAACAATCTGGTCGAGATCGGCTTGGGTGGGTCCCGTGGGTAGGAGATCCGCCTGCCGAGACTGGGAATCAAGATCCGAAGATCCGCGATCGGCGCCTTCGGATCGAGACAGAAGTAGCTCTGCTTCGACACGATCCAGTTCAGATCGGGTCCTGCGCAGACTTTCCTCCGTCGCAGATAAGGTGGACTCGGCATCCTCCCGCTCTCGATCCAGATCGCGGTTGGCTTGTTGGAGATCCAGAATCTCTCCACCTGCCTGTGTCATCTCTGAGGCGAGATGGTGGATAGTAGACTCCAGATTGCCACGATCCCGAGCCAGATCGTCGATGTGTGCCTCTAAGTGGCGGATCTCGTCAATCCGCCGATCGAGACCGTGATTGAGGTCGGCGATCTGAGCTTCCAAGGCCGAGATCTCGGGCGCCGCGGATTGTGGCTCCACGCTGACAACGCGATCAGATTCCAGCGAAGCTTGAAGGTTGTCACGCTCCTCTCGGAGGCGACTAACCTCGGACCGATAGTGCCCGATCTCGCGGCCCTGATTGGCACACATCATCTCGAGAGACTCGAGAGAGCAGATATGTTCACGATTCAGATCCGTGGCTTCATCTGCTCGACGAGTGGCTTGCCGGAGCTCATTGCTTAAACGCAATACTCGACGGCGTAGGGTGGCGATGGATCGACGGTGATCCTCAGCCGTGTCACCGGTTAGGTCGCCGATCTCCGATCGAGGTGAAGGAGGATCGTGGTGGCCGGATCCATGTTGTGATCCATCGTGGCCGCGATCCGACATAGTTGGCTGAAGAGGTGGAGAGACTTGAACTTGGCGAGGTGATTTGAAGAATGGACGCAGTGAAGTTGTTATGCAACTACAACTGACGACCAGGAGGCGGCTGTGGTGAAGTGGATTTGAAAGATTTGGCATTGGAGTATCCAGGAAAGATCCGATTGGGACGTGATCGGACCTGACGTGATGTGATTGGAGTAGATGACAAGCTGATGTGGGTGGATCCGGTGGTGGATCCAGTTGATGGATAAGATTGATGGAGATTAGTGACACCTTGGGTGGGACGTGATAGATGTATTGATATACGATCTGTACATGTACCCAGATCCGAAGAGCTGGGAAGATCTCGTATGGATATGGATGATGTGGGACTTGCATGCCTGTAATATGGGTGCAACAGTTTGTCTATATACACTGTGGAAACTGGTGATCTAAGCCTAGAGGTCCAGATCTAGGCTATAATCTATATCCGCGAAGATCAGATCGGTTCCCATCTGCGGGTCTATTCAAGGAACGTGGATCAAGGCTCATGAACCTAGATCCATAGGCGGATCCGAGGGATCCGGGATCTAGGAATATTATGGCCAAGATGAACGATGATTGGAGGATTAGCAATATGGAATAAGCTCGGACACATTATGATTATGATTATCACGAAGTATTGTCGCCGGATCATGCATGGAAACCCTAGATCAACAAGATCAAGAAGATCTAGCCGATCTGGAATTGGATCAGCATGATCTAGCCTTATTAAGGCATGATCTAACTCGGGAGACGTGTGATCTGGATATTACGGTGGATGATTACGATATGGGAGAGAAGAGAAGGCCAGATCACAACATTGCGACTAGTGATCTAATGTTTATGGTTCAGATCCAGGGTGATCTGCAAAGATGTCGACTGCCAGGATGGTGAGGACAAGAAAGGACAAGGATCAGGATAGCGTAATCAGTCGATGTGTCGTTAAGGATAGGATACAGGATGGGATAGGTCTTAACATTAAATCAGAACCGAATTTGCATCGTACGACACAAGTGCTTCGCTACGCGCCTGGAAACGGGAACTACATTGGCCCTACGGTATTAATAGCGATTTAGGTGTATAGATCTAGGGTGGTTGATAATATCTAGATAATATATTGGCTAGATTCGACCTCCTAGTATCTTACCCTAAGTGCAGATCCAAGATCCCGGTATTAATTGCTTAGCCGGTAGATCTTCGGTTTCTCAACGATCAAGATCGCGCTATAGGAAGCGCCAAGCAATCAAAGGACCCCGCGTAAAGGGAAATCTACTACAAAGGAACTACTACAAGGCCGGATCTAGATCTAGGCCGCCGGATCCAAGCTTGATCTAATCGCTTGGACTCCGGATCTACTACTGGCGAGTGGTGTGAAGACTTCCACGCCACTCTACGACCCCAACGTCACGCCAAGACGTTCAACCAACACCAATCGAGCAACTTAGCAGTCACCAAGAGAGGAAGATCCAGCCCAACCGACGGGTACACAAGGTGAGCAAGTTCAGCAGATCACGGATCATCGGAGGACCCCTTCGTTAGTCGGTGTCCGGGCATTGGTGGGAAGTTGGATCTAGCGATCTCGCAGATTTTGCTGATCCCGCTACACCACAATAGGGTAGACCATCAGTTGAGTAAGACTATTGACTAGGCGATAATCAATACACAGCCTGATGTCCACCCCTTTTTTCTTCACGATCACCACGATCGGTGAGGCCCAGGGTGAGCTGGAATAGCCGATCATCTTAGCTGATAATAATCCCTTGATCAACTCTGATAACTTCTCACGGAATCGAGGGGCGATCTTCCTCACTCGTTGGGCGATTGGCTTAGCGTCTCCCACATCGATATCACACACCACACCCCTTGCGGCCGGTGGTAGAGCATTTCCCTTTCCGATGAGAAGATGTCGATATTTCCAGATCTTCTGACGTAATCGTTCGATCTCCGCCGTAGTCTGGATCCCTGGATCTCCAACTTGGATATCCTCAATCTTCACCTCATCCGTGGTGGGGTTGATCTCTGGAAGGATCGCCATCTCTTGATCCACATCTTCCACATACAGATCATTACCTTCATGGTAATGTACTTCCGGATCCGGCTCTGGATCTGGGGAATTTTTTCGATCCTCTGGGGACGCCTCCTGTATCGGGGTAGATAACTGTCCGGGTGGATCTCTTTCAGCCGATCCTCCAGTCACTAGATCCAAATCATCTGCCTTTACCTGATCCATATTTTGGTTTATCACCCCGGTCTCTATCGGTTGGATCAGGGTCGGATCCTGCTGATCTATTCCTGCTGATGTTTGATCTTCGGTCGTCAACACTGGTTTTACCTGTATCTGCGAGATCTCGGGTCGTTTCAGGATACCACGAGGTGTTAGGTAGGAGGGTCGATCCACCATCGGCTCTGTTGATTCCATCAAGATCTCATCATGCTCGGATCTTCCCTCCACCGTAGCTTCCAGAGCCAAATTCTGCCATTCCATATACCGACGTGACCCTACGGAGACAAATCCTGGCATTCGGGGAATGTGATCACCTGATAGCCAGATCCCAACTCTTACATCCTCTTGCAATATGATCGCCTTATCGCTCACGTTGGTGATCTGCAGATACCGTCTCTTCCCGAGGCCTTTTACCACCGTGGGTACCCAGCGATCTCCCCGGGTGACCCAGAACTTCTCGTGATCTGACATCCGGAGATGTAGCTGAAGTTCCACTGATTGTCCGATCTCGATCTGGATATGTTCTCCAACAGTTACCAGCCTGGCCTTGTCGCTGTAAAGCTGTCGACGCCCACTAAGCTGGATCCGCACCTCATCGGGTAAACTTATAGATCCATAGGCCAGATCCAGTCGGATTCCCGCCGGTACCATGAAATCCATACCCAGGATGGCATCTTGACCTGCTAGATCTCCAACCCAAATATCGAAAAAGTAAACCAGCGATCCAGCCATAATGATCTTGATCCGGGTTCTTCCTTCTGTCCTGTAAACACTTTCGCCAATCCCAACGCAATCTTGGATCTGGCTCGTATCGATATAGCACCCAACCTTACGAGCAATGGCCGTATCCACTATGGACACTTCGGCGCCTGTATCTAAGAGCAAGATCCCTCTCTCATTGTTGATCTTACCCGTGATCTTGGCTTGTCGGAACCATTTTCCCGGGGCATAGTGTTTCCAATATCCCCGAGATTCTCCTGGCAAGAGATCCATAACTTCGGATCTTCGGATCTCCTTGATCTGACCTGGTTTTTGAATCACTGGTATATCCTCCTGATCTGTGGGCTGAAACCACAGATCTGGATCCCGTTGCTTCCAGTAACCCCTTATCTCTCCTGGATGGAGATCCACCATCATAGTCACTTCGGATCTGGAGTAATCGTCCGCCTGGCAGACACTTGAGATTGCGACAACACGGTTTCCATTCAGATCACATGTATTATCGCGTAGATCTGGGATCCTATTACCCTGATCTACCGATCTCTTGTTCACAAATGCATAGATGCAATATCTAGAACGCTCGGCTCGTACCGGATTCCAACCCGGCGAGCGTCCTAGTTTAACATCTTTTCTGCTGATTCCGGAAGCATACCTGCATGTTTGGCTGGATTGAACCATTGGCGGATCTGGTTGTAGAACTCTTCCATAGGACATTTTCCCATATCATGTAATTCCCCGCATCCCCGGCACACAAAGAGGCAGTGATCTGCCGGATGTCCTCGCTTGCCACACTTATGGCAAGTGAGGCGTCTCCAGCATCCTAGATCTGAATGCTTCTTAGATCCACAATGCGAGCAACGATTCCGATCGGATCCGCCACTCTGGATCCGGGATCTGTGATCTGGTGGGGCCTGATCCGTCGACTTGTGGGTGATCGGTACTTGCTCGACCTTCTCCATACCAGATTCCACTTTTGTGGTGACGTCCTGCTCAGCTGCCAGGTAGATCCGTCGATGATTGTCTCCATCCGAGTCAGATCCATCCGATCCGTCGGATCCGGAATCAGATTCAGACTCCACAGTCCGGAACTGCACCGCGCGGACATGTTTTGTCGTAACTGCAGGTGCTGGATTAGTTGCCTTCTGCCGGTACTTGCTAGATCCGAATGCGGCCTTCTTCTGTCTGCTCTTTGCACGTTCACGGGCTCGTAGCACTTCTTCTAGATCATCCGCGTCGGATAGTCGTAGCAGAGTCAGCCTGTCAGCTAGATCCTGATCTTCCAAAGTTTCGATGTAGTGATCTACATGTTCACGTCGATCCTTCGCATTACCATCCTTGATCTTCAACTTTGCGCGTAATCCGGCGACATTCAGACGGTAGAGGTAATCAAGGGGAGATTCTTCCGGTCGGCGTCGGGCATGGTAATACTGTCTAGCCACTGATACCCCCAATCCGCAGTACTGGATCTGGAAAGCTCGAAGCAAATCCGACCATTTGTTACGGGTGAATCTGCTTAGTTGTCGATACCAGTTCTTGGCGGATCCAGCCAATAGATCTGCAAAGGTCAAACATTTCTCTTCGTCCGAGGCTTGTTCTCGCATGAACGCCGATTTCACTTTGCCGATCCACGCTCTAGCCCGATCTTCGTCTTGATCTTTCCCCGTGAATTCCTTGAGGTCTGAGATCGCGGAGATCCGGACTCTCTGGATCATGGTTGATCCGGCTGATCTGGTCGTGGCTGTCGCGACCGTCGCTCGAGCAGCCATGGGGAAGTCGATATCGTCTGGATCGTACTCCCATCGGGATGCGCTATGTTCGGATTTCACAGATTCCATACCTACATCTTGCGATCCTGGATCTTGTACCTTCGCTGCTTCTGGATCCATGATCGGCCCTCGTTGTTCTGCCAGGAATCTACTCATGGCTGCCTCGAGATATTTCTGTAGGGTGCCTGATGAAGCATCTGACGTTGTGGCTGCTGTGATCTGGCCTTCAGAGGGCGGGATCGTCCTTGAGCGACCGGATCTCGGCTGATTCCGACGTTGGATCTTGGATCGCGCCTCCAGCATTGAAGTGCCAGACGGACCCAGAGACATTCGATTCGGTTCCGACGAGAGTTCTGATTCGTCCTCGGCGGCCGATGCGTAATGTGATGAGGACGTTTGGCGATCCGTAATACTTGCCGGAGGTGATGGCACTGGATCTGTGATCCGCGGGATCTCGCCGACGAGGATCTTGAGCTTGGAGAATAGATCCTTGGTGGCAGTCTGGATCACCTTTAGATCCAGATCAAAGACATCATCCGCATCGAAAGCTCCCGTGGTCATCCCTGCTTCCTTCAATAGTCGCAATAAATCTTTGACTGATTCTAGTTTGTTGGCAGTCTTGATCGGGGCTGATACGGGTTCCCTTGGATCCCCGACCTGCTTCAGCCTCAGGATCCGCATCACGGGATCTCGATCCAGGAACTCGCGAAGTTCTTTGTGGTAGAATAGATTCTCCAGATCTTCGTCTGACCAGCCTTGTCCCGATCTGGATCTAGGTTTAGAACCGCTTTGATCTTCATCATCCATCTCTGGAGCCTTCATCTTCTTCCGTGTTATCTTCTTTTTGGGCTTCTTCTTATCGGATCTGGAGATATGAGGATCCTTGGGTGGATATGGTGGAGGCTCGACCGGGGATCCGACCAATCTGTACGGTTCCGCTTTCGCCTTCCCTTGTTTTGTTGACGGATCTCGACGCAAGTCGAGATCCGCCGGGGTCCCCGCGGGGACCTGTGGAGGTAGAGGTTTTTCTTCAAGATCTGGATCTGGATCCAGATCACCCTCTCTTCCGTCAGCAGAGTTCCTCCTAGCGCTCTGCTGATCCGCGGATCTTGATTCATTCAGCGGCATCATCGTCGATCCGAGGTCCGATGACGCTTGTTCCCCTTGTTCAACCTTCACTTGAACATCTTCTTGAGACTCACGGTGAAATCCCGAGTCACCAACAGATCCGGGCACGCGCACCATTGTGGTGTAGCGGGATCAGCAAAATCTGCGAGATCGCTAGATCCAACTTCCCACCAATGCCCGGACACCGACTAACGAAGGGGGTCCTCCGATGATCCGTGATCTGCTGAACTTGCTCACCTTGTGTACCCGTCGGTTGAATCTTCCTCTCTTGGTGACTGCTAAGTTGCTCGATTGGTGTTGATTGAACGTCTTGGCGTGACGTTGGGGTCGTAGAGTAGCGTGGGAGTCTTCACACCACTCGCCAGTAGTAGATCCGGAGTCCAAGCGATTAGATCAAGCTTGGATCCGGCGGCCTTGTAGTAGTTCCTTTGTAGTAGATTTCCCTTTACGCGGGGTCCTTTGATTGCTTGGTGCTTCCTATAGCGCGATCTTGATCGTTGAGAAACCGAAGATCTACCGGCTAAGCAATTAATACCGGGATCTTGGATCTGCACTTAGGGTAAGATACTAGGAGGTTGGATCTAGCCAATATATTATCTAGATATTATCAACCACCCTAGATCTATACACCTAAATCGCTATTAATACCGTAGGGCCAATGTAGTTCCCGTTTCCAGGCGCGTAGCGAAGCACTTGTGTCGTACGATGCAAATTCGGTTCTGATTTAATGTTAAGACCTATCCCATCCTGTATCCTATCCTTAACGACACATCGACTGATTACGCTATCCTGATCCTTGTCCTTTCTTGTCCTCACCATCCTGGCAGTCGACATCTTTGCAGATCACCCTGGATCTGAACCATAAACATTAGATCACTAGTCGCAATGTTGTGATCTGGCCTTCTCTTCTCTCCCATATCGTAATCATCCACCGTAATGTCCAGATCACACGTCTCCCGAGTTAGATCCTGCCTTAATAAGGCTAGATCATGCTGATCCAACTCCAGATCGGCTAGACCTTCTTGATCTTGTTGATCAAGGGTTTCCATGCATGATCCGGCGACAATACTTCGTGATAATCATAATCATAATGTGTCCGAGCTTATTCCATATTGCTAATCCTCCAATCATCGTTCATCTTGGCCATAATATTCCTAGATCCCGGATCCCTCGGATCCGCCTATGGATCTAGGTTCATGAGCCTTGATCCACGTTCCTTGAATAGACCCGCAGATGGGAACCGATCTGATCTTCGCGGATATAGATTATAGCCTAGATCTGGACCTCTAGGCTTAGATCACCAGTTCCCATAGTGTATATAGACATACTGTTGCACCCATGTTACAATCACGCAAGTCCCACATCATCCATATCCATACGAGATCGTCCCAACTCTTCGGATCTGGGTGTATGTGTAGATCGTATGTCAATACATCTATCACGTCCCACCCAAGGTGTCACTAATCTCCATCAATCTTATCCATCAACTGAATCCACCACCGGATCCACCCACATCAGCTCGTCATCTACTCCAATCACATCACGTCAGGTCCGATCACGTCCAATTCGGATCTTTCCTGGATATCCCAATGCCAAATCTTTCAAATCCTCTTCACCACAATGCTCGGATCGAAAGAAGGATGGGCCCGATAAGGACACTAGCCTCCACGAGCCAGTGGGTGCGTTCACACAAGGCCACAAAATGGCGAGTGAACTGGGCTAAATCAGCCGCTGAACTGGGATCGCCGGATGGTAGATCACCACGTAGCCGAACCCACAGATCACCGAGTACCTCCATCAGTGACGACGGCCGAGCGTGAGAAGTCAGCCGAGTCCGGGCATCCTCCAACACCGTGGGCGAAAAGAACGATGGAGAGTCCGGGAGCATGCGCCTCAACTGCTGGAAGGGATGTTGTGGGTTAAAGACATCCACGAACGCCCGTATCCCAGCTAGTGTAGACAGCGTCACCCGAACTCGAGACCGAGCACCGTGAGGCTCCATCGGAACTCTCCCCGACTGATGGCTCAAAATCTTTAACCAACAACGCCGAGACCCGGCGTGGAAGAAAGGCAAGTCCCGTAACCGAGCTAACTGGGGGGTGATCCGGGAGTCGCGGGATGCCGACTGCATTGCTCTAGTATGGAGCACAGCGATCTAAACACTCAACTGGGACGGAAGGGTCACACTAGCCGAGTTTGGAGAAGCCCCAGAGCCACCAGCAGAGTTCGGAGGAGGTTCGGGGCCGGAAGCCGAGCTAGCAGCCGCCAGGGAACGGGCCGAGACCTTGTGTCTCTTAAGCGGAGCACCAGAATCAGATGCACTCGGTTTCCCCGGCGAAGGAGAGCGCGGGCGCTTGGCTGGGGACTTGGTTCCCTTGTGGTGGTCTTCGCGCTTGCCCTTGTGCTTGTGCTTATGCTTGTGTCTCTTCTTCCCTTTCCGGTGTTTCTTGGTTGGAGAAGAGGAAGACGGAAGTTCAGCTGGAGCAGAAGCAGCAGGCGGTCCGGGAGGAACTTGGCCAGCAGCCAAGTAACTCTGGACTTTGCCTTGAGGCGGACCAGACGAAGTCACGACAGGCGCAAGAGGCCCATCGGCCGAGTCCGACTCACCGCTGTTACCGCTGTCACTCTCATCCTCTGACCCAAATAGCTGGGCAAGGCGTGAAAGCTTCGCAGTAGTCGAAGCAGGCTCGGCAGGGGCATCACCAGCAGCGGTCGAAGCACTAACCGCCGAGTCAGCCGCACCGGGTTGATCATCATCCGCCGAGTCAGCCGCACCGGGTTGATCATCATCCGCCGAGTCGCTAGAGAGCTCAAGCGGGTGCAAAACTGATCCGGATGAACCCGGCTGAGTACCCACATCCCCGGACGATCCATCTCCAAGACCAAGGGCCAGAGTGTCTGAGGTCCCGAGGTTCTCCAACAACTGGGCATTAACTTGGCGGGCTGTAGCCGCAGCAGTACGGAGAGGACGACCGGACGGCGAGGTTAATCCAGCAGGAGCAGCAACCACTCGAGACGGCACCCCCGGGCGACCCTTACAAGCCAAGAGACGAGCTACTGAACTCGGCGGCACTGGCATTGAGCTCTTAGCCGAGCTAGGCTGAGCCGGCGATGATACCGGAGCCTTAAGTGTAGTCCCGGAACTCGGCGTAGGAGCCGGAGGGACAATGGAGACTACCACTGAGGGTGTGCTCGGTACCGCCTTCGCTGGAGGTGTGCTCGTTGACAACGAGGAAAGTGGAGGAGTGCTTGGCCGACTTGACACAGCAGTCGACTCGGCTGGTAAGGCTACAGATATCGGTGTAGCCGGGCTTGAATTCACCACCTCGGGAACGTCCTCCAAATCGTGGTCGGGAGTCACTTCCTGGCCTGCGCCACCAATCGACTTGGCGGACGGAGCCGTTTGGGACGAAGACATGGAAATCGCTGCGATCTTCCTTCGACGGGGGAGTGGTCGAGCTGGTGGAACAGTCAGCTCGCTGTCAGAAGCTGCCAGCAGGCGATCGTCCGGAGGACCGATAAGAGCAACAGCCTCCTCGTATCCTTCCTCTCCAGGCAACGGCTGGCCATACGGCTGCAAAGGCGGAAGGACAACCTTCCGCTTGCGAGGACCCGCAGCTGTAGCTGACTCAGGGTTGGTCAGAACGCGCAGTCGCTGGGAAGGAGTGAGTTTATCCTTCCGAACTCGGCGGAGAGCTTCAATCAACCGTGAAGGGCGGTGGCGAAGCGGGACTTGAGTACTCGCCGAGCTGGAACTCGGTGGTAAGGCTGCCGCCGAGCCAGTGCCTGGTGTAGGAACAGCAGCCGAGTCGGAAGCTGAAGTCTGAACACCGGCCGAGCCGGATTGTCGCGAACGGATGCGTAACTCCACGACTCGGTCTTCGCCGTCCGGAATTCACATGACCTCCGGAAAACGCTCAGCTAGCAGACGGCAAAGCCGAGCGTTCAGTTTGAGCGAAGCCGGATCCATTCCAGGGACATCCAGGCCAGCTCCTGCTGCAGCAGCCATGTGAGGGTCATGCATGGGTACAAACCCTTGCCGACTGATGATCCTCTTCTGGCGGAGGATGGTCTCCCTCATTTCGTCGATGGTCTTCTTGGCGTGGCGAAGCTTGTAGGAGCCATCATCATCCAACGACGACACAATTTCCTGAAGCTGCTGGAAATGCTTGGCCGAAACGCCTTGGAGGATCTTGTAAGCTTCATCCCGCTCGACGATTGACTTGGAGAGGGCCGTAATGTCCTCATCTCGGCTCTTGATCATGAGCTCGGCTGCATGAAGAGCGGACTGAGTGGCAGTGACCTCAGCCGTCTGGGCAGCCCTAGCTTGCTTGGGCTCAGCTCCGGAGGCGGTTAAAGCCTTCCGGAGGGAAGTGACAAGACCAACCGATTTGTCAACCTCGCGCTTCCAGAGGTGACACTCTCGCTCGGAAGTCTCAAGCTGCAGCTTCAGCTGAGCTACCTGGTCCAGCGAAGAGCCCAGCCGCTTCTGGAGAGACGCGTTAGATGCCTCAGCCGAGTGTAAATCGACTCTCAGCTGGGCCAACTCGGCAGACGAGTTAGGAGGCTGATATTCGCCTCGAAGGATGTCCACCAGAGCACTAGCTGACTCAGCATGGAGGATAGCATCGCGCTGAGCCGAGTCAGACGGCTCAGGCGGCTGTGTCACGGCGAAAGCGATCAACCGAGCCAGTTGAATGTGCTCCTCGTGGTGACGGTTCCCTTGTTCCACCACAAGGGTAGAAACCGGATCCGAGGTAACCTGGTCGGCCGAGCTCGACTTAATGGTGGCGTCCGAAGTGGTGTCGCCCGGCGAGCTCGGCGGACGAAGGGAGGACGTGCGAGAAGTCGGTCCAGAACCGGGACCAGTCTCAAGGGAAGTTGTCAGGTCAATGACCGGGTTACCCCGATCACTGCTGACCCCAAGAGCGCTGGCCCCTCTAACCGACAACTCCGCGGACGCCTCCGAACCACGACCGGCGGACGAAACGGGAACAAGTGGAAAAGCCTGTGGATGAACTTGACATGTTGGTGGATGAACAAGAGCGCCGAGACGACAGCAGAGTCGTACCTGTGAATGCTGTGGAGCTGGTGGAGTCGCCATGATGTGGAGGAAGCGAAGAACGAAGTTAACGGTGGCGAGTCGAAGCTTGAGAGAGTGAAAAAGATGGGTTTTGACACTCACCAGCTCGGCTCGTATCATAACCGGGGCAGTTGTGATGTAGCGAACATCAAGTTTGGCCCTTGGCTGAGTCTAAGGAGCCGTGTCCAACGGTACAAGATTGCGACGCACCAGAGCTCGGCTTTAAAAGCAGCTTAGGAGCGGTGGCGTACGGTACGGACTCGGCTGAAGACTTCTTAGAAGGGAAAGCCGAGTCCAAGGACTCGGCTATAGTACCTTCAGAGCTACCGGAAGAAGATGCGACCAAGCGCAGGGACTAACGACCATCGGGAGAGCCGGGAACAGTCGCTTCGACTGGGCTGAAAGGTCGGCAAGATCTATAACGACTCTATTTCACTAGATATTTGTAAAGGAACCAATTAGGAATCAGAAAAGGGGCTTAAGCCCCTAGTATTAAACAGAGCAGAATTTGCTAGGTCCAGAACACGTGTACACTCTTCCGGTAAGTCCCTGCACGGGCCGGATTATGTCTGCCGTCAGAACTCGAGAGGAATAGCTTGTAGAGTTCTGACTGGTAGCGCCAAGAGATTAGGTTGGCCCGGGGAAGGGCGTGTCTCGCCAAGCGCGAAGAACAAACCCCGCCGAGCTCGGCGGGTCGGTATACCGTACAGCCCGGGTACCGTTACTCTTTCAGCCGAGTAGCCTTTGCCTCGGCGACCCGTAAAAGCGCTAACGCGCCGTCGTCCATCCTTTGGTGGAGGGCACGGGATAACATATTATTGGCTGGCTTGGTTGGTTGGTACTCGGCGGAAGCGAGACACCAGCTGTCCCGGAAGGACCGAACCGCTAGGGGACAACCCAGCGCAGGCCAACAAACGCCGACCTAACTCGGCGATTGTTGTGGTTGCGTTCTATTTACCCACATCTGACGGATTTGTGCGTTCTGCAACACCACACTGCCTCGGAAGCCGCTTTGCGGGCTTCCTTGCGCGGAGCGGCCTTGTCTTTCGACTTGGCCTTGGCAGTCTTCGACCGCGAGGTCTTAGACTTAGAAGGCGCCGAAGCGCCGTGGGTGCTTGCCTTCTTAGGCATCTTGAGGAGGTTGACGTGGAGACCTCGAGGTGTCTTGAGCGCGCGAAAAGGCTTAATAAAGCCTCAAAGCCACAACGGTAGCTTGTCGATGGGTATCGACAAGGACAGGAAAGAGAGCGGCGCTCTCTTCCTAGCTCCTCATTGGTTGGGGGTGTTTCCAACCTAAGTGGGGAGGATGTAACGGGGTTACATGAAGGGGTACCCTAGAAAGGGTACCGCCTTTAGAAGTAGATATACTTCTGTGAGTATTTGTTTAAATACTCTGTTGGAGTGGTGTGGACCACACTATGGTGTGGACCACATTACTACCACGTAGGTTGAGGTGGCTGAGGGCCAACCAATAGTAATTAACCTACCTTTTATATGCATAATTAGGATAAAGTATAGTTAATTAAGAGTTTGTATTACAGGCCAAAAGACCTAATTAACTATAAATAAATCAGTCTAAAATCTACTCTAAACTGGCTATTAAGTCCCCCCAGACCAGGGACTAGTGAACTGCCGTTCACTTAGAGTTTGTATACTCTTAATAGCACGCTTCCTCAAGCAAGGTGCTCGTGTGACCCGTCACAAATTCCTAATTAGCTAAAATTTGTTCCTATATATGCATATAAAAGTAGGTTGGGTGGGTGACAGTGGTGTGACCCACACCACTAAGAGTATTCACAAAACGAATACTCACAGAAGTATATCTACTTCTAGAGGCGGTACCCTATAAGGGGTACTCCTCATGTAACCTCGTGACGTGCAACGTTTGTCGCTCCCCATTATGTATATTTTGCACGAGCAACAGACGTACATGTACAATATGGCCTGGATTTTGGTTTATACCGTACATGGGCAGTCGAATTGACCATCAACGCTGTATTGTGCTTTGCAAATGTACTTGGTTGCGATCTGGGCTACATACCACGACCGAAATACTATATAATAATAGTAAACACCTGGGCACCAGGTGTTGAGTAGTTAGTGGACACTGTGATAGGGAATTCCTGCTGCACAACAGCAGGAATTCCCTATCGGCCTGTACATGTAATATTGGTTGCTCAGTATTAATGTAGTATATCAACAATTTGGCACTACAGTTCTGCTTGAACCGCGAACAGCCAAAGTGTGACAGCAGCTGGAAAGGTGGAAAGCTGAAATCGTTCGTGCCTCTCATCGTCATGTCGAGGACCACATATGCACACGCACATGTATAATAGTTGTAACAACGTCAAGTCAAACCGTTAAGATGTAATTGAGACCATCCAGCGAGAAACAAAACTCTCAGTTTACATTTTTCCTAAGCCAGCACAAGTCCTCAATCGAAATGCGCATCTCCTTCGCTCTTGTTCTCCTAGCCATCCCCGCCCTTGTGTCGGCAACCCTCGCCCCGTGCAAATCCAACACCAAGGGCAAATGCCCGAACACTTACAACTGCAAAGAGACAAAAGTGTCGAAAGACATTCAGGCCGCAGAGTGCTCGCACAACACGCGCACGCATGATAAGCAGACCTTTGCTGTTTTCAAACAGAACCACAAGTTCGACGGCAACCACGGCTACCCATACGGAGACTGCTATGCGTACACGTGCGACGCACCAACCGCGGCTGAAATGGAGAAGAACCCGGACTGCTGGACGTTCTTCTGGAAGTAAGTTTTCGGCGTTTGTTGATCGGCACTAGAAATACGATACTAATGTGCATTGTGACAACAGTAACAACGGCAAGAACAGCAGCGTCGGTACGGGCTGCATCAAGGACCCCAACACGAGCGAGTGCGGCTGCGAGACTTCGATTGACGGCAAGTTCCACGTCGGCAGAACCGACTGCAAGTAAACGTGTCGATGTATGGCGTCGGCTGATTGTGTTGCAGCTGAAATCAGCGTGTAAAAAGCTTTCTAAGCACAATGAATGTCAATCAACAGTAGAATACATGAATCAATTCCAGTCTCTCGATAAATGTGGCTCTTTTTCGGCAATCATTCCTGCACATATACGGCCTGGAATAACTGTAGCTCCCCATTGTCATGACAACTCGCTTGCTGTCTACACGAAGAAGTCGCTCCCTTGTAGCACTCACTCTACTCTCAGGAGGCGCCTACGTGGCCGATGAAGCCAACAGGTTCATGCTATTTAGTCTCCGAGTTGAAATGCTGCTAACCATTCATTCACCATTACCCCGTTATCCAGTAAAATCTTCTCTCGCTCGCTGCGTGTATTTACTACTGGAAGTCAAGTAATTTGGGACTACCGACTCCATTTCAAAGGCACCGAGAGATGTGACCCAGACTACCGCCCAAAGTTGCAGGAACTCAACCAACGCATCGCCCAGAGACTCCTCCACTTGTGTTTCCAGAACGGGGGCATTTACACCAAGTTCGGACAGCAATTAGCCACGTTCAACCATGGACTGCCCAAAGAGTACACTGAGACATTGGCCCAACTACAGGACCGAGCCAAACCTGTGTCGTTTGACAAAGTCAAACAGACTATTGAGGCGGAGATGGGACGACCGTGGCAGGACATTTTCAAGGAGTTCGACCAGACGCCAATTGCATCTGCTTCGCTGGCTCAGGTGCACCGTGCAGTGGACCATCAAGCACGTGAACTGGCAGTGAAAGTGCAGTATCCGCATTTGGAGTCTCAGATGAAAGCGGACATCCAGGTCATCAAGTGGGCCTTCGAGCTCACCGAGTACTTTTTCCCTGAAGTTCAAATTCAGTGGCTCTTTCCCGAGTTTAAACGTGCACTGTTATCCGAGGTTTGTGCTAGCAAATCGAATTGTTAGTGATGATCTTACTGATTTTGGTGTGTTTTGGAATGCAGCTTGACTTTGAAAACGAGAAAGACAACAGTCGACGCATTGCAGCTTGTTTCAAGCACAATAGCAATGTCCATGTGCCTATTGTTTACGATGACCTGAGCACGAAGAGGGTGATGTCGATGGAGTTCATTACTGCACCGAAGATCTCGCAGATTCATGCCATTAGAGGACTTGGTCTCGACCCACCTGAAGTTGCACGTGTGCTGTGTGAAGTGTTCAGTGAAATGGTTTTCTACTACGGATTCGTTCACTGTGATCCTCACGCAGGTAATATATTCGTTCGCCGTAATCCTGACCCTCAGGTGAAGCGAAAAGAGCAGCTCGTTCTACTAGACCATGGTCTTTATCGCGAACTGGATGGAGAATTCCGCAAAACGTATTGTGATTTGTGGCGAGCAATGTTGATGCGGAACAACGCTCTGCTGGAAGACTGCGGGAAAAGACTACAAGTCGGAGGGTTTGCAAAGTACTTGCCGTTGCTGTTCACGTATCGAACAATCAGCCACAAGGGACGCTTAGACGCTTCAATGAGTGAATACGAACGCGACAAGCTTTCAAATGACCTCAAAAATGTGCGCTTTTCCAACGTACGTGTCTGTCATTTTGTTTGGCTAATTTCTTGTGGTGATTTGGCTGACATTGTGATTCGCAGGTCACTGATTTCCTCGAACAGCTTCCGAGGGATATGCTGTTTGTATTTCGGACGAACAACATGATTCGGGCTTTAAACAAGGAGTTGGGAGGAACTACGAGGTGCGATTTATTTATCTACAGAAACACTTCTAAGTACTAATATTTCTAACCTCTGCTGACATTAATATCTTAAAACAGGGAGAGGTTCTCGATCATGGGATATTACGCCGTGCGCGGTCATTCTTCATTTTACTCACCTTCAGGTGAAACGGGGAACACTGGAATATTGACTTCCTTAGCGTACTGGTGGGAGCACTCCAACCTCGTATTTCGCCTTCGCGTGGTTGACCACCTGATGGCTGGTATCCAGTACGTTAAAGGAGAAACCCCGGTCAAAATCAAGCGCGTAGGTTAATAGCACCATTCAAGGACAAAATAAACTTCTCAGACTGCAAACGGTGAAGACATCAACGAATAAACTTATTCATTGTCGTCGAAAGGCGAGGAGATCTGTTTCTCGACTGCGAAGATCGCGGTGTACTGGGTGCAATTGGTATAAAGTCCGCCCGTCGAGTCTCACTCGATCCATAAGTTAACGACGGTTGCGGGCTTTCACGTGATGACAAAGATGGAAGAGCAGATATCGCCACAGCGAGCTTTCGTCGAGGTGTCTTAGCGAAAGCCACACTCGTTGAGACTTTCCGGGGCTCATCGTGCAGCGTGAATAGACTGCCATTGCCAATGGAAGAGCCTACCTGAGCTGTTTGACCGGGAGGTTTTCGTTGTCGTAAAATATACGGCTGCTTAGAGTTTTCAAAGTACGACATGACTTTCTCGCGTAGACGAGGAAAGTCGAATGGTATCGTGGCAAAATAAAGCGCTCCGTGAGCGAGACATTCCAATGCAATCTGTTGGGTTTTCACAGGTTCCAGAGCGTTCCCACCGAATAGGATTACCCGGTTGCCAACTAATCGCTGAATTGTCTGAAGCTTCGGCAATGCTGTGTCAAGCTCAGTTCCAATGTCGAAGCAAACCTTCAACGTGAAGAGCTTATCAGAGAACCCGCAAGAGTTTGGTACAGGAAATGCATGGTATACACTTACCAGGTCCGTGTCGAGACCTTCATGTGACTGTAGCAGCTGGAAAAAGTCTCGCTCGATTTTAGTTATTATCACGGTTCCCAAGCCCAATAGCTGAATGTACCGCCCAGTAACAGGAACATTCGTTGCGGTTGACGAACCGCCAATTGCAATCTTAGGCACCTTGGGCTCCATTGATATGGGTCTGAGCATGCAAAAAACAGTTAACTCCCAGAAATGTGTGACCTCAGATCTACCTGGCGCACCTCTCCCCATCAACTTTCGAGCAAGACGCTCCTGGTGCAGTGTCATCTTCTTCAAATTCAATGGCGACATTGAGAGCATCACGAGCAGAATGCAGCTCGGATGAGTCATGATGACCAGTTTCACGGTCTTGTACTGCAACTATCTCAACGTCAGGTTTTGGACGACCAACTCGTGGGGGGAGCCTTAGTCTGTTGCGCTTGCTATCATCGTGAGTCGAAGAACTCATTGTTTCAATTGGTGGTCCAAGGTTTACTCTTTCGTCGAATGGTTTCGAGTTAGTTGGCGTAGTGACTTGAGTCGAGATTGTAAGTTTTGGTTTGCGGCGTGTAGCTGCAGGTTTCTCTTTGTGGTCTCCAGTTTTTCCTATTGTGTGATCGCTTTCAATGAGGGGTGTAGATTGATCTGGAGAAGGGACTGGTGTTGGTACTGCGGATTGTGCAGGTGTTGGAGGGACTGGTATATGCAAAGACTTCTCACTACCACTTTTCTTCTTCTTTGGCTTTTTTTTCTTTTCACGTCTATCATGGTCTGTGTCATCCCTCACTGGAATGACTACTTGTTCGAGCGGAGCGTCATTTATAGTCTCTTCAACCGGAACTGGTAAGCTTTTCTGTTTTCCCTGGGCAGTGGCAATGGGTGATAATGCCACAACAGCAACTAGACTTGATTTTCTTTGGATTGGGCTTGAATTTTTCCTACCTACCGGTTTGCTGGTATTTTCGATGACATCATCAGTGTCATCACCCTTAGGCAACAAAGCAAGAAACTCTTCATCTTCGTGGTTGGTCCCCAGCAATTTCACCTCATCAATGGAGTTCAATTCGTGAAAATCGTGCTGAATGAAATCGTTGATCTTATTGTCCTGAACAGTGTTTTCCATCCAGCGTTGAGCGTCTTGAACAATCGAATCACCAGTCCCCGTCATCACAGACGTGAAAAACCCGTCGTACACTTCTTCAACATCTTCTTCATCGTCAACTATTATACCATGAATACTCAACTCCAATTTTATCTGCTCCAACATGACCGCTGCAAGTGCTTTAAGGCTTTCACCGTCTCGTAATACAAGTAAGTCATACAGGGCATTGTAGCGGTCTCGGGCTGCCACTTCTGGGAGTCTTGCAACATCAAGTTCAACACCGAATTTCACTAACTCTTCCCGGATGGCAGCTATGTCAGTTTGGCGCTGTATTGAAATCACCTTCTCAATCAAGAAAGTCGACCGCAATACATTCACAACGCTAGCATCAGCCTTATGCAAGTCATAGATGTTGTTAATCGGTTGAAAATAGTTAGCACTTCCCTCACTTGTACCCCGACCATTATCTTGTGAGGGGTTCTCAGTGCTGGTCAAACTCACATTCCTCTTGTTAGAGTGGGTGTTATCAGAACTATGAGCAGCGGCGAAGTTAGCGTCAAGAACACGAACCTGACGATTCCTATCATCATGTTGTGTAGAATCTCCACAAAGCGAGCCACTTATTCTTCCGCTACTAGTGATGGCCTGGATTTGTTCTATATCAGTGTCACTTTTACTAGAAGAACCCTCATGCTTGCTTCCACTTGTTGTTTCTGATATCGTGTCTTCAACCAGAGCATTTGTTATTGTACTAGTTTTATCATTGAGTTTAGAATCCACACAATTATCTCCGATTGAAGAGATACGTTCCAGGCGATTCGGATCAACAAAATCAGTTTTAAATACACCCTCCTCTGCTCTTCTTTTGTCTTCTCCATGTTGTGGGCGGGGACCTGCAGCGGTTGGTACTCTTCGCAACACATTATTATCGAGAGTATAGTTGAGATTCTGAAACTGAAGAGCAATAGTTTTGAACATTTCGATGAGTGTCTGTAAATCTTGGCCAATCTTTCGTATTTCGCTTAGACCTTCTGGTACAGCACCCCCATTATTCCGTTGAATGAAATCAATTCGCTCTCTCTCGACGATTTTTGGGTCTGCTCGTGCCAAATCGCCTACTGTCTTCAGCCCAACCGCGGCAACAACACGAGCAACAGACGCGAATTTGGGGACTGTTCTCAACGGAATGGCCTTCACTATAACTTCAGGTCCAAAATTGTCCGAGAGTGAAAGCTTCAATTCAGCTCCATCTAAAAACACAGCTACTCGTCGTGTAATACGCTTAGCAAGTAGGTGAAGGAATCGCTCGTAAGTGGTTTCCTCCATATCGCAGGTCCAAACATCTACTAACTCAAAGACAGCAGCAAAAAATTGATCGAAACTCAATGATTTTCCATGATGGCTATCCACTTCCCAGTCGCATTGAATTTGCTTCTGTGCAATTTCCAGCACGAAATCATCTCGCAATACCTTAAATATCAGCAGCATGAGTGCCATATAGTCTTCTTCGTCCAGCTCCTCTACTGGAGGAAGAAGTTGTTTGATGTCACTAGCAGCTGTCCGACGAACACTTTGTTGTCCTCGTCGACCTCGTGTTTGTTCATCCTCTTCCACTTCTTGCTGGCGAATACGTTGTGCCATTTCCGCTTGCTTCTTCCCGCCCGCAACCTGCCACAAAAACTCGATTCGGGTCTTGATTGATTCCGAAAATCGCAGAGCTCTTCGTTTCGCCATTGCACTAGCTTCATTGAAGTCTTTATCGCCTTGTAAATGAAACGGGAGATCACTTGAGCTCACTGACAGGAAGACCGAGCGTTGATGATCAAATTGTGCATCTTCTCGTGATTCCGAGTAGCTTACGGACTTGAGATTGGTGAGTACATTGAATGACGTTTGCTTGGCAGGAGACTCGGAAGGTGAAGTCGCTGGAGGATGTAGTCGAGCTCCATTGGAGACGTCCTGAATGTGCTGGTTGAGTTGCAGTACGAGACTGAGATCATTGAAAATGTCGTTGCCAGCCATCTCAATGTACTTTCATGCCTGTAAAGTCCTTGCAAGAATATCTGCGTGGTTCATACGTTGAATAATGGTCGTTTCAGACTATAGTTAAACTCTCAACGGAAGCTGGAGCGAGATTCTTCTCCGCTCTCTCGCCGTGCAGGATCCCAGTGCTACTCCACCCTTCCGTTGTACTGATCACAGCAAACGCAAACCTCATTGCGAGGAATCGACGTTAGGAACAGGATGCCGCTCATGTTCAACTTTTCGCTGCGTCACAGCAGCGACAAAAGCTTTTCCGGTACGATACAGTGGTCCGTATGTGTTAGAAGTAGCTTCCAAGCTCCACTAATTATTGGCTGCTAGAGGCCATTATCGACCAAATGTGCCAAGATCTCGCGGCCGAAGCGGATGAAATCATCGCACAGGCCAAGAATGCGGTAGTACGACTGCAATGTTACGAGGGATGTCTACAGCTTATTCAAAGGGTAGGTACTGACAAAGCTACTCACAAGATGCGACGTTGATGGACTTTCCCTTTACTGCTCCAGACGATTCGTGAACCGAATAATGAGGATCTGAAGGTGGAGCTCATCACAAGGTTGGCCCCAAACATCAGCATAATCCGAGCTTTGTACGACCTCGCGATCGATATCGGCAAGAAACTCAAAGTGCATTTCGAGAGAACGCACTAACTAATTTTTACGCTTGGTATGGTTGGTAGAGACCATTTTTGCGGCGCTGATCCAGATTTCTAGCCAAAAATGTACGACGGATCTGCTGTGGAATTGTTTTGACATGCTCATGTGTCGCTTTCGTTTCCACCAGCAACCAAGAAGGCGGCTGGTTTCCTTATGGAAAAGATCGCAAGCCTAGTAGAAACTGCAGTAAGTTTCGATAGCCTCAAGGCAAAAACACCGGACATTCAGAACGACCTCAGCCACTTTCGACGGTTTATCGCTGTCAACGCCGCTGTGTCAAACCAACTGGAGAAGTGCGATTCTTGAATTTGGCTATACCCCTCCCTTGTTAACTCACCACTACAACATTGTGTGTTACAGTCTCGCAGATGCACCTCTGAATGCAATGTCATTTTTCGTGGCCGACCACTGCCCCATGCTTAAAGTGTTGATCCGAGCGATCGAGTGCGCCATGACCAAGGAACCAGCTGCAGTCGACGTATCAGCACTGCTGGCAAACTCTCGCTGTTCGTCCATGGCTGGTAGTAGGTACGTGGCGGATTCTTGTCTTTTATCAATAAACTAATTTCTCTTCTCTCGGTAGGCCAAAGGATGGACGGCCCATGATGAATTATCTGCGTGCCATGACTGGAGCCATCATCCTATACGACCACACTGCAGCTCAAGGCGCGTTCACCTCCAAGTCAGAAGTCAAGGTGCAACGATTTCTCGTCGTTCAGAGTTGCTTGTACTCACAATCTACTTTCACAGATCAAACGGTGTGTCAAGGAGCTGGTGCAGTGGAAACAGAACGGAGCAACAGTGGAATTGCTCAATACCATCAAGTACTGTAGCTTGCACTACAATGACCCCACAACACCCGAGAAGATTCGGACACTAATGAACAAGTAACTTTTTTATTGTGCTTTGTATCCTGTTTGTCCTGCAGTTGGTATCTCGATACATGCAGTCGGATACAACCTTTATGATCAGCATCGAACGCATGTCCACCTGTATTGTCAATGCCTTGTATCTGCTCCCTTCTACGGGACATTCCGAGACGAATCAATATTCATCATTGGCAATACTTGTCAAAAAACATGGTGGTGTATTCGATATCCTGTGGTTATTTTCCTCAACGCAGTCCGCATGGTTGCAATAAATTCTGTAGAGACAACGAGTAAGGATACTCAATCACTCTGCAGTGCGCTCCCTCTCTGTGCAACACCCATATGGATCAAAATCACTCAAGACAATCAAAGGAAGAGTGTCCAATTCATTATTCTGAGGTACCCGTATCTAAGCGGAATTAAACAACATGCGCCTCCTAGTGGACACGGATGCTGGCGTGGATGACGCTTTAGCCATTCTCATGGCTCTTCACGCCTTCCCTGGCGACCAAGTAGTGGGCATCACCACTGTCTTTGGTAACGTGGACGTGCATCAAGCGAATCATAATGTGGCGCAGTAAGTATCCGTTATGAGAGAATGAGACGTCAAGATGTGCCTAACTAGGTGGATATTTGCAGCATTCTCCGGGCCGCAGGACGCTCTAGCATCCCCGTGTACAGTGGCGCGTCCAAGGCAATCGTCGCTAGCGTCTCGGAGGAAAAGTGGGCGGTGTGTTGACGTTTCAATCGATAGCAGGACGCATGAAGTGATGAGTATAGAGTTAATGCATGTAGTTGTTACCTTTAGGGCCACGGACCCGACGGGCTTGGAGGTGAATCTGGCAAGGTGGAGGCTTCATTAACTGCAGCCCGGCGCAACGAAGCTGTGCATGCGCTCATCGATCTGGCGCACAAGTACAGCGGAGAGTTGGTGATCGCAGCGGTGGGCCCACTCACCAACATCGCACTGGCGATGCTGCTGGAACCGAACTTGATGTCGAATGTTAAGCAACTGGTGGTGATGGGTGGGCTGTCACGCGGCGAGGGCAATCACACGCCTCACGCCGAGTTCAACGTAAGCTGTGACCCGGAGGCAACGGACATCGTCTATCAGCACTGTAGCGCCAAGAAGCTGTACGTCGTTCCGTTCGAGACCTGCTTGGATAATGCTGTTCCGTGGGATACTTTCGACAAAATTTTCCATGAGCAGGCAAACTCTAATGGTGAGTACGTCAAGAAGATCTGGAAGTTCACACGCTCCTTCTGCAAGGACGAGGGATTCTTCCCTTGCGACGCTTACGCCATCGCCATCCTGCTACACCCGGAGTACATCAAGACTGCTCCTGTGTTAAAGGGCCGTATTCATTTGGCCCCAGACGAGAAGCGCGGTGCTTGCATTTGGGACAGCGACTGTCCTTCGGAGGAAGCCAACGTGACTCTTGTTACCGAGATCGATGCTCGTGTATTCGTAGACTTGCTGCACCACTTGGCAGCCTAAGATTGACGATACTGTAGTCACGAAAGACGCGTCTAGAAAATATATTTGCTGATAAAAGTGCAGTGCAAACGCAGCCGTGCTATCAGCATTTGGAATTATGGTTGCGTAGCATCCATTCCTGTTGTGACGACGGTGATAGGCTTCTCGAAGATAGCGTGCACCCACACACGGAAGCGAACGACGTTCTGTTGTCTGTTGGCATACTGGCGGCGGATGTACTCGTTTTCCACTGTGACTAATCCTGCTTCCGTAAAAATCTCCGCCACCTCTTCTGTCGTGAAGTAGTACGCCCGCGTGTTGTCTTGACGAACGTAAAAGTTATCTTGGAGTTTACAACCAGGGCGGAAGCGAAGCTGAGCCTGGTCATATCGGCCATAGTCTCGGAAGAACAACTTGCCTCCAGGTTTAATGGCAGCGACCACCTTCTTCACAGCGTCTTTCATCTTGTCTGGATGCAGAGCTGACAAACAGAACAAAAAGAGTGCGAAATTCACTCCACCATCGACGAAGGCTGCCTCAGGAAGGGCATCGTTCGTAATGTCACATACTGAGGCCGCCACACGCGCTTCGTCGTACAGAGGTTGCTTCTGCAATAAGCACAAACTGTAAGTCCCAGCAACACAAGTAGCAGATGATCTGAGTGGCCGAACCTTCAGTAGCTCAATGGCCGAGTCGGCAAAGTCAATAGCAACAATTTTAAGCGCCGAATTGACCTCCAACAGAGGCAGCGCCGCATTGCCAACTCCACTGCCGACCTCCAGGAGCGTCCTGGTCTCATCACCCTCTGGCACCTTCCCCAGGTCCTTAAAAACGAGGTGCAGATAATGTCTGTCTTTGTAGAAATTGGTGGAGTTGCGTTTGTAGAATTTGTCCCAACTCTTGGCCGCCTCCTTCTCGTATTTCTCTATTAAATGCAACAATTCCATCACGACAAACTCCATGCAACACATTCCACTAGTGACGCACTCTGCCAGAACTCGGGGATCGTCGACTTGTCCTGACTCAGATGCTCCTGCGCCAACCGCTCGCGCTCTTCCGTCCACACATCATCACACACCACACGCTCTGGGTCCTCCAGCACATGCTTACTCACGCCAGCCTTCTCCACCAGCTCCTCCAGCTTCTTATTGGTCGGGTTCTTGTTGCCGCTCATCTTGTTACCTGCCAGTCACCCAGTGGTCTCATTTCTACCAATCAACACTCTCCATCAACCAAATACCAGCCGATCTTGGAGAGTCGCAATCATGGACGTCATTATATGCCACGGCGCCAAGGTCTGCAGTCCGTTCGTGGATAACCATGGCTCTGTCTACTACGTGTCAGCAGGCACAGGCGAAGTGTTCCAGTACCAGGCTCCAGACACACATACGCCCGTCGTCTTCTCCGGTGGCGAGCTATTCGGAGCTCAGTTCGACCACCGAGGTCGTCTGCACCTCGCCGACTGTGCACATGCAGCCATCCTCAGAGTGGACGACGCGGCGCAGCCTGGTGTGATGGTCAAGGCGTATGAGGATCGAGCCTTCCGAGGCCCTAATGGAATTGCATTCGCGCAGGACGACACGCTCTTCTTCACAGACAGCGGTCCCATGGGCGAAACGACACTTGAGAAGCCTCGAGGAAGCGTCTTCTGCATTGCGTCGAGTCCAAGCGGAGGTCAAGTGCTTCGTCCACTGGTGATGGAGTGTCTTGCTCACCCGTGGGGAATTGCAGTGGCATCGGATACAGGCGCGCTCTTCGTAGCGGAGACTATGCAGAATCGTATTCTGAGACTCAATCAACGACCCAGCAACGCCTATCATACGAGTGTCTTCTACCAGTTTTCCGGAGGAATGGGACCGTCAGGGATAGCGTGTGGGGCGGATGGTACTCTGTATGTGGGGCATTACGATTTTTCAGGTAAGTGGTTTGACTCGTTCATAACAACTCTTTTTCTCAGAAGATTAATGTTTGTTTGCTTAGGGAGTGCAAATAATGGGAAGATATCCATTATCGGGTCTGATGGAGTTTTGAAGCAAACAATGGAGATCCCAGGAACAGAAATCACAGGGGTTTCCCTCAGGTAATTCGCGCTGATATCTTGGTACATGGTTCCTCGAGGCTCATTTTCACTCATGTTTGTCTTCAGTGCTGACGAGGATTACTTGCTTGTCACGGAAGCATCGACCAACTCGCTTCATCGACTTCCGCTTAGATGATGACTACGACGAGCTCACCTCAGTGGTTTTGTCCCCTGGAGAAGTCTCTCCCGAAAACAGCTCCTTCAAGAGTCCCTGGGCTGCTTGAGGGGTGTACTTTAGGTATTTGGATGCGTGTTTCCTGGAAAACTGAACGACCGAATACCTGCATTGCAACACACCATACTTAGATAATATACCCCGAAATGATTATGATGACGTAGTGCGATGACATACTTTTCGTAGAATGCTTTATATGTTGGGATGATTGTGTCGACAGCAGTTCGAATGAGGTGCTGTCGAATGGGAATTTCTGCAACCACGTACATCCTCTGTGTCTTGTAAAGCTCTTCTAGCTGATCATTAAATTTCTTTGAACGTAAGCAGCGCAGCGTTAAAATAACAATGACCACAACATGAGCTCAGCTTAGTTCTTACCGAAAACTTCTC
Organism: Phytophthora palmivora; assembly: GCA_008079305.1. Taxonomy (NCBI): domain Eukaryota; phylum Oomycota; class Peronosporomycetes; order Peronosporales; family Peronosporaceae; genus Phytophthora; species Phytophthora palmivora. The sequence continues at coordinate 110,941 of VOQZ01001282.1, read as the reverse complement.
CTTCAAAAGCCTGCCACTTTCAAGAGTCAATACGCTGCCACCCTTGACATACTGCAGTGTCTCGGTAGGATCTTTCAAATATTCTTTGAAAGAAGCGTAGCTTTGATGAATGAAAGCTCCAAGAGCTTCATTTCGCATTGCCTCTACGCGTGGTTTAATGGCTTCATGAAGATGCTTTTCCAAATTTGCATCGTCAGGTTCGGTGCAGTGTGGAAGTGAATTGGCAATATAGCCGTAGTTGTTCACAAAGAATAGATGTTTCAAGATTTCTCGTCCTTTGAGCTGATCAGCCTTCGCCATTAAGGCCTCGATAAGCTGGGTAATAACCGTATCAACAAACGCAACAGCGCTGACATCACAGTCTTTCGTTAGTAAAACCTTCAGTGGTTTCGCTTGAGCACATATTTTTCGTAAAAAGTTTAGAGTCTACAGTAAAAGCACAGGGGTCAACCTCCGCCACTATGCAAGTACAACAATGATACTTCGAAGTAATACTTACGTGACTGGATATCGGGTGCACGTTGCCATCTCTGGTAACAGTTCTGTCTCCAGAAGCTTCAACCAGGCCAGGTTGAAATGTGAACAGTTTTTGCTTAGCAGTCGATGCAAGATCAGTGACAATTGTGTTCACCACCTTCGACAACACCCAAGGATCTTCTAGTCCTTTACCCTCGCGATCACGTAGCAGAAGCGGTGGGGCCACTGCTGCCTCAAGTGCTTCAACTCGCGTTAGCAACGAATCGTGAATCAGTAGAAGCTTGACGGCATCAAGTAGTTTAGGTGAACGCAATGACAAGTCGATATCCTTTTTCCAAGACTCCAGAATCTGGTGCGCAGAGTAGCGGAATGCACCATTAGCCAGCTCCTCGTTGGCGAAAACAAGTCCAGCCAACGCCTTCTCCGCCTCGATAGTGATCTGAATATCAATCAGACACTTGGCTAGTGCGGTGACAGATGAATTCAAGTCAAAGCCCATTGAGTTTCCAGCTGAATCTCCACCAATGAACAACCTTATCACATCAAAGCGTTGCTTGCCATACTCTCGAAGAAGGACTGTCTGATCGACTCCAGATATCAACAGGCAGTCCAGAAGCTGAGTCGTTCTAGTAACATCGTGTTTACTAGGCTCCACCCATTTCAAACATCCATCATCATCTCTCTCTCCTCTTGACAACACACTCACAACACTGACAAAATCTGTCATGCACTTTCGTCGTACTTGGACAAGCAGTTCTTTTGCTTGGTCCAGCGCCTTCACCGAACCTTCATAGGACCGATGTCCCTCTAGGAAAGTGATGGCAACTAGAAGTTTCTGTAAAGCCTTGACGTACTCATCCTGATCGAACTTGGACCCGTTGAGCAGCACTGGAGCGAGCTGCAAACACAGGTCAACTTCAGTGGGAAGCTCTCAACGCCTTCTTACCTTGTGTGCTGCCACGAAATTCTCGTTGATCTGCCGCAGCTCCTGCACACTGAGATCGATGTTCTTCTGTGTGCCTCGTAGCTGTTCTGTGAGTTTGTAGACCGGCAGCATCTCCCTCTCCACGCCCAAGAGGCCCTTCTGGAAGCTCAACAACGACAGTTCCACCTGTCGCATTTGCAGCTACTACACAGCAAGTTACGCGTACATTAGAAGCACCACTCACTACTGCGCTCAGTCCTAACGCACCTGGTTCTCCAGTACCGCCTCGCGGATGCGCGCCACCCCGTCGCCATACGCCCCGTAGACCTCCATTTTAGATATCAATCTTGAAGTTGTCGTTGCTAAAATGGAGCTAAAACGTACTGATTTGTGCTAAACCGGTGCGACTGACGTCACATTGGCATTGCTGCACCGGACTCTCCCAAGGAAAGATGAAGCTCGTGCGCATGCTGGGCGGCATGCTGGTGGTGGCAACGCTCATGTGCTCGGGTAACCTGTGCATCAGTGCGTCGAAGGAGGATGGCAAGATTCCGTACAGCAGCACGACTGTCACGCTGCTCATTGAGGTGCTCAAGCTGCTAGTGATGCTCACTGCGATCGTCGTGACGGAGACGAAGCCGCCCGCGCGCTTCGTTCCCATCGAGGCATTTTACTACGCAGTACCATCATTCCTCTACACCATCGACAACAATCTCAACTACGTCATTTTGCGCTTCATGGACGCTGCCACACTCTCAGTGCTCTGGAACCTCAAAATCGTCGTCACGGCTGTGCTCTTCCGCTTCGTGCTCAAACACCCGCTGTCGGAGCTACGGAAGATCGCTATTGTGTTACTGGTGGTGGGCGTGCTTACAAGCCAATCAAATCATCTACGACAGATGGAAGGCGCGATGACCATGAAGAGCAGCAGTGGTAGTGGAATGAAGATGCAATCGGAGGAAGACAAGAGCGCCGAGGACTTGATTATCGGTGTGATGTTGGTGCTGGTGGGCGTCACCTTGTCTTCTTGCGCTAGTGTGTTCACCGAGTGGACATTCAAGCGGAAATCGAGCTGTCCGTTCCTATGGCAGAACATGCAGATGTACGTGTTCGGCATTATCTTTAATACTGCCGGAGTGTTGCTGGTTGAAGGTGAAGAGATCGCCTCTGATGGATTCTTTCATGGTTATAACAACTGGACGTTGGCAGTGGTAGCGGTGAACAGTATTGGTGGCATTGGGATGGGCTTCATCCTGAAGTACTTAGACAACATTGCTTGCGTCTACTCCCATTCCATGGCGATGATGCTCACGATGCTTTTCTCGATGCTGTTTTTTTCCTTCTCGCCGTCGCTTGAGTTTGGTTGTGGGCTCACGGTGCTGATCATCTCCATGTACATCTACCACCACCCGTTGGCACATGCTGGTGTGACACCACCGACCGATACAGTTAAATCACGTCGTTCTTCAGGATCATGCTCGGTGAAGCACGAATTATCTAGCGGGGTTACGGAGCGCAGCGAAAAGAGACGTATGGCCAAGCTTAAGCAGCAGGTAAATGACGACGATGACGATACGGACATCTCATCGATCGCGTCTAGCAACGGTTCTCTGTCATCCATGGCGCCGAGGTCAATGAGTGGTCTCCAACTGAAGAAGGCGCAGTACTCGATGCTTCCAGGCGAATCTGATGACTTGGAAAGCGCTCGCGCCAACGCAAAGGAAATGGACGCAGCGCTCAACATCAATCAAACACACAAGTGAGCGCCGCAAGCAGAGAAACGGTAAGGTAGCATGCCGTATCTACCACGTGACATTCCTTATACAGTATGAATACATCCATGTCAACAACACTTCCAGCACTGCAACACCGGTCACGATGATGTAGCCATGTCAAGTCAAATTCGTGTGCGACACATCTCATCTAGGGCTAGGGTAGGGAGAAATAGAGACCATCACTCCTTGAAGCATACATAGTTCCATATCGCAACGGTTCCGACATCCCTACATTTTCCGACAAGTAGGCAATTGGTCAAAGCCAGGGCAAAATCGGAAATAGTGTAAATCGGAAATTAGAAAATGTGTACGGTAGAGTAGGTCTAGGGAGAACTTCTAGTCAGCTTTCATGCGGTGCTCACTGCCGTGAGGAAATCGCCTCTAGAGGCCTCTGGGCCGAGAAAAACGACATTTTGTGTATTGATGCATTTTGGCCCCGGAGCAGTGTGCACCGTAGCCGGCAAATTCATAAGTGAGGCAGGCACCCATACAGGGGGGCCACAATTAAAAGCAGTTCAGCAACAGCTATCTCCTCCACTGCCTGTCATTGGTCAGTGTATTGACCAATCAGGAGCTGTAACAGTGGCGAGTGTTGATAGGTTCAACTACAGCCAATAAGCATTCGACACCTGTTCCAGCAAAACTTTTGGTGGCTGGCAGTTGCCGACACGCGGCGCGCGGCTTCAGTCTGCTTTTATTCATAGCTCGCGATAAAGTCTCCGATTCTGACTCCGATCATCGACAGCCTCGACAGCTGACCAGCCGGTTAACCGCAGCCTCCCCCCTCAACACCGTAGCTCAATGGCTAGAGCGCAGGGCTTCGGCCCTGAGGTGCCTGTTCAATTCGGGCCGGTGTTATCGTTAAGATGAGTGTGTGCTGTGGTAGCGGTTGTGCCACGCTGGGCCAAGGGACAGCCGCGCATTGACTGCTGCTATGGCGGACTTCGCCGTGCCTCGAGCTGCTACGACCTCGTGTATGCCGTGATGTGCCTTCCTCGTTCTGCTGTTGCGCGTCGCTTTGTGTAGAGGCAGCTGTGTTGAGTGGGCTCCTGCGCGGATCTCGGTGGCGATACCGCGCGCTGCTAGTACATCGTGCTGCAGGACTGCTTGGATATGTGACTAATATGTATTATCTAACTGCCTTACACATGGCCTACCACGTTAAGAATGTCTTGAGTGTCCACAGGTGCAGGGTCAGCGATGCTTCCGATGGCGAGGAGTCTCTTGTGGGCTGCGATGCGCTCATCCAAGACGCCACTCTTGTGGAGGGGACGCAGAGCGCGCAGTACACTACCAGCGCCCTTCACGTTGATGTTCTGCGACTTCAGGAAGCCCAGCACGGCATCTTCAGCGCGGCGGCCAGCGTCCAAGACTTGATCCTTGTAGTCGCCAGCCGTGGGGACAAGCGTGAAGCCGTCTTCGAGGAAGATCTTCATGAAGGCGACGACGTGGCGAGATTCGGACTTCTTTTGGCGGTCAGAGCAGTCCCAGACGCGCGGAACACGGGTGTACCATTCGTACCATGCAGCCGACAGGTGGGTAGCTTGCTTCTTCCTCCGTTTTGGCTTCGGTTCTTGATCTAACGATTCTTTTGCTTGGTCTTCTCCAGCCGGTCCACGTGGCTCCTTAGATTTCAGCAGAGCCGCCTCGACAATCGTTAAGCGCGCAGCTAGGGCCTTGTTTGAAGTTATAAGCTCATGAATGACAGCTAGAAGGTGCTCGTGGCTTGGACAGTGGTGTTGGCTTGTGTCTTGTGTTTGGGTTTGTCCTTGAGCAGGTGGAGCGGCTTCGTTGTCAAGCGCGACTGACCACGCAAGCATGTCGCCGACTGGAATGTCCGCGGCACGCAAGCACTCTTCCACGCGCGTGACGATGGGGGCATTGGGTGAGAGCTCCTTGAGCTGCGGGTAGTAACGGATGAGGTACGCCATGAGGACACTGAGGACCTTGGTGCTTACATTTAGACGTTGTTGCTTGAGGCTTGTACAGGAATTGAACAGGAAGCTCTGCAGGCGGCCAAGGCGTTCTTGACTAGCGTGATCAAGCGTCGCGACGTCGATAATCGCTGGAACGTCGTCAGCCGCCCACCCACTCAAGACACGAGCCACCTTCCTGTCCTCGCGCGCCGTGTTGGTGATATAGGCGAAGGCCTTGTTCGTCTTCGTCATATCCCAAGCACCGCGATCAAAAATCCACTGGGCGGCTAGGCGGTCGTCTCCGTTCGCGTGCTGGGCCCCTCCACGCCTGAAGGAGTGCGAGGTCAGGTCAGGGGTGGCTCCTGCCGGCTCGGCTACGCGCTTGAGCATCCTGTTCACGTACGCCTGCACGCTATCTTCTCCGCGCTTGACCTCTCCAGTGCGTGCCTCGGCCTGGGATGGTGGTGCTTCTTGTGTGTCTGGACAGGTTTCTGGCGGCGGAACAGCAAGTGCGTTGCTGGGCTCGAGCATTGAAGGCAGGGACGACTCAACAGCCGCGGGAGGCGACTCCGTCGGGACCACAGCGACGTCGAGCGAGGCGGGTTCAGCTTCCAGCAGCTCCTGTAGCGGCGCGCCTTCATCAAGTGGCGCGGCGACCTCCGCTACGAGATCGGGCAACTGGGCAAGGAGTGCCGCGCATGGAGCGTCCTGTGTCGCTAGCGCTACAGCTAGAGCGTGCAATGGGCACGTCAGGAAGTCGCTCTTGTCCGGGATCAAGGTAAGACCCTGCTCTTCTGACGTCTTGACGCGTAGCAGCCGCAGGTAAAAGGTGCCGTCTGCCGATACAGACACGTGCTGCTTCTGGATGTAGCCTAGGTCCGAAGACCGGCCAAAGCAGTGCCACATCAAGCACGCTAGTGCTGCGTCTTGGTAGTCGGCGTGCACGCGTGCTGTGCTGTACACGTAACGAACTAAAGACTGTAAATCTTCCTTAGTACAAGGAGGAGCCTTGTTAATCAAACCACCTTTTTCTCGTTTCATGCAATACTAATCTAAAGTCTTCCCTTGCTTTAGCAAGATCAACTCAGTAGGTACTCGTAAGTGTGGATACTTGTCAAATAGCCACAACTTAACATTTCTATGATACGATGTCGCCGTGTTGCGCGCTAACTTACCTTTCTTACCTTCGTTGGTTGCGAGGTAGAAGCCAAACCGGTCCATCGTCGCCGCTAAGCGTTTGCCGGACGCATCCAGGAGAATGCTAGCCTCGACAAACTCCAGGCTAACCTTCTCCTCCTCCAACATCCGTTTGAATGCGGCGACGGCAGTATTCCGCGCCTTCTGGGTGTTCGTAGGAACGAAGGCAGCTAAGCTCATGGCGCTTCGTCTATGGCTTTTCAATTGTTTTGTCAAACCAAGAGCTCTCGTACTGGTTATCCTATCCACCAACCGGCTTCCTACTTTAGGAAAAAGCCTAGTTGTCAGAACTATGAAAATATTTTTAAAATATGTAAACTACTTGACATCTGTATGTACATATTCATATTACGGTGGGGATTCCGACAAATATTTGTCGGAAAGTGTCGGAACCGGAAACCTACCCCTAATATCTCCTATTTGTCAAAACCGCACTATTGTAGCGCCGGGATTGGCCAAAAAGACAACGGCATGGGCCCAGTCACAATCCTGCGAGTCTCTCTGTCGGAAAGACCACTATATTCATCCATATAGAAACCTGAGCCTCGGACAACACGGCACGAGGAAGCCAAGCTAGAAGGAGGAAGTGCTCGTCTACTAGTCGCTCCGTCCCTCCCTCCGCCCACCGTCCCCACTGCGCTCGTCACGATGATCTCGCGCCTGCGTCTGGGCGGCTCCGGGGGCAACAACAACAATGGCGGCGCCAGCACGAGCGCCAGCATCTTCGGCGCCGCCGCATCGGCCATGAGCAGTATCAGCGGCGGTGGGAGTCTACTCCCGGGCAACAGCACTATGGAGAGTGCAGCAGCCACAGCCGCAGCCAATCACGCCGCCAGTTCGGGCACTGCAGGGGCCTCAGGAGCTGCAGGTACTTCCTCTACTAATGAAGATCTGCCCCCGGGATGGCGACTGGTTAGCAGCCGGAATTCCGGGAGGGACTATTATCTGCACATTGCGTCGGGTCAGACCCAATGGGACTGGCCCACGGAGGCGGACACTAAGCGTAGGCAGAGCAGCCGCTGTGCCAAGATCTTGTGACAATCATCTCACTCCTTGTCTTTATTTGCTGCAGGTCTGGACACGCCCAACAACGGCAAAGCAGCAGGTGGAGGCTTCTTTGGCGTTTCACGCATGGTGGCGCTCGTCAATCAGGCCAACAGGAGTTTGCAGACGTCACTACAGAGTACAACGGCCGCCCCTGGGGGAAAACCAGGCTCACAATCAAGAGGATCGGGCTCACAGGATGTCGATCGAGATGGACAAGTGGTTGTGGAGATCTTTGAGAACGAGCGACTGGAAGGAAAACTTCAGCCCATGGATCCCAAACAATTTAGTGATCGTCATGCCGCACCTGGTGCAGGACAAGACGAGAAACCTGAGGGTGACCTTCCTGCTGGTCATGAGTGGGTGACGGACTGGGAAATTGATCAGAACTACACAGCAGTTGATCGCGATGGCTGGACTTATGCTGCAGATTTCGTCGAGATTGTACGCTTACTCGGTGATGATCTCAGTCACGCTTCACGTCATCCCACTGATGCAGTGCGTCGTCGTCGATGGATCCGTTATCGCCAGCCTGTGGATGAAAGTGTCCCGCAGTCTCCAACAGATTCAGGTGGAACCAAATCGTTGGCTTCTTCGGCAACATCTAATAATTGGGCTGATTCGACCAATGGACAAAACAACGACTACATGATGGATGATAACGATGACCCATTCATGCGTACTGCTCAAAAGACGCAAACAGGCTTCCGTGTAAATGTGAACTTTGCTCATCGCGGAAAGAAGGATAATACGAAGGACTATCAGAGTATTAGTCTCACAGATGTCATGTGGTTAGTGAATGCACATGACGTGACAAATGCACCCACTGAGGAACTAATGCGCGAGAAGACTGCCAATCTCGAGGAACAGATTAAAGAGGCTACCCTCCGCTCGAAATCACTTGAAAAGGATCTCCGATCCCAGCACGACAAGCAGACTAGAGAGCTTACGCTTCAACAGAAAAAATTCGATGCACTTGTGGCGCAGTACAAAAAGATTCAAGCTGAAAATGAAACGGTCCAAGCCAGTGTATCGGAGCATCGTGTCAAAGTGGAAGCTCTCCGCAAGGAAGCGGTACGTTCCTGAACAACATTGGTTAACGCTTTCGAAGGTCGTTAATGTGCATGTATTGGGTATGTTGTGTGCCATTTGACAGACTGAAAAAGATATGCTGGCGGTACGCGTTTCATCCATTGCCTTTTAGACGAATTGTGGCCAGAAACTGACCAAAGACGTTATAATGTACAGAATGAAGAGCAACGTGCACTAAACGCAGAAACAGCAGCGCAAAACCAAGCGCTTGAAGAGAAGGCTAAAGCTCTTGCGACTGCGCGCATGCGTTACAAGCGTGACAACAAGCAGCTTGCCGCGGCAGTGGAGGATGCCAAGAAGCGGTTAGAGCAACACAAGGCTCAAGCTAATGTGGACTCACAGGATCCAGTCGCCAAGGACCTGAAAACTGAGATGGAAAGGGTGCGGCAACTGCACGCAAAACTGGAAGCGGTGCGCCAGCACCGTCTTGTCGTCGAAGAGGAGAGCAAGGCACTATTTAACCAAGTGGTAGAGAAGAAGGCTGACCTGAAGTTCAAGTCCAAGCAAAAGGTAAGCAAACTGATTTTTCGATGCGATCTTGCTAGAGTACTGACGCTGTTTCTTGATCTTCGTAGATGGAAACGGCATTAAGTGAGGTAGATGCAAAGATTAAAGCGCTGAAGGAAGAACAGGCTGCTGTGTCTAAGAGCTTGGCGCAGAAACCAGAGGGCGACGCTCTGCGGAAGATTAATGCCCGAAGGAACGACATCAGAAGCGAACTTGGCGCATTGAAGGAGAGACGAACTATGCTACTTGCGGAGAAGCGGAAGCAAGAAGGTGTGGAGCTTTAGAGATTTTGGAAGGAGCTCCCAACCTCCTTGTGCGTGTCGTGTAAGAAATGTTTGCACTGCGGACGTCAGAAGCCCACCGCCATTGATCGTTGCAGCCGTGCCGAGGACAATGTGACACGAACTTGTTAACAATGTGTGATTTCTCAGATTTTTTCCGTGTGCCTCCCAAACGCAAACGACCAGCTTCGTCGGTCAATATGGCTTCGCCGCTACTATCCCTTCGTACGAAGTTCCTACTGTATACCCGTTCTCACGGTATATCAACCATTTAACATTGCAGCAACAACCTTCAAATGGTTCTTACTTCAATAGCTCAGTACGTGTCGATCTTTATCTCTCCACTCGAGAGATGTCCAATGATGAGCATAGAGTTTCGATTGCATCATCCAGCATGTCGTCGAGCACAAACGCAACGTTGGAGCCGAAGCAACTCACGTTAAGTACCTGCGTGTCCGTGCTACAACCCGACATCGCTGCCACCACACCAGTCTCATCGAAGCCATAAGCTCGTCCGCTAAGCTTGATTGCGCGCCACCGATCAGGCGACACGATGAGCGAGTCTTCCTCGAACGAAGGCAGACAACGCTCGTCAATGATGAGGCTTACTTCCTCAGCCGTTTCGCAGCAGCACCAGAAGGACATCTCACCAGTCTCTGCTGCTTCTCCTTCGCTTTCACTTCCTGCTCCTCCAGTGGACAGCAGCACAAGCTGTGTTAGCCCATAGGCGCTGGCCCGAAGGGCATCCTTCTGAAGTCTTACGAGTACAAGTGACTCCGGATACACTGGTACCAAAACCCTTGGTTAGAATACCAGAACCAAAAGAAAGTGAAAGAGCATCGTGTCACGTACCTGTAAGGTATTGCCCGTCGCCAACACGAGAAGGTGGCTCAGCATCAGTTGGTGATGTCGGTTCACGGTCGGACAGTGCATTCTCCGCTTCCTTCGCCTGGGAGCATTACTCAAGTGTAAGTCCTTCGCAACGAAATTCAGTATGAAACACTACACACCAGGTTCGCACCTCCATTAATCCATGCATTCCCCGCGATAGCTTTGACTGCAGACACGAGATAGCCGCCTCTAGGTGCTGCTCTTGGACGAAGATGACGTCCGTGTCGTAAGTGCTCATGTTGAGAATACTAATGTTTTCGTCGGCCAGCAGCTTCGACAAGAAACTCACGACGCCAGGGAATTCTGCTACCATTGGTCCCAAGTGGATCTTCAAAACGACTTAACCAATCAGTCCACCTTCGCCTTAAACTCTCAGCTTTGACCTCCCACCTGAATGGCTCGCCACGACTGCGGCGCCACAGTGATCAAGTCGCTCATACCCTGCAATAGTGCAACAACCAACATGAATGTTTCACCAACTTACAAGTCACCGGAGTCAACATAAGCCACGCACCGCTCGCTTGAACATGTCGACGCCACTGGGATCCATGAACAACGTGGTGCCCTCGCGCTCCGCCACGATGGAGAAAATCTCCGTCTGCTTCGATCGACACACGTGGGTCTCAGTGCGCACGCAGCCTCCCTCGTTCTCATCGAAGCTGCAGCCACTGTAGAGTAACAGACTGCCAACAGTTCATATCCACCAACCAGTTAGCAACCAGAACATCAGTCCGCCTCGCTCGCTTTGCGCACATTAGCAGCTCACGCACTTGAGCAGCGGCCAGCTGCCGTGGCGGATGTGCTCAGCCGGCACGAACACGACACTCACGAGGCCTGCAACAAGCAACAAAAGACGAGATTAGCAGACGTCTGTGAGCGTTGCGACTGGATGGACGCACCTGGCAGCAGCGTCGCGTGAAAGTTGGAGGTAGTGACGATATCCATCGAGCTTCGATCGTGCTGTGCTGTGGTGGAGGAAATGCTAGATGGAGGTAGCTTGGCGACGTTGGCTCGGCGGTTATGAACTACTGGTATTGATGTGAAAGCCACAAGAACTTACCACAACACTTGTAGAGCAATCGGAGATAGTGACTTGTGTGTGGTAAAGTTCTAATATTACTGTAGTTAAAAAAAGTAAATTATAAGCGCATCTCGGTTTAAGAAGCAGCTCAATTAAATCCAGCGACAAATACTAATTACTGCAGTATGTTTCAATTGCTGGCAAGTGTCAGATCTAGCGAGAGACCTACCGATAATACAGATAATAACAGTAACATCAAAGCTATCTAACTAGTTTAGCTGACAATTGCTCTTTAACTGCACAGTGCTTCAATTCGCCCTGCTAAATCCGCTTTGATGTGTACCACACCATTTGTACCACTCGTGTACCCTTTTTGGTTTGGGGGGCTTTTGCTTGCCCACTCCTTGTTGCTGGCATCGCGAGGCAGTAAGAGGAACGCACACTCAGGCCAAGCCACGCAGGCGGCAGAAGCGCGACTGTGGACGTCACTTGGCGCTCGACGTCTCTTTGTCTCTCTCTTCGGCGTATTCTCGCGGCTTAAACAGGCCAAAAACCTTCGGAAATCGCGAGCGCGGGCGTCTCTGCTCCCTCGCCAGCCAGTTCCCCCTCGCTCTCGGCGGTGCTGAAGCCTCTCACGCGTCTTGAGGTGCGGTCCGAGCCCAGAGTTGCAGTGAAGACACGTGAGCCGCTCTCGGTACCTGCAATTCACCCGAAATAGACGCATCAGACCGTTAATTAGCTAGGAAAAGGTACGTCCCGGTGCTCGAAAGTCCTGGGATGGAGGCGACTTAACTCTCGTCCTCTGTGTGCAGATGGCCAAGCGGAAGTTTGTATCCTCCAAGAAGAACGCGCCCAGTCGAGCCATCTCCAGTAAAGAGGCTGCACTGCACGGCCGAGGTACTGGTGGAGGCGGCTCGGACTCTGACTCAAACGACTCTGCAGCCTCTTCTGACGTGGGATCGTCCACGCCACTATCATCCGAAGACGAGCAGGAGGATGGAAGTCAAAACGTGACGGTGATGCCAGCTGTAGGTCGAGGCAAACAACTCCGGTTTCCAACTGCTATATCTCGTGGTAAGGTGTTGCCGACTGAGGGCGGTGTAGCATCCGATGCTGACGACTCGGATGATGAGAGTTTGTTGTCCGTTGCGGACAGCGATGATGATGATGATGACGGAGCGACTACGATGGAGGTCGAGGAGGAACCTGCTATTACAACGCACGTCGAAGCTTCGACCGCCACACATGACCACAAAAATAGTAGTCAGGATACTCCATCCTACCCGATTAAAGCTATTCGCGCGCGGAAACGGCATCGCCCGGACTCGGAGTACTACAAGCAAATGTCGACATATGTACGAGACTGTTTGCTCAGTGTAAGACACGCAGGTAATAACGACACGCCGGTAGATGCTTCTAAAGATGACTCGTCACGACGGCATGAGGAATTTCGACGGAGGCTTGCTACAGGAGATGTTGAGCGCGTAACATGGAAGGAACCTCCTTCTGTGGAGTCGAGTGAAAAGCGGCGAGATCCTACCGAGTCTACTCCCAGCAAATCTAGTAAATCAAACAAGTCCAGTAAATCCAGCAAGGCTAACAAGTCAAACAAGCACAGTAAGTCCAGCAAAAACAGCAGCAAAAGCAAGACTTCTACATCAAACACCAAGGATTCCGACACAAAAAAGACTACTACTTCGTCATCAAATGGATCCACCAGTAATCTCACCCCACCGGCACAGTCTCCAGCTCCAGTTGCTCCAAGCGCACCAACAATGTGCGACGTGTGCAAAAAGAAGTTAAGCGGAGAAACATCCAAGGAAGAGGAACAGGAGCGGGCTGTCAAAAAGGAGAAGGATGTAAAGTCAGAAGACGTGAAGCAGCCAGCAGGAGAGGTGAAGAAGGAACCTTCGCCAGCTGCAACTCCACCGACACCTGCTGGGTATTTCACGATCTCGTTTACACCAGGAAGCGATGCACAGAAGTTGCGTCTTGAGTCTGCGAAACTTATGGACGAGGCACGAAAACTTAAACATGAAGGAAATCGTCGTGGCTCGAGCGAGCGTGGTGCTGAAGGTCAACTGACGCAGGGCAAATATTACTTGCGATCAGGTGCCAAGTTTTTCGAGTACGCACTTAAACTGCAAGAAGTTAAAGTGGCGTATCAGGAGAAGAACGACATTCAGCATGCACACTCTTTCGGTGACAATTGCATAACGACACTCTCGCAGACTTCTTCGCTCATTGAGAGCACAATTCGCGCTTTTCAAAGTGCTGGCAGTATGCGGCTAGCTGCACTAGGGTGCAAAATGGCGTCAGTAGTACATTTGACCGTCTATCGGCTGCAGCACCGCAAGTTGCAATCGTTTTACTCGGAGCTTTTCACACCTGGACGTTCTCCTGAAACACGAGAGAATGGACTGACTCCACCGATCGACCCAAATAGCAACCTGAACAGCAATAGCAGCAAAGATGCCGCCATGCGCAAGCACTTACTGAAGGAAATGGAACACACGCTGCGTGGCTTCGAGATGTGGCGGCGTTATGAGGCCTACAAGGTGAGTGTGCTACCGCGAGTGACAAATCCTGTGATCTTGGATCCCGCTGTGTTCTTTGAGGACCTCGAAGCTGAGCTCAACCAGTCTTAGTTGCTGGTCCGCATTATTCGAATGTGAAACGAAACTAGGATGAAGTATCGCCGCCCACGTAGTAGCATAGTAGCAACAACACAGGATTGACACCAGGATAACCCTCTTGGTCTTTTGCAGCAAGGTCCCCACCGAACATGGAGAAATAGCAACAGTACACGCCGCTCGGCAAAGTAAAACACGCCATTGAAACTTGACGGTCACGATGCAGCATTTACGTTTCTTTTGTAAACTCACTCTTGGAAACGACGACATTGTCGCCCTTGAGCTCATAGAGGAAGGCAACGACCTTGGGGCCTTGCAACGCCATGAGCATGAAACTCGGTATCACGTCACTCGCAAAACTACTGAACGCGCCTGTAATGGATCCAGGATTGACAAACCATTTGCCTTGTTCTGTTCGAATATGTGACCTGTGACCAATAGAACGAACATCAAATACCATCATACAATCAAAACCAAAGCAGTAGTTACTCGTGAGTGTGGCCAGTGACTAGAATGTCGACGTTCATCTGGCGAAATAATGGATCAGTCTCGAATAAAAACCAACTGTTACAAGGTGCTTGCCTTTCGTTGGAGAGCAGCAAGGCCGTGCTGGTCGCCCCAAGGGACGATCTGGTGTCCATGACAGATTCCAATCCGAAATTGGCCGATCGTGACGACCTTCGTCTCGGGGTACGCTCCTTCCTGTCAGAATCGTTATGTTCCATTACTGTAGACGACAATCCGCTTGACTATTTACCTGGTCGCAGTCTCCCGCCACAACGTGGACATTAGGCGCCAAGTCCCGCAGCTCATTAAACTGCTCCTTTGTCACCAGATTTCCAGTGCACAACACGTGCTGCATCTTATTGGGCACCTGACACAAGAGCAACTATGAGTTGTGTTACGTGATAGACCATGGCAGTCGTCGCACCAGCATTTTCTGGAACTTCTCGGGAATTTCAGAGGCTCGACTTGGGATGTGGCTGTCCCCCACGACCAGAACCAGCTGCAATATCAATAAGCCATGCACTGTCAATAGTCTAGAACTAGTCTCCAACCTCACACATGTCCGACCTCTCCGAAGCCCGACGCCATTTTTCTTGATGAGCTTCTATCGATGGATTCGCTCCGACTAAATGCGATTTCACAACGGTACGATGTACCAACTCGTCGCTGATTGGCTTGTGCAAACGTCATTGGGATATTCAGACTGAACTGCGGTAACGGCAGACGTCACAGTTCGTCCTTCCCTCTTCCAGCGATCTCAGCGGCCATGGGGATCTCGCTCAAGCACGTGAGCTTCGTGATGCTCGTGCTGCAGAACACGGCGCTGTCCATTGTGTCCAAGTACTCGCGCGCCACAGCGGGACCCAAGTACCGCCCCAGCTCCGTCGTGCTGCTCGTGGAGCTGCTCAAGTTTGTGCTGTGCTTCCTCATGTTGCTCAAGACCAAACGCGGCAACGTTAAGGCTTCCATTCGCACACTGCAGATCGAGGTATTCGCTGACAAGACGGGACTCACGAAGATGGCGGTGCTCGCCTTCCTCTACGCGCTGCAGAACATGTTCGCACTCGTGGCCTACGACTACGTGGACGTGGCCACGTACCAGATCGTGTATCAACTCAAGATCATTACCACAGCCATGTTCATGATTGTACTGCTACATCGCCGCTTCAGCGTCGTGCAATGGTGCGCTATGGTGGCACTCATGGCAGGTGTGGCCATCTGTTCATACTCGCGACTGCCGAGTGGATCCCAACACGCAGACGAAGCCATGAGTAGCAAGAGATTCATCGGCATCTGCATCATGCTTGGATTGGCAGTCAACTCGGGCCTTGCAGCAGCCTACTTCGAGCGTGTCATGAAGTCGCACAAGGGTGTTGCGACGCAGCAGACGCTGGATCCGCTCTGGACACGAAATTTGCAGTTATCTGCCATCTCTGTGGGCGTCGCCTCCTTCGATCTCGTACGCAACTTCGGCGAAGTGTGGACGAATGGCTTCTTCTACGGATTTCATCCGTCAGTCTTTGCAGTTATCTTACTGCAGGCGGTGGGTGGACTCACGATTGCAGCCGTCGTGCGGTACTCGGACAACATCGTCAAGAACTTCGGCACGTCTTTCTCGCTCATATTGTCGTGCATCATCTCGAACTACATGTTCAACCAGACGGCCACGTTCTCATTCTACTTCGGTGTGATGCTCGTGGTAGGCTCCGTTTTCGTCTACGGCGACAGTCGCTTTGCAATCAAACCCGTCGCCAAGAAAGAGCGCCGATCCACGACTGAAGGTCTGGCACACGAAATCGCCATCGATACCACCAAGAATGCGCAGGTGATGCACTCTGGAGGCCGCAACTTCGTTGCGCGGTCCGTGCAAACGTTTAACGTATTATGCGTTTAGAGTTAGAGGGATTTTCTTCTGCAATTGCTACTGCCTATCATACTTGTAAGCCTCGCCGAGGCAACAATTACACAGCAAACCACAAAGATCACGATGTTTACTGGGGTGGGAGCTTATTCGGATGAACAGCAGGGTACGCCTCCTTCGGAATCATTGCACGCGCTTTCGCGAGACGCTCCGCCAAAGCCATGTTGTTGGATTGACTTGGTACTCCATTGGGTCCAAAGATATTCCCACTTAAAACACGTGCACAACGGCCACAAAATTCCGTGATGGCGCTTGCTACCTCCTGGGGGCAGTCTTCCTGGATCGCATGCCCAGATGAATACATGAGTCTCATCTCGAATTTACCCATCATTTGACCACGCATGAGCTCCGTGTCGAGGCGATCAGAACCTTAGACATCGATAACCAAGAGATTAGTGTACGTCAACTATTCGCAACGGCTTTACAGTCAACTAATATCTTACCTGCCAGTACCAACACTTTGGCTTCCTTCAGCGACAAAAACTGTTTCGACAGACCAATAAACCAGTCTAGACAGCACAGTAGTTAGCTAATACGGAAATGTGCAGTGATTTAACACACCTCTTACCATGCCAGTACTTGGCACTGCTAGCCAAGTCCGTTTTCCACACCAGCGAGCCGTCTTCAAGCTGTTTCAATTGGGATGGAATCGAAACTTCGACAGCTTCCGGGTTATGAACAGTTCCGCTGTGTAGTGCCCAGTGAATGGCATCCTTGTAGGAACGGAAACGAGACGGGCGCCTTTCAAGAATTGCGCCCATGTGTTTCAGCGAAGCCATGGCCGTTCCCTCCACTACATCGATCACCATCACACCCTCCAGTGATGGCACCCTGCCTGTGGCAGCAACGCGAACACCGAGCGCACCGCCCAAGCTACAGTTAAACAGCGACTAATTCACTGAGCGAAACGTTTTACAACAATCGGAAAAGCCATTGCAAGAGCCCGCACCTGTGTCCAACAATGATGGTTTGTGGATTCTCTTGATCAGCTCCGTCCGTCTTGGGAGGGATGACGTGGTCTAGAACATGTAGCGTATCTTGCACCAGCGTATCGATGGACAAGTCGTCGTCATTGGATGTGTGCGTCTGTCCGTGGCCTCGCAAGTCGAAGGCGTGCACCGTGCAGTTCTCCTTCAGTATGGCCTACAGGTATCAAAGTGGCATTAGGTTCAGCACAAACAGCACAAGTAGTAATGCTTTATACCGTCACGAGACACCAGGTCAAAGACGTGTAGCCTCCACCATGCAGCAGCACGACGTGAGGACCCTGAGAGCCTGCGTGATACACGCGGAATGTCTTCAATCGACGTCAGTGCAAGACCAAATTCGAGAGACAACGCCATTACACTCACGTCCCCATTGGGCAGCACCAGGTCCTCCTTCGAGTCGAAGTACTTGGCCCAGACGTCGTCGTACGCGTCCGTCATGGCAAGAAATGCGAATAAATTCGTAACACAATTGGTTGAAACGAGAAGTCTACTAGTTTCTGATTGGCTGAAAATTGAACACCTTCAACTTTCAATCATAAAGAAAGTCTCATGTGGCAGCTCATGCGCTGGTGATATCGTCAACTACGATCGAGCACCACCTGGCGGAAGTGGGAGAGAGGTTTGACATGCTCTCAGCATCGATATCGCAGTCTTCGGAGGGCCCCAGACACAACAATGGCCGCATTACCTGACCAGGAGACCTCCGGTCCACAGCTGATCGAGTGCACGAGCGACGTGCGCGACTTGAGCTCCGTCGTGAGCGACGAGTATGGCACGTTCGAAGTCTCGATGATCGAGGTCGAGTCCGAGTTCGAAGACCTGAGACTCAAATCCAGTCTCAATCTGTGCGAACGCGCGTGCTACACGTGCTCGGAGGAGTGTCTGTTCGTGTGGCTGCTACTGTCCGCCCCCTTCCAGCTCATGACGTACAAGACGCTGGTGTTCCACACCGCCAATTTCATCTTCTCAGTGTTCGCAGTCGTCTGTGTGCTCGTCCTGTACGTGGCCAAGCTGCCCTTGTCATTATGTACAATCCGATTCCGTCGTGTCGAGACGTGGACAATGCGCCATCTACTGCAACTCGATTGCGCGCTGTTCAATTTTGTGTCACCTCCTGGCGAACGCATTATGGTCTACAGTCCGTCTGTCCACATGCAACAGGAGGGACTCTACGGTGTTTACGCACAGCTCTATTTCGGCGGCGTCAAGCTGCTCGCCACGGGTGTCCCCGGCGCAATTGCCGGGATCATGTTCGCCTGGTCACTGCAGAACGTTGTCGCCATGAGTCTCAGCAGCTCGGAGCCGGATGCTACCTCTCTTAATGGCCACTCACTGAGTGCTAGTCACGAGCTCGAGGTGATGGCAGTCGTGGCCATAGTGGCAATCTACGCCTGCGTGCTGCTGCTGCATGTCTTCGCCTTCATCTCGCGGCAGTTCACGATCTTCTTCTGCTCGCAGTATTTGCTCTATGCTGGAGGTGTGTAGCACTAGAGTACATTACCAAGCGGGGCTCTTTGTGCAAGTTTAAGCCGAGCAAAAAGTGATCTCCTCGCTTGTTTGTATAACGCCCTCACTTTACTCAGAATCACTCCAGCCTCAAAGTTAACCCCAACAAAAGTTGTCCTTGATTCATGACAAAGTTTGTTTAAAATTCTACTAAGGACAACTTCCAGTGGTTAATAAATCAATCCAACATTTCTCCTTGTCTATCCCTATCATTCAGGCAGTTTGTGGGTTGTGTCTTCAAGAGACTACGAAATCGTCTCTGTCATTTGCGAATTTTCCATTTAGAAGAAAGATGGTGACAGAGTGCTGCGATCTGGCTGGAGGCCATGGAGCCCACTTTCGAATTTACGCGCGATCGACATCTACACAACTGTTCTCTAAGTTCCTGCCTGACGTTCCAGATCTAGACAGTATGGCTCATGTCCACGTTTGTACAAACCATCATGTGACCCGTCAAATGGACGTAAATATCAACTCTCGCGCCAGGTTTTTGAGGACTTCACTAGACAGTAGTCATGGACTGGATCTTAACTCCACGGTCGTCACTTCAATGCAAGTCGAGATGTACAACCGAGGGAGAATTGATACCTCGAAAGTTCTATGGGTGAGTGCCAAATTGATCGCTGCAATTTTCTGCACAATTATTCTCGCATTTGAGCCGAAGTTATTGGACTCGTACCAGTTCGACCTACGCAAGTACTTCTCTGGTGCATTAGGCGCATTTTTCACGTTGCTGTTCGTTGAGTCACTGGAGATGATGATTTGGGGTGTTTTGAATAAGTCCCTGAACTCCCCAACTGGTGTTTCAATCAATGACCTAAAGACGGTGATGAGTCTGGTAGGTGGGTTTGAAGGCACTCGACACTGCAGTAATTTTGCCTTGGTCAGTTTTTTTATTTACGCCCTTAAAGCTGTTGGACCTGTATTGATTGCACTGGTCTTCAGCACGGGATTTTCGACCGAGGAGACGTGGACGGATGCTAGTGTTGGGGTGATAGACATGACTGAGATCGGAGGTTGCTTTCAAAGTAAATGTATCGCCACATCTGCAAGTGTACTAGGACTCCTAAATTTCTCGAGTATCGACGAGACGAATTTTGATGGTGCAAACATGTCTGGACAAGGAGAAGCTAACATTTTCTACCCGATTCTTCCGCAAGCTGCTGTTGAGTCGTATTGGAGCAGTTCTCCAGGCAGAGCACCTGTATTCTCAATTAAGCAACTACCTGGATTATTCGTTGAGGCAACAACAACAACACTCGAAGCTTATCCATCTATGAAACACTCCATTGAAACGACAATCTCACAAGCGTACCTCAACCTATCATACAGCGCTAGTATCAAGGAAGAAGGTGTATTTTCGATGGAGTTGGCAGGACAAGTGCTTAGTTCCTATCGTACAACCGTGTTTCTCTTTACCAGCAACGTATCCTGTGCAACCGCAGATACAACGATCATTACACAGAATGGCAATATAAGCATTACAGCAACCGAACTGCATCCTGTTAGTGACTGCAAATGGGACAACTCGTCATTAGAGATGTGGCGTAGTTTTGGAAGCAGCATTGGTCTGGCGATTCGATACAACTACAATGCATGGTTTCACTATCTGGCAAACGATACGAACCCTTCGCGTCAGATCAGTAGAATGCTCGGCAGTGTTGTCGCTCACAGACTATCAACTGGTGAAGCCACAATTAAGATATATGGTGGGACTTACGAGGGTACCACACAGTTCGTGGAGTATCGCGAAAGGGTGACTCGGTGGATGGCATACGTTGCGGGTACATTTCTGTTCATGTACATCCTTCGTGTTGCCCAATTGGTTTGGATACCGTGCTTCCTTTTACGACTCGACCTCCTCAGCTTTGCTGACTTCCTCTCCAATTTTCGAGCCATCCCACCTGCTACTACGCACGTGAAAGCGGAAGGTAATGTTCGGGATAATCGGCCGTAGTGTTAATAGCAGATTGGTTGCCGAATTGCCGCATCCAGATGCTCTAGTCTGGTTGCCATTTAGTTGTGCTAAGTTCACTCAATGCATTTCACAAATTACATCAGCATAACCCCTTGACAAGCAATTCCATCGATAAATAAGGATGATTGGATGACGGCTTCATTACTCGGTGTGTGGTACCATTAACCACGCGAGCTCCCAACGCTTTGACCAAGAACCTTTACAGTTTCGGAACCTACAAACTCGGTCATGTGCTCGTGGAGCTTCGGCACATCGCACCAAAGATCGCCACACAAGTCAATCGTCTTTTCAACGGCGTAGCGGATACGTCAAGTCAGTCGTCACTGTCGTGAAGTAACGCTAATTCCTTTTTTTAAAAAAATAAATAAAAATAAAAAGGAATGAATTGAAAAAAACATCGTTCTAAATGTAAAACGATTGATTCAAACCCACTTTTGTACAGAAGTTTGTAATGCATGTACGGATGCTAGAGACACTCACCAGGTCCCCCGCAAGGCTCAGTATGAAAAATACTGGAGCTGGGGGCCGCAAGATCGAGAGACGATGGAGCGCGGTCGCACGGGTCTCACGCTCATCAGTGAGCGCGCGCTGCACCACTGGACGGACAACGGTCGCTCGGACGTGTGCGTACTGCCCGTTGTGTCCCTAATTCGCCGTAGAACTGACTTCTTCCTCCAGATTAACGCGCTTCACTCGTGCTTTGGGCGATTTTTCCGGCCACGAGGCGGAATCGGGTGGGTGTTTTAACTGTTTTTACACTGCAATTTACTCGTATACTCATCGCTGCCGCTCTAGACCTCCCACGTCTGCTGTACGAGCTCGTGTGGATCGTTCTACACGCCAAATTGAGCAAGCAAGAGGTGCTGGGGCTGCTGAAGGACGCGGAGCTGGTGCGTGGTTCAATTCGGGGTTAAAACATACTCTCCTGTGCTAAATAGAGTGGTTTTATGCTGTAGACCAAACACCCGAAGGCGTGCGACCTGCTCACGGACCTGCTGTGGGTCATTGGCAACGAGGTGGAGGCCAGTGAGCGCGGCCATGAGCGCCACTCGTCCAGAGAATGGCGCAATCTGTGCGCGCTGGTCAAGGCCACCGTGGACGAGAAGCTCGTGGCACTGGAGGCCCTCAAGTTGTCGCTGGAGTTCGACCTGCTGCACGACGCAGAGCTCGCACCCGAGCCACATCTGCTGGCCAAGAAGACAGTGCGTATCAACACCAAGACACTGTACACACAGACCAAGTACAATCTGCTTCGTGAAGAGACGGAAGGTTTCTCCAAGGTTCTGTGTCTACTACACACAGGCGTGACCAAGAGCCAACTTGAAGCGACGAGAACGGATCTCATGGCGCTCATTGGATTCTTTGATTTGGACGCTAACCGTGTCTTGGATTTGGTGCTAGATGTCTACGAGATGCACCCACGCAACGATTGCTTTGCACAACTTCTTGATATTTTCAAGCGCGAAAGCTTACCGCATATTATGGGCTTCAAGTTCCAGTTCTACAAGCGCGACCCGCCTGCTGTAGAAGGGGTCACGACGCCACGCTCACTTTACCGTCTTGCTGCGACGTTATTGAACAAGGGGCTTCTGGAGCTGGATGCTCTCTTGCCGCACTTGGCGCCATCTCGTGATGGCATTGTGAAATTGTCCTTGGAGCACGAAAAGGAGATGATTAAGAAAGCGGGGTCGTTTGGCCAGATTAGTCTTGCAGGTAAGAAAGATGCCGATAAGCCGGACGTTGACGATGAAGCAGCAGCAACAGCTGAGAAGCGCAAGCAGGATGGAGAGCACAACCAAGTTTATGGTGTGATTATTGGTCTACTGGAGATTGGTGCACGGGAACATGCTTTTAAAATGATTTCGTGGTTCCAGAAGAGAGGAGTGAATCCCCTTACGTTTACACCGCTCACGACAGAGCTCTGTGCTGTTGTGAACGTAATGGTTGAGGATGTGTATGCATTGCTTTCGTCCCGCCATCTGCACCTTGTAGGAGGCAAGAATGGTGCGTCCACGATCTCCAGGACTAAAGTAGTGCCCCACACGAGCGCAAGCAACCACTACGTTCGTCGCGTGGCTAAATTAGAAGACTGTGTGTCTGAGGTGTTCCCTATAGTGACAATGATCGGCCCGCAATTATTTCATGACCAATTCCTTTTCGTTAAGCTGCTGCGGATCGTCGGCAAGTTAGTCGATGATCACACCAAGAAGTCCAATTTCTCAGCTGACAAAACCGACAGTGAAATTGCTCTTTTAGACAAGGTAAAGGCGCTACTGGTGAATACGTTCCTTCCGGCAATGTCTCTTCAGGAGTGCAGCCCGAGTACGGCATTCCTGGTTTGGGACCTGGTGAAGGCGTTGCCGTGTGATGAGCGCTACCGAATGTACCTGCACTGGTTTGAGGCGTATGATAAGTATCCGGAGTTGCGCTTGAAAGAGGCGCAGGTAGTACAGAGTACCCGTGGTGTCATGCGACGACTTACAGCAGACCGAGCAAAATTGTCGGCTCGCAGTCTGACTCATGTGGCACATTCGAACCCGTTGATCGTGTTCCGCACAATGTTGCGACAGATTCAGTCTTACGACAACCTCATTCAGCCCGTGGTGGATTCATTCAAATTTGTTACGCCGTTGGGGATGGATGTACTCTCGTTTGTTCTCGTTAGCGAATTGTCTAGGTCACAGAAGTCCATGAAGTCAGATGGTACTCACGTTTCGCTTTGGTTGACGTCCCTTGCTAATTTCTCGGGCAGCTTCTATCGCAAGTATCCAAACGTGGAACTAGCAGGTCTTCTCCAATACCTCATTCAACGTCTCCAGAACTGGGCGTCCGTGGATCTCATTGTATTGAGTGAACTGCTGACGAAGATGGGGTCGTGTTTGAGCTTGGAAGATATTTCAGTGAGTCAGCTAGAAGCACAGGCAGGGGGACCACATCTTTGGTATGAACCAACTGACCCGAAGTTCCAGAATCGTCGTGCCATCCCGAAGCTACGAGATGCTTTGATCAAGCGGAATTTGGCGTTACCGTTGTGTATTTTAATTTGTCAGATGCGCAGCCGCATTGAATACCATGAGGACAGAGACCTGCCTCATCTTAAGCTGCTCGGGCGTGTGTTCGATACCTGCCAGCTTACTCTCAGTCAGCTTTTACAATTCCTTGGTGGTGTTGTAGATCCGTTGGTTTACCGGAAGATGCTTCCCTCGATCACGACGCTAGTTCACGAATACAACATACAGCCGGAGCTTGCAATGGCCCTCTGTCGCCCAGCTATGCGCAGTGATGACCCCGTTCTGCAAACTGCCCCGCGGGGTGTGCACGCCACTGGTGGTTCAAACACGGCAAGCAAAGGAGTAGCTACGAATGGATCCGCAACCAACGATGCATCAACTGAAGAAAAATGCTGGTACATGTACAACCCAGAATTCTTGGAGGATATCAGGCGTGCCCTGCGTGTTGATAATGGACCCGACTGCAAACCTGAAGACCCGTTCACAGGATTAACACCAGAAGTGTACGCGACATTCTGGGGTCTGAAATTGTATGATATTCACATCCCGTTCCAGCAGTATGAATCGGAGATTTTACGCCTACGAAACTCTGTCACTTCTGGCTCAAATGCTTCGCTCAGTGCAAGTGAACGGAAAAAGCTGAAAGAGAAGACTACACAGATGATTGACGTTCTGACGACGGAGCAGAAGGATCAGGTGGCTCATCGGAAACGAGTGTACGAGAGACTAGAAAAGATGAAGAGCAAGTTTTTCATGGATGAGCCTAATAACCAGCAGACAGCCATCAATGAGCTGCTGCAAAAGTGCGTGATCCCACGCTCGCTTATATCACCTGAAGACGCGCTGTTTACTGCTAAGTTCATGGAGCGCTTGCATACGTTTTCAACGCCCCAGATGAGCACTCTCCAGTACATCCACAAGGTGAATATGAAAGTGTCTGCGATAGTACTATGCGCAACGGAACGAGAGGCGAGCAATTTTGGCATTTTTATGAAAGAGACTCTGGGTATCGTTTTGCGATGGTATCAAAATGGAGCGACTTACGATGATGAAGCAATCCACGGTAAGATTGGCTTGAGTCTGGATCTACATGATGACAAGAAACGCCTTGCTCACCGCCAATTCAAAGCGGCATACGCTAACTGGCACAAGCAATTGGAACTCGTATACACGACGGCCTTGTCGAGTGGCGAGTACATGCCAATCCGTAACACCCTTGTGGTACTCACAAAACTGATTGATGTGTTTCCGGCGGGTCGTGGAACAGCTGAGGTGATTTTGGGGATCGTAGAAAAACTTACGAATGAAGACCGAGAAGATATTAAGATTATGGCGAAGCGGTACTTTGCTCTACTGACGAAACGCAAGGCTTCTCTTATCGATGACAGATTACTACGCACCCGCAACGTTCCAGCAAAATCTCCGGCTGCCGCGCCGTCCAGCAGCGATAAGAAGAGTGCGATAGACCCTGCTGATGACAAAACGAATGACAATGACGACGACGAAAGCACGCGTAATAGTTCAGCAAAGCCAACACTAAGCCGTGCGGAAAGTCAAGAGTTGGAGAGTGGCGAAATTGTGATGGGAAAAAGCAGTAGCAATCTTTTGTCCGGGAGGACAAAGCAACGAGATTCGGAGCGTGGGCGCGGTGATCGTAATCGTAGTAGTCGTGCTGGGCGGGGTGGTTCAGCTGAAGCTTCTCGCAATCGTGGAGAGCGGGAAGAGCCTGAAGATCGTCGTGACAGTTCTGCTGAAGCTCCTCGTGAGCATCGCATGAGTGAAAACCGACGCGGCCGTCGAGATCACCGTGATCGTGGGTCTTCACCCGCGGGTGGGGCTTCGACGAACAATAGAACGAATGAGTCTCGCGAGCGCAGCGGATCAGCATCCCGTAAGCACGAGCGATCACCAGCTCCGCGTCGCAGTCGATCAGGAGATCGTGCCGATGACCGTGGAAACAGCAGCGACGGTCGGCGCCCATCTCGTGAACGCGGGCGTGAACGAGGGCAAGTTAACCGTGGTGGAAGAGGTGAAGGAGACCGCAGGGGACGAGGTGATCGTGATACGAGTGCGCACCACAGCAGCCGTAGTCGCAGCCACGATCGACATGAACGTAATGCAAGAAATCGTGGGTCAACGACCGAACGCGAAGATAGTGATGCGAATGACACATCCAGGAAACCAGAGGCCTCAAAGCCTAGTCCAGCACGGAACCAGGAGTCTACGAAGTCAATATCATCACCAATGCCAGACCGGGACTCTGAACCTTCTAAGACCAACAGGGGAGTGAAGTCAGATCACGAGTCCGAAATTTCTGCTCCAGAAGTCGGTCGTAAGAGAGCACGTTCTGGGGAGCAATCAGAAGCTGCATTGCGCCGGCAGCTTACAGCAGAAAAGGAGGCGAAAGCAAAGGAACAACAGTCTGGTGAGCGCACGAGGCCTATGGGGCGTGATCGCATGCGCCCCCCTCTACCATCTGCGGCGGCATCCCCAGCAGGGATGCCCTCGCCGACGGGTGCTGGAACACCAACTGGTGGCGCTCGGAAAATTGTGTCGCTGGTGTCATCATCCCGCAAGCGCGAGCGCGAACCTACGGGTGAGGGCGAGACGCCAGCTAACAACGCCCCAGAAGGAAAGCGGCGTCGTGATGGCGGAGGTAATAGCAACAGCCAAGGTGGTGAGCCCAAGCGTGGTAATGAGGATAAGCGCAAGCGAAAGAACAAGGGTGGCGATGGTAACAATGGGAACCAGCAGCAGCGCGACCAAATGTAAGTGACCTTGACTACTGGGATACTACTTTAGGGGAAGATGAGTGCTGACGAATTTATGGTTGATGGAAACAGGCGTGGACGTCCAGATCGTGGTGGCCGCAATGGTGGAAACGGCGACAGACGCGGCGGCCATGATGAACGGGGTGGAAATGGTGGAAATGGCGGTGGTCGTCGACGTGATCGCAATGATAACCGTGGGGGCCGTCGGTAGAGTAGGATATCCAAGACCCCTGATGAACAAGAGGAGTAATCGACTAAGCCAAAGAGCACCGCCACCAATGTATTCGTGATTGCAGCAGGCAGTGTGATCGACTAGATAAAAAACAACGAGACTCGAGCATACACTTAACGCTTTCATAACTTTGGCGACCGTCTCGTGCACCAAAGTATCACAAATCCATCGGACAAGAGTCAACATGGGGCTCCGCCGTCTCGCGCTCGTGTTCCCTGGTCAGGGCAGTCAGCGTGTAGGAATGGGCAAAGACCTGTTAGCAGACTGGCCGCGTATTGTCGGCGACGTGCTGGAGGAGGCCAGCGAGGCTACGGGGCTCAGTCTACGGCGTCGGATGATGGAAGGTCCAGCCGATGAGCTCACACCCACCCACGTGGCTCAGCCGGCTCTGCTGTCAATGTCAGTTGCGTTGATGCGTGTTCTGCAGCACGAGACGGAGCTGCCACCTGTACGTTATGCTCTGGGTCATTCATTGGGCGAGTACTCCGCACTAGTGGCAGCCGCGGCCATCGACTTCGCAGATGCTGCTCGTCTCGTGCATCTCCGCGGACTGGCCATGCAGCGAGCTGTGGCTCCTGGTGTAGGCGCTATGGCGGCTCTGATGCCTGTGCGTCCTGAAGACGCTGAGTGGCTGTGTCAAGAGGCCGCTTCAAGCACTGAGAAGGTCTGCCAAGTGGCCAACTACAACTCAAGCAAGCAGACAGTGATCAGCGGCGACGCACAGGCTGTGGACGCCGCCATAGCTCAAGCCAAAGCCACCAAGAAGGCACGTCGTGCTGTGTTGCTAGATGTTAGCGCTCCTTTTCACTGCGCACTGATGGAACCAGCGAAACTGGAGCTTCACGAGCATCTGGAGCAGCTACTGCGTGACAACAAGCTCCACGATCCAAAAGTGCCTGTAGTGTGGAACGTTGAAGCAGAGGCGACAGCTAAAACCCCTACAGAGATCGCACAAGTATTGGAGAAGCAGGTCGTTCACGCAGTGCGCTGGAGTGACAGTGTGGACTACTGCGTGGACCAACGAGTGGATCATTTCTTGGAGTTGGGTGTTGGCGGTGTGCTGGGTGGCCTCATCCGACAGCAAGCCAGTGGTGTCATGACTACGAACTGCGGCACGACGGACGAGATCAAGACGTTCCTGAAAGACATGAATTGAAGGTGAATCAAGTCAAATCCACTGCTCCTTTGCTTCTCTTACTTGTCGTTTTAGTTAGTCCAGACTCGTCCAATTCCTAGACGCTTGAGTCTGTCACAACAGCGTAAGTCATTTACTCTTCCTCCAGCACCGGCGGTTCGCCAATCTCGCTGGACTTGACGTAGGAGTAACGTGTGTTGGCCGGGCCACTGGGACGCCGCACGAGGAACTCCGTTCCTGCACGCTTAGCGAGGGCTTCCTCTCTACATCCCAACGCGTCAGTATTGCGAGCATTTTAACTGCTATTTGCTTCTTTTTACCTGGCGAAGACCTCCGAGTCCGTCTCTGGGACGTTCGTGAGGCCCAGGAAGAGCACGATGGGACCGCCTAACATGCCCATGTAGGCTGAATACTCCCAGCCCTTGCGCTCGAACCGGTGCGTGGCCTGTAGCAGCAAAAAGACGTTAGAACTCTTGATTTCGAGGACATTAAAGACGAAACGCACGTTGTTAGTGAGCATGGCAGTCTCGGGCATGTGCACGTGAGCCTTGGCGTGGCTGGCGAAGCCGCGGGCGCCCAGCAGACGCACACAACGAGTGATGGGCTGCTGCATGATGGCAAGTGTCCAAGGTGGCGTCTGCGCCGCACGATCTCTCAGAATAAGAGGGACAGTTTAATGATTTTTTTGATTGGATAAAAACCAACTGTATGGATATTTGTAAGGAAATGGGCCTTTACATCCGGACAGTGAAAATGCCTGAACCACCAGAACATGGCTACAGTCGGATGGATGTATCTCCTCGATGATCATTGTTGTCGCCGATCATACGTATTGATTGCCATCTTCTCTGCAAAATGCATTTCCTGTTGCGTGAATGTGATAATTAGTTTATGCGAACAGCATACCGACAACTGGGTTTTACCTTGAATGGAGCCATGGTAATGGGGTGCACGGCAGCAACATCAGCGAGTGAGTCTCGGTGGCAGCGAACAGGTTCATCTAAAACGCCTCGAGAGTACTCGCCAGAGTAGGAGATCACACCCATCACGTCTGACGTGGCAGGATTGGTGGGTTGACGACGACGTGCTGACTCCGCCAGTAGCAGGACAAGAGGCTTCGCCACACCAGGAAGGAGCGGAACTAATTGCTGGAGATGTTCGTTTGCGCGACAATGGATGAAGATCTGGAGATTGCCAATGCAAACGATTAGCTGGTGTCTTGGTATCTAAAAACATCAACTTACTTGGGTGGCCACAACAGTGAGCAGCTCGTTCTTGAGAGTCGAGTCACGTCGAGCTTCGAGAACACTCATGTCTGCATCGACACTTTCAGCTACGGCAGACAGGGATACTGTGGCAGTATGCAGTTTTTGCTGTGCCTTCTCAAAGTCGGGTGGACTCCTTTTCTGAGCTTCGGCATTACGTTGTGCCGAGTCGAATTCACTGAGCTGCATTGTGCACAAACAGGAAGTCAAAACACAGAAGGTAAATGCCACGCTCTCGAACCTTTTGCTTCAGATTTCGGAGCTGTTGGCTCAATGCGGCGTTGCTGCCTCGCAGTTCCTGCAGTGGTTGCACAACAGTCCGGTACTGAAGAGATTGAGCCACGTCGAACACGTTTTCTTGTAATGATTGCTGAATCTCCTCCACACGGAGGGAGCATTGAGCTAGAGCTTTGACACCTGGACTTTGGTCGCCAGATTCAGATGAAGCTGCTGCTCCCACAGTACCAAGTCAACTCAGAGGTAAAACCAACATTTCTCTCCAACTGGTAGTAGTACCTTCCTGCGCATCCTGCATTTGAGACTCGAAAAAAGCCGAGAACGCGTGCATTAGTTGTGCGGTGGCTTGAGCGTATGTGTGGGTTGCATTCGTGTAGTGTGTCATGGCCTTTGAAAGATCTTCCAGACGGTCATTGTAGCGGTTAAACCTGTAGAGACAGTGTTAGGTTCCGTACACGCTGATAGTTTCTCTGACTCATTGCTACCTTTGTGTGCGGTATTCCAACACGGGGTCGACGCCACCTTCCGATCCAGCACCGATCGACCGAGCAATTTCATCCTTCAGCCTGTGCGCCAAACCCATCAACGTGCTATCAACAAGAGCGTAGGGACTCACTCACCGACGCGACCCGTCCTTCACGCCCTTCATGAGAGATCCATCCTTCACATTCTTCATCAACTGTATGGACACAACCGTATTAGGCAAATGCATTAAGTCACTATCCATCCATCATCCTACCCAGGACGCCATGATCGCTTCGTCTCTTCTTGGATTAACGAAATGACGGGTCGCTTCCAAACTCAGACGAAAACGGTCGTCGCGCTTAGTCACTGCTCAAATGGACTATGAGATTGATGGAGCTTCATGACAGCACATGAGCAGCTTGCGGTTTTATGCTGCTCTGCATTCACTTCTCGACTTCCGATCTCGACTTCCGATCTCCTAACGACTTTGACTACCTTCTCCACCAATGCAGTTCGCTTTGAACCTCTGTGTGTTGTCGTTGACATTCCTGCAAATTGACAGTCGGCCTTCCTTTGTGACTCGTATCCCGAATGGCAATGAAGTGACTGGAGTTGCTGCTCTTGGACACGTGAACGTTGCTGGAGGCGGTGCAACGAATGCGTTTGGTAAAGCCTTCCAAGCCTCTGGCTACCAATGGACAAAAGAGCTGTGCCAAAGCGACTCGGACAATGACGGAGCTACGAATGGCGAAGAACTCGGTGATCCGTGCTGCACCTGGACATCTTCCACTGGTTTTGGCGGTTCGTCCTCTTCAGCGTCTCCAACTCATCCAGGCGTCCCCAACAGCTTCACATCGACTCGATTAGCTGCAATGACGTGTGGAGAAGCAGATGTCGATGCGGTTGCTTCAAGTGGATCAACCTCTCTTCCTTCATCGGCGTCTGCTTCTAGCTCACCGTCGGACTTTGGTAACAGTGGCTCCTTCTACGATGTGGTGGTGCCAGACACTCCTCGCTTCTCTCCTCGTCCTAAAGTCGACCAAATATCTCCAACTCCTGTCACGTCCGATGCTAAACAACTCCAAACTGTTGTGGTTGTCTACTGCTTTAGTATCGCTCTAGCTCTATTAGCGATGTAGCTACAAGTTGAAGTTGTCTGTAACCCAATACGTAACCCTCAGTGTAACCCTTTCAAATTGAATGTACCCTACTTGCTGCAGCAATGGATGGGAAGCGCGACTCACCCGCTGATCTCTTCTCTCGAGTGCTCCACGGCGCTTCATCTGACAGTACTGCAGTCGGTGGCTTCCTCGTGTGTCTGGACGTCCCGTCGGCGACGGAATTCGGCGTGGACTACGAGGTTTTCCGCACAGGTCCAAAGTTCCAGGGCGTCAAGTTCCTTCCACTGGGAATTCACTTTGTGCTCTTCCGCTCTCGGGAGCAAGAGCACGGCATTCGTCAAGGCTTTTTCATCCATGTAGAGAGACATGCACAGGTGATTGTGAGGGAGTGGAGCCTCGAGAAGGAGGAACTAGGGCCGCCAAGACCTGGACTTAATGTCGACAACCTCGAACGTACGTCAATCTGGACACTCGATGCTACTGGAATTGGTCTGACCTCATTGTTGCTCTTGCAGGCGCGGTGCTGTCATTCCAGTTGGATAGCGGACTGGGGCCATATCCGAAGCAGCACTGGAAGACGTGGCAGCGATTGTCCAACTTTATTTCTGCGGAGGTGTTGCAGGTTTGAAGCGATGATGGAGA
This sequence comes from Phytophthora palmivora, assembly GCA_008079305.1. NCBI lineage: Eukaryota > Oomycota > Peronosporomycetes > Peronosporales > Peronosporaceae > Phytophthora > Phytophthora palmivora. The sequence goes on along the minus strand of VOQZ01001282.1, from coordinate 79,402 downwards.
TGGTGGAGATTGCTGCTAATAAGTGGCTGTTGTGGTTGACTTTTGCAGCACTGCGGTGTGGAGTTTGGTGCCATTTTACTTCCTGGAGACGCAATTGAAGACGCTGCGACTTCGACCAAGACGCAGGACGGCGTCATCCCGTACTTCCCAGACCTGCCACGAACGGTGCGATTCACAGCGCTGCAAAAAACGAGAACCGATCTGTCGGCGGAGGCGAGGACAATTTACCACTTTGATCGGAGGTGCGCAACACTGTACCAAGCTCCTTGCAGCAGAAGCTCACTTTGATGTGTTATTGCAGTGAAAGGCTGGAAGAGTTGATTGAGACGGAGTTTGGTGGAAAGTGGAAGGAACTGATTGGTGAATTGCAGTTGTCATTCGTGGTGTTCCTGCAGCTGTCATCCCTCGCCGCACTGGAGCAGTGGAAGCAGGTGCGTTCGTCGAACGGGATTGTGTTTCTCATGCCTAACGCGTCGATTCCCTCTGGTGTGTAGTTCATTGCCCTTTTGTGCTCCTGTGAGCGAGCTCTCGCTTCCCACGTTCCATTGTTCTTGGCGTTCATCAAGCTCTTCCGAACGCAGTTGGAACAGGTGCGTCGCGTTTCAACTCGACGGAGCAACGTTTTCTTACTCTCGTGTTCAATAGATTCCCCAGGACTTTTTCCAGGACGAGACAACGAGCGAGAACTTCCTCAGTCCATGTCTCTCGTCTCTGCTCGAGTTGATCGAAGCTGACGACGCTCCACGTGAGGTAGAATAGACGAGATGCAACTCAACCCTAGGTTCGCACTAACTCTCTCGTGTCTAACAGCTACGTGAGAAGGCTTTTCATCTCCGACAACTTCTCGCCAGTCGCTTCCACTGGGATTTCCACGAGTTTGCACCTGTCGTCGTGTCGGTACGTGAAGATACGTTCGAGAGTGATGGTCCCTTAGTATTCTTCAATACGCAGGACTCGAATGATGTAGCGTCACTTTCGACAATCACTCTCACTCAACACGAAGATGAAGCGAATGCAGCAATTGCCGCTGCATTTCTCGCCAGATAATTTGGCGATGTATACAAAATGCAAGTGTCTGTTGTACCACACCAAGTGTACACCACCCGTTGGTTGGCTGGCCCGTTTGGGTCACATTAAAGTCCCCCTCGCTCGGGACAAGGGGAGAGCTTTAGCAGAGAATCGCTTGATGGAAACATGAAGCCGCAGCACGTCAGTTCCACCCCCGGCGGCCGCGGCTACGGCAACGGCGGCGCACCACGCGGCAATCCGCACCATCTCGGTACATGCGACGGCTCGAAATCCGCGTGCTGACCTCGAATTAACGCCTCGTATCTACAGAATACAGACCCAAGGGCTCTCAGCACGAGACGCCCACACACCCACAGATGACGCCACCAGGAGCCGACGGCATGGACGTCAACGCGCCAGTCTTCAAGCAGGGCGGAGGCTTCAACCTGCAGCACGTGCGTAGTCGATCTGTACCTCATTTTCACTGGATCTTACCCTCTTTTCTCGCTCATTTGCAGACGGCGAGGCCTTATAATGGACCCATGACCTACACTCCTCCGCCGCCCATGGGAGGCCAACCAGGTCCCATGCCACAGCAGATGCGCGGCCCCCCTGGCCACCATCATCACCACCCACGTCCGCGTGGACCCCCACGAGGAAGCATGCATCAGCAACAATACATGCCCAGAGGAGCCATGAACCCAGGAGCACAGGGGTACTACCCACCACAGATGCAGATGCCACCTCCATATATGATGGGGCCGGGTCAGTACATGGGAGGACCGCCCATGTACGGCATGCCGCCCATGCAGGAAATGGGCATGGGAATGGGAGGGATGCCCATGCCCATGCCAGTTCCTCAGCCACAGCATCAGCCACCACCGAAACGCGAGAACAAGAGACTGGAGATCATTGACCCCAAGACAGGAAAAGCCATTGTACTCGGACGTGGATCGTCGTCGGGACGTACCAGTGATGCCAGCTCTACCTCTGCAGCAGATGATGCTAAGGCGACAGTTTCTAGCACTAGTACCACAGCACAGAGCACTCCACAGAAGAAGGAACCAACGCCTGCAAAGGAAGCAGCGCCCCCTGCACCAGAACCACCACTGACCGACACGAAACAGAACGGATCAACAAAATCTGTGACAAAATCGCCAAAAAAATCTCCTAAAAAGAAGATTGTCAATGAGAAATCAGCAGCAGAGAGTTCTACAGAATCTACACCCGATGCTGCTCCTCACACAGCAAATGGCGCTAAGGAAACAAAGGAGGCAAAAACGATTGCTGTAAAAGAACCGAAAACCTCTGTTGACAAGACAGCTGTCACTGCTGTCGATACGATGGTACAAAAGAAATCGGAGACAAGCAACATTGGATCCTCCACTACAACCACCAAAACTACCACTACGTCCAATACTGAGGTATCATCTCCTAAGAATGCCGCTAAGGAGACGAAAGAGAGCACCTTATCCGTCAATCAGTCCAAGACAATTTCGCCGAAGAAGAAGACTCCTACTCAGGACGCTGCTCCAACTGCGCTGCAGCAGAAGGCCTTAACTGTGGAGAAGGACGACACGGTGAAGGGTGAGGCGGAAAAGGCAGTGACTAACACAGTCGAGAAAACCACCGACGTGAGTGTCGTCGTTCAGAAGAAGTCAGGCGGTAAGGTGACCTACACGCTAGAGCTACTAATGAGGTACGGAACCAAAGTTTCATGCACGACAACCTGGTGTGGAAGTGCATTCATCTATAATACTCACTGTTTGGCTATTTTGCAGCTTTCGTGAACAATACAAGGAACTCCCAGATGCTGCTGCTGCCCCAGACTCTAAGTGGCCTTCGATGGAGATCACCAGCGAGGTTGCTGTGTCACGCGGTGGATCCCGTGGAGGACGTAATGGAGCTGGCTGGGACCGTGGTGACAAGCAGTCCGGTGGGTCAGGACGCCAAGGATCACGTGGTGGCCCAGGCGGTAGCCAGTGGGCACGATCCCAAGATCTCCCAAAGCGTAGCGGAAGGGGAGAACGCGGTGGCCGTGGTGGACGTGGTGGTCGCGGGGGTCCCCCGGATCCTCCTCTTCTGGATGGCCCTGTTAAGCCATTGACCCGCTCAGCTAACCGCTGGATTCCTACTAAGAACGCATCTACATTGGAAGTGACAAAGAAGAATGTGAACAGTATCATGAACAAGATGACTCGTGAAAAATTCGACCGTCTGGCTGGACAACTGACTAGTATCAATATGGAAAGCCTGGAAATGCTGCAATCTGTCATCAAGATCATTTTCGACAAGGCTGTCGGTGAACCGAACTTTTGTGATATGTACGCAGATTTGTGCGTTCATCTGGAAACCAACTGGAAGGTTTGGTCGTTCCTGAAGATCGTTCAGAACGATGATGACAAGATGTTCTATTGGACAACAATGTCCGACTCGGATTCAGAAGTCGTTGGACCCTTTGAATCAGTGAATGGCGCCTTGGAATCGGCCAGTGGTGACGAATTTGAACCCGTCCCAGCTCCTTCTAACATGAAATTGAGTGAAGTGCGGGTACGAAACCACAAATTCGTTAAGGTGTGGGTGGAAGAAGATCCTAAAGAGCCTCGGTACTACTGGTCGGGTCAAGACCTAGATGATTTGGGTGACGACCAGGTGTTGAATGGCCCTTACGAAAGCCACGAGGTCGCGAGCCGCTTCGCAATTAAGACTTGCTCATTCAAGCGCATCTTGTTGAACGCATGTCAAGAAGAGTTTGAGAAGGATAACATCTACGAAGAACTGGAAAAGAGCTTCAAGAAAGACAAAGAGGATGGAAAAATTACTCCACAAATGGAAGCTGACTACGAGGAGAAGCGGCTGATTATGAAACTGCGCATGCTTGGTAACATCCGCTTCATCGGCGAGCTATACCGAAAGGGTATGCTTCAGGAGCGTATCATGCACGAATGTATTATGAAATTGATGGATGTTCGTCTGAACAGTGATGGTATGCTGGTGTGTGTGCACCCGAACAACCCTCCCGACGAGGAGAGCATTGAATCTCTTGCCAAACTGTTGACTACAATGGGAAAAGATCTTGATAAGCATGGTGCGCAGGGCTTCATGCCATCGTACTTCCACTACTTGGAAAACAAGCTGGTGAAGGACAAACGCCTATCGTCTCGTATTACCTTCATGATCAAGGATGTCATCGAGTTGCGTCAACACAGGTGGGAGCCGCGCCGGAAAGAATTAAAACAGAAGACTTTGAACGAGATCCGAAAGGAGGCAGAGCGCGAAGCTCGTGCTCCGCCAAGCAGTGCACCAAGCGGTAGTAGTCGCGAGCGTGGAGATCGTGATCATTTCCGGTCTGACCGTCGATCAAACTCGTCCCGCGATGGCTTTAACAGTGGTCGTTCGACTATGGCGCCTGTGTACCAGCACTCCCAGTCGATGAGCAGTCGTGGCAATAGTAACAGGCAGATGACGCTTCCGCGTGGTATCGGAGCACGAGATGATTCGGTCAAGACTGGACCATCGGGTAGACCTGCTGCCTTTGGCGTTGGCGCTCGACAAGGTACACGTGGTGGCCCTAGCGGGTCGCCAGCGAGCTTTCCGAATCGTCGTGGTCCAGCAACTGGAAAGAAACCACAGTCGCCTGCTCCGCGTGCCAAGGCGATTCCCCCGCTTGATGAAGAAGCCCAGGAGAAGATTGCCAAGAAGGCGAAGTCAATTGCCGAGGAGTATGTCTCGATTGTCGACTTGAAAGAAGCGGAGGCATGTCTTGTGGAGATTCAGAAAGAATTTAATAACCACGAGGACGTCAACCGTGGATTTGCTTTTGAAGTTCTGAAGGAAGCTATTGATGCAAAGGCGGAGGCGCGTGAAAAGATGACTGATCTACTTGACAAGCTCAGTCTGGAGAAGAAGACTTTAACGTTTGTGGGCATCCGCTACGCCGTTGAAAAGACGATTGACTTGTGTGGCGATCTTTGGTGCGATGTGCCGAAGCTTCATGAACACATGGCCGAGTTTGTAGTGCGCTTCATGAAGAATTCATCTCTTACTGGTGTTTCGGTAGACTGGGTATTAAGCGGCTGCCTTCAATCTGTGGACAAGGACGCAATGGAGGAGCTGGTTGACGGTGGCTTCCTGTCTGCTTTTCTTGGTGAAAGTCTGAAGCTATTGAAGGCAGCAGATGCTGAAAGGGCGAGCAAGGAGATTAGTGCAACGAATGTCACGCTATTGAGTGTGCTCCCGTCATACAAACAGTCCCCGACGGACCTGCAGGCGTGGATCAAGAAGTACGACATAGAGGACGTGCTGCCCTTGGAACCTGCATTCGGGCTTGTGGACCGCGTGAGCAAAGCGTCGTCGTTCGATGATGTTGTATCGTTCATTGAAGATAATATTCCTGATGCAATGCGCAATGACCCCCTGTTTGCGACGTACGCGTGCCTTTTCATTCTGAACATGTCGAAGGAGGGAGAATTACCGTCAGCTGAGCAAGACATGCTTCTGATGGGTTTTTGCGGTAACACTGACACCCAATTTCGCTTGGTATCGGCTATCATGCAGACACGGACTGACAATGGTGAGCATATGCGTTGTGCTTCAATGATTATTGTGCGGTGGTAACTAACTTATTTGGTGGTTTTGCTTTTGTGATCAATCTAGACGAACTCAAGAAGCTACTTGAGCATTTAGTGAAAGAAGGTGCAGTGCGGGGTCCAGCGTTCGCGAAGTGGCTTGAGCTGAAGAACGACAATAGTGTGAGTAGGAAGCGTGTGCTGGAGGAGCTGGGTGAGTTCGTAGAGGAACTGGCCCGCACCAAGTAATTATCCGTCGACGGGGTTTTGCCTGCTACGGAGCCATGCCGCATGAGGTCATCATGCAGGCAAATGTATGAGATGAGACACCTCATAGTGAGTGCTTAGTTTGCTCAGGTGGCTTCGTCTTCATGCTCTGGGTGATACCCACTGCGGACTAGTTAGCATAAAGAAAAATAAAAGTAAAAAAACGAGTATTCATGAGTTGTAAAGTCAAAGGTTAGAATCTGACCGCTCGCTGCGAGTTTCGATGCTGCAATTCCTGCTCCTGTTCCTGCAACTGGTCAAGAACATCATACTACGTTAACATTTTTCAGCAATCTCAGACAGCATAACAAAAACTCACTTCTCGAGATCGATTCTGAGTCTCGGAAACAACACCTTCCGCTTGACTCTGAGCAACACCAGCTTGCAGATGAATTTTCTCTAGGAGTCGAGAATTCAGCTGCACCTCAAGCTTAGTTTGGTCTGCCTGAAGACTACGGTGTTCACGTTCACGCATCTGTTGGAGTAGTACATCCTGCTGGGAGCGGTTCTTCATTGCTCGTTGTTGTTTGGCAAGCTTCTCACGACGTTCAGCTTCCACGCGCTCCTGTTTCCACAAATCAGCTTGCTTGTTCAGATCACGCTTGAGAGCTTCTTCACGCTCTTTCTTCTCCTTCATCTGCAAACGCAACTGCTCTTGTTGCGCGAGACTGCGCGATTCGGCGGCAGCTCGTCGCTTACGTTCGTCTTCCAGTTGTTTCTTCGTGTACTCCTGTTGATATCGCTGTACTCGTTCGTCTTCCTCACGTGCCTTGGCATCGTTGGACGCTTTGGCGGTATCGTCAAAAATCTTCATCTTCTTCTTGATGTTTTCCGCCATGGTCTCGATCTGCTTTCTACGAGCTTCATCTTTCCTCTGCTCCATCGCAATGTACTCTTCTGCTAATTTCAATTCCAATTCACGCTCTTGTACTTGATGTTGTCGCTTTTGTTCGAGTTGTGCTTCATTTTCAAGAAACACTTGCTCTACTCTGCGCTTCTCGGCATCCTTGCGAGCTTTCTCACGAGCCAAGTCGTCCTTCCTCTGTTTTTCGAGCATTTCTGCTGCATGCAACTCCTGAGCCTTCTTGATAGCCCGCTCACGGTCCATTTGCGATTGCTTTGCCAGTCTCTGTTTCGTTTGGCTTACAATGAGTTGGTGCTCACGTTCTAGACGCTCCTGTTCCTTCCTACGTTCTTCATCTTCAGCCTGACGAATCTTCTCCAGAGTTTGGCGATGGTACTCCGCACTGCGCTCACGCTCCTGTTGAGTAGCTTGACGCTTTTGCGCCACTTGAGCCTCCAACTTCGACGTATATTCACGACGCTCTCTCAGCTTACGCTCTTTGACACGTTGAGCTTCCATCTGCTCTTCGAACGAACTAAACTTGACAATCTCCTCCCAGATGCCATTGTCGCGCTCCTTCTTAGGTGAAGCACGCGGAGGCAGCGAAAATCCAACACTCTTCTGCTGAAGTTGAGCTTCACTTAGGTATCTATCGTCATCTACAACATTGTCAATAGCTTGATTAGTGCTTCCTTCTGTACTTGAGGCACCTCGATCGCGAGAGTCAGCCTTCGCATGCCGCACTGCGTTGTTCGAGCGTTCCTTGTTCTGGGACGATCGCCTCCCCGAATTGCGATTTTGAGTCAGTCGCAGGTTTCTCGGTTCAACCTGCTCTTGGTTGTTCAGTAATTGATTCCTAGCTGTGTGTGCAGCCATCGAGATCTGCTTCTGTCGCCGCGATGTCAGTTCGTTGACAATCTCGGCCAGCTCAGCATCCGACAGATCTGCAGCTGGGAGTCCTCGCTGTCTCAGAATCTTCAGCACTTCCGACGCCATCTCCCCCGCCACCTTTGGACTCTTTCGCATCTTTTGCTGCAGTCGAGCGCACATTGCGAGGCGCAAGTTTTCTGCCATTTGCATCTGACGCGCTTTGTCTCGAAGTCGCTCTCGATCCATTGTGCGCATGGAGCTAAAAGACGTCACCGAATGCATGTCCGAAGCTCTGGAGCTCGTGACTCGATGCAAAGGCTTCCCAATCATCTCCACTTAACGCGCTGTGGAATGAGCTCCTCACCATGTTGCTGGTCTATTTTCACTCGAGATGGCTACACTTGAAAAACTACTTTTGCTATTTTGGGTCGTCAACTTCAACATACCTAACCTTGTTTGAATTAGGTACAGTATAAAACCTAAATTTGGATCCTCCAAATTATCCAAGCTCAGTATCATGGCAACCATCGACGAGGTGACAGCGCGTCTCGCAGCTGCACAGAAGCGTCTGGACGCGCTGGAGCGGTCGCTAGACGATCTGGAGGGAGTGAAGCGCGTGAGGAGCCATCTGCAACGCGAGAAGCTGGCCAGCGCCGCGCTCAAGTCGGCGCCGAGCGATTATTACTCGTGGACACTCGCTCAACGAGCGTAAGCCTGCGGTTCTGGTTGCATTCCAAGCGATTTGCTCTTATTATTCATATTACTTGTAGGAATCTGTTGGGCTGTGAAGTGCCTCACCTGTGCAAGAGTATTATCGTGGAGAACGTGGCGTGCATCAACAGCGGCCTTGATGATCCGCTCAATAGTCGGTGAGTGCACAGACTTGGAAGCGAGAGGACCGACTGCTGATTGCTGCTGTAGCTACTATTGTGTCGTGTTGCAGTACAACTCCAAGCTGGACGCGGAGCAGCTTCGACGCTTCGTGCGTGACAACATCCCTGAGGCGGATCGTCCAGCTAAGAAGAAGTTCAATTTCCAACACGCTCCTGGGGAGGTGGGAAACAGTGGCTAGTGTTATTCGTGACATCATACGCTAAGTGTGGACTGTATTGTAGGTGTCGGAGGAGCTGACGGGGTTTGGACACAATGGAGTGTCGACGTTCGGCATGAAGACGCCCATTCCGGTATCTCTGTATTGCGCAGAACCAACGTGGATGTTTGTCTAACTCGTGACGTGCTGATGTTTGTAAGGTTATCGTGGCTGGGGCTATTGCCGAGTTGAAGCCACCGTTCCTATGGCTTGGTGGAGGTGCCGAGTCTGTAAAGCTGCGCATCAGCGTGCAGGATCTGGTCAAAGCCTTAGCAGCTCGCGTGGCGGACGGAATCACGACCGTTCGATCCGATCTTGACAGCGAGTAACTTTTTTGACCAATGCTAGCAACCAGCAGTCCAAACCAATCTCTTGTCACTAAACAACTTTACAGTGACAGTTGGAGCGCGTTAGGAAATTCCTTGTATTTTCGTTCAGAACGGAAACTCTTTATCTCACAAAACTGGAATAATGTCGTTTACCAATGTTGACTGTGAAGACTGCAGTGGAGTTGGAGAATGCGGTTCACACCATCTTTGAGAAAGCACTAGCCCAAGTGCATTTCTGTGACACCTATGCAGAAGTTTGTGAGGAGTTGGAAACAAAATGCTCGTCGCAGCATTTGACAAGAAGCTCGAAGTGGGATGGTTTGAATTACTTATCGCTTGAAGAATCCCCACCTACAATGTTTGCAGGCCCCTTTGATTCTATGGAAGCTGCGTGCAAAAACGAGGAATCACGATGCAAGAGGCACCACCAAACTTGGTGTATTACAGCCGATCCGTCCACGGTGGAAAACTGTTGAAGGTGTGGATAGTTGAAATCCAAAAGGAGTATTATGTGTCGACTCCAACGATTTTACGTGGGCCGTTCGATAGTCGATACGCCGCGACACGCGTACAGGTTGCGCACCCTGTTCGAACTGTTCTTCTGCAGTGCTGCCAGCGTGAGCTGGGGCGTGGCAAAAACAATCGAATGAACAAGGTTACTGCAGAAAAGGTGAAGCGGCGAAAACTTGGAACTTGTCAGTTTCTTGGTTCAATATTTCGACGTGGCTTGGTGGAAGCATCAACGGTGCACCGATGCATCGAAGTTTTGCTAGATGTCCGGCAGAACATCGCTTGCGAGCTTGATCTCCTAAATCCACGTGTTACACCAAACGAGGTCAATCTGGAAGCACTGTAGCACTGTGCACGCTTCTGGAGACGATGGCAACCGGCGAACGGCTAGAGTCACAATCCAAAGATCCGCTTGTGTCCAAATACTACTGGGTACTGAAGAGCACGTTACTCGACCATGTAGGGTTGTCATCTAAGCTTGCTACTCGAGTGCAAGCTCTGATCGATCTTCGAGCAAACAAGTGGGATGCGAATGGGATGGAAAAAGAGAAGATACGCAAGAAAATTGCTCAAGCTGTTGGGAGCAAACGGGCTCGGAATAGATAAGCCACTTCTTACGAGCACTACTGACCGACGACGACCTATTCATGGCCTGGTTCGATGTTTGATTTTTCTGTTGTTTGCCAGTTTTTTGTGCTGTGCCTTTTCAAAAAGTAGTATAACACGGATCACGAATACTGCTGCTAAACGCTGTTGTTCAGACGAAATGTATTTTCAAAAGTAGCAGGGGGTCATTCTTCCTCGATTAAGTTGCCCAGCCACAACATCACGCTTAAATTGGAAACTTTTGGATCCTGTGACCAAACCACGAAATTTCGATCGCGGGGTCTCGAAATGCATGTTGTAACTCGAAAGAATGAGCACCGACGCCGCCTCGTTGCGTCGAGACATGGGCACCATGTGATACGTTGAGTTACTCGGGTATCCGAAGGTGGCGAGTCTGTCCGGCGCGAGATGCGGCATCGCGCTACGCAGCGGCTGCTGGAGCGGTTGACGGCGTTGCGTCGGCAGTGGCTCCGTGTGCTGGAAGGCGCACTGCATGTAAAAAAAACTTCACATCACAGATAGCTTTAAATTAGAACGCCTTGTAGTGTGCGTGACTGACTCAAAATAGAGCTCAGTACCCGTTGCAAAACGACCAAACGGCACGAGAAGTGCGCTAGTGCACTCGGCTGGCTGCTTGCTGATCAAGCTTCATGCTTCTAACTCACTAGAATCCTCACTCGCACATTTGCACCGCACTACTAAAAGCCAAACTACCTGCTCCCTGTCCGATTCTCCAATATGAAGTTCTTCGCCACGATCATTGTTGCCGGTGCTATCGCTTTGCACGGTGTTGATGCAATTCAACTTGCAGACACCGCTGCACCTACCAGGGCGACTGCGACTACTACCACCACCACCACCACAACTACAGTCACGTCGGCACCTACTGCTGCCACAAATACATCAGCTACTACTTCGGCTCCGGCTGCTGCTACAAGCGCCCCCGTTACGACGACGACGACGAACACAACTACTACTACCACTGACGAATCCGGTTCGTTAGAGACAACAACGGAGAACTCAGACGAATCTTCGGGATCCTCTGTAAGCGGCGATGACTCCAACTCCGAGGTTGATGAGTCTACCACGACCACCGTGAAAGGGTCCACAAGCGGATCTGGAAGTGACACCACCAATGTGGGTGACAAGTCGACTTCGGGCTCGACCTCTTCTTCAGGAAGTAGTGCTGCCATCAACAGCCAGTCGATCACGTTGCTGTCTGCAGCTTCTGCTGTCGTTGCAACGATGGTTGCTGTTTTCTTCTAGCAGTACTCCGATAGGTTTACCCACTCATAACAATGCTAATGAAATGCGCGCCATCAAGGTGACCACATTTCGTGAATGCTGTTCTGGCAATATATTGGCGATACATTTGTGTATATTTAGGCCAGCGTACCCCAAATATACCCTCGTAACCAATCGCGTACCCTCTGGATTTTCGCAGAACATCAACACTTACATCGAAGTAATCATGGCCGGGCGAATGGACCTGGAGGCGCGTCTACGAGCGTTACGCGAGGGTAAGCGCCCTCCTGCATCGCCACCAGCTCCACCTCCACCAGTGCCTACTGCCGCTTCGTTTTCGTGGCCTGAAGTTCCCTCCAACCCTGTCAAACACGAAATCCCCATCCGTGAACCAGTCGCAGTCGATTTTCAGCCTGTACGTCGCGCTTCTGCGAGTTTCTCGGCTGCTCCGGCCGTGACGATCATGAGTCGGTCTTTGTCCGACGATTCTGCAAGTTCTGCAACGTCTATGGAACCCCCGAGAGCATCTGAATCTGTTCCAGTGCAGGAAGAAGTGCTGCGTCTTACACCCGCGCAATTGCTAGGTCCTGACTACGAAGAAGCCGTGAAAGTGGCGCAGTACGCTATCGACAGTGAACGCAGACAGATGCCACATACTGCCATTGACGCCTACATCAGAGCGGGGCAGATCCTCATTGAAATAGGCAGACAACAAGCAGCGCCACACTTGCAAGACATTGTCAAGATGAAGGCCCTTGCATTGCTGCAACGAGCTGAAGGACTGTCCGAGTGGACGAACAAAGTATTGGCCAATGAATCCTTTTTGTCGAAGCAACAGGTGCTGGCAGCAGCATATCAACAGTCGCACCAGAACCGCAATAGGTCGTTGACAGAGAAGCAGGAGTTGGTGTCTAAGATGCAGCAGGACAATCAAAATATGAAGGAGAGACTGAATCAGCTGGCATTATTGACCAAGATTCGGGGACGAATGATGAAAGTGGTGAAAAAACGACGAGCACGAAAGGCAGAGGAAGCAAAAGCGAGAGAGGAGATGGAGGCGGACGCTGCAGCTCAAGCTACGCGAGATATCATGCGTCGTCGAGACTTTAATGACGTGACAGGGGAGTTTGATGACGATGTTGATGACGAAGTTGATGAAGATAATCGTGATGAGCCAAACAACGTCACTGGATCCGGCTCAGATGAAGATGAGAAATCACGTACGTCGTACCAGCATTATCGTTCTCATTTTCCGCCAACAAGCAGCAACTCGCCACGGGAAGCGCAGAAGATCGGACTTATTAATGAGCTGCACGACCGAATCGGACTGCCTCAGCTTGACCACCTCCGCACATTTGAACCACTAACGAACGACCCAACCGCAGACAAGAAACAAGAGGAACTGCAATCTGAATTGGAGGCAGCAAAACTAGAAGCGGACAAGCTGCGCGCTGCTGTGCAGGAAATGGAGCAGTGTTTGAGGCTTGCCGCTCAGCACTCAAAGCAGCGCTCTATCAAGTTAGAACAACAGAAAGCCGAAGAGTTTGCGGAAGTACAGAGCGAGCTAGATCGCGTGAAAGAGGAGCTCGAATTTGAGCGACGTCGATCTGCTTCCTTTAAGAGTAGTCCTTCGAGCTGGAGATCTTCGGTAGTATCTGATCCTGGTGCAGAAGATTACGAAGACACTGGAGTAATGCGCCACCTTCGATCATCGCTCCACAAGGTATTTAGAGGTCGCGATGAACATTCCAGTGATGGTGATGAAGATCACAGGCGCCGTGCATCAATTCAGCGCACTTCTTACTCTCATGATTCGCCAAGAAACAATGGACAAAAATCCGTGGAACAGGCTTATGATGTGAACGAGGAAGATATGGAGGCAGAAGATGATGGTGGTGTTTGGCTGTAATGAATGCCTGTTATTAAAACGCCGAGAACAGAAGTGATTTTCCTTTGTCACTTGCTGGTGGAGTTTGTAGCAGATACATCAATCCTGTATTTAATGAACGGAGGCCATGGACGGCTACTCCAGGTGGGCTATGTGTGCGTGTTTTCGTTTAGACTTGGTTTGATCACAATATTGTACAACTACTGAACAACATTTAATGTTGTTCAGCAGGGTAACCTGACGAGTTCGCGACTTCCCACACTTATAGTATCAATGCTTGAAATTTTCTGTGGACCAATTCTTGCGCGTTTCAAGTGCTCGTGATCATATTCACTAGCGTGACTGAGGTAGAACAGCGAGTGCTAGTATAGCAAGTGAGAGCACTTGGCATTGACGTCAAAATTTCTCTGATGTGGCTAATGGTGAAGACAGTAGTGCGAAAATGAATAATCATCAGTGCACATGAGCGAGGATTCGTATTCAAGACGCAAAGGGGGGGGATCAGAGTCGAGCTAATCAGGAGAAAAGGCTAGTGAAAACACACGAATATGACCTTCAGGAGCATGAACTGGAACAACTGCGACAACTGAGGCTGTAAGGGTGTCAGGATAAAACTAGCGCTGAAAGCAGCAAGAGTGTCAACCCACCCCTCCACCACTTATTCTCAACCTTGTCAGAGTTCGCTTTACAATGATGATTAATGGCGAGAAGTTTAACGCTAGCGACGAGTGAGACTACGACAAACGTCCGTCCTTCGAATTCAGTTCCCAAAGAGCTGGTTTTCACTGGTATCTCAAGACTTGGCGTACCCCTCACAGGTTTGGTCAAGACGTTTGCAACTCTCCTTCCTGTATACTGCAACGTTCGGTATAGAGGGAAAAAGAGGCGATAAAGACAGCAGAACTTTACAAGCATCGTTTGGATAATGAGAAGACAAGGCTTATGTCCAAGGTTCTACTTCAACTACCAGTCGACTAGCAAAATGTAGCCATCTCAATTGTGAGAGTGAAGGTCACTGAAAGTTGCACTTGTCGTTACTCAGATGCAGTACAACTTGAGTCTTTGTACCCGAGTTACAAGTGACAGCTTCAGACTCTTCACTGTTCAATTTACTCGCTCCAGCTCAAGTTCACATCATGCAAACCGTCACCAGTCAGCAGACTATTCCGCTTTACCCGCCGTTCGCTACGCCTCCAAGCTCCAGCTCCAAATTCACTCAGTCGAATGCATTAGTGATCTCATGGGAAGATGTTCTCACGCCAATGTCATTCCTGGCTAAACGCGTGGGACTCCATCCCACTAGGAGCTGTCTAGAAGCAGCCAAAGCCGCTTACGTCCAGGATCGATACCTGCAACAAGCCTTAGCCTCTGTCGAGGAAGAAGCCATCGAACTACTACGAATAGCAGCCACATTAGGGCCTGTGTTCGTAATCACAGAGAAAAGCAGCAGATACATGGAGACTACATGCGCCGCCTTCTTCCCGCGTCTAGCACATTGGCTGGCCGCCGCTGACTTGGCCACTGCCTCAAACGCCCAGCAGTTCCGTGTGCGAGTTCTTGCTGCACCTCAGAAGTTCGCCAATACCATGCAGAGTTCTGTATGGCTCGCTGGAATATACCAGCAGATCGTCAAGATTTCGGTCTGCGAAGTGCATGGAATCTCGATTTCCGCTGCCGGGGCGTTGAATCACTCACATCAGCTACTGCAACATCGCGAGAGCGGGACATTGGGACTTGTGAGCATTAGTGCAACAGCAACGAGCCAAGCAGCAAGTCTTCGAGCTCTCAACGTCGCTCCCTTTTTGATTCCGAAAGGCGTACATGTTCGTGGTGGAGATCCATCCCACGCACTTAACCTCGAGCACTTTTTCGCCCAACTAAGGACACTGCAAGGATACATTGCAGTCACAGCTGCACACGACAGCGCATTCTCCATGACGTTATGATAACTAGACTATCAATCAATCCAAACATTAGGTCTGAAGTCTACCATTTTACCAGAAAGCAACGGATTTAAACAACTTCAACTTCAGGTTAACGTCCTCGTACTTATGCGAGAATACCCGGTTCTCTCAGTTTGACGACTCCATAGTAAATCGCACTTGTCCCCCTCCATGCTGTCGCCCATGACGCCGTCCGAGGCGAGCACGAGCATCGACATGAAGTACGTCTTGTCCTCGGATCCACTGGGTAGTCGCCACAAGAGCAAATCCAAGCGCTCGGGTGCCGACGTCTTCCGCTCGTGCTCCGCCTTCCCCGAATACTTCGCACGAGTGCTCGACTACCGTCAAATGGACTTGGACGCCACGTTCTACCAGATGGTGACGCTCTGTGTGCAACCTGCGAAGGTCTACAAGAGCGCGTACTACCGCAAACAGACCAAGAACCGCTGGGCCAGAGACGACCCTGCCTTCGCTGTCATTCAGTTCGTCTTCCTCCTTGTGGCTACCGTCTCTTGGGCCATCGCCTTCCGCGTGGACAGCGTCGCCAAGTACGCGTCGCTATTGTTCCATGCTGTCGTGGTAGAATGGCTTGGCTTTGGTCTCGTCATCTCCACGCTCTGCTGGTGGATTGCCAACCACCACTTACGCCAGAGGAACAAGTACGTGGAGCTGGACTTTGGATACTTTTAGTTTGATGCTTATTGTTACTTTCTCTCTGCTAGTCATGGGATGGGAGACGCACTGTATGTGGAGCAACGTGTGGAGTGGCAGTTCGCTTTTGATATCCACTGCAACTCGTTCTTCATCATGTTCCTCTTCCTCTACGTGCTGCAGGTGGGTGGAGAGAAGGAAGATGGAGGAGTTTAGCACTCATACCTGGTTGTTGTAGTTTCTATTGGCGCCGATGCTCGCGTCGGACTCGTTCCTGATGCTGCTGCTTGGCAACTTGCTGTATTCATTGGGTTGGGGATTCTACACGTACATCACCTTTCTCGGATATATGGGTACGCTTGCTGGAGCGATGCTAACGGTGGTGTGTTTGATACTCATCTGTTTTTGTATTACTTAGCGCTGCCCTTCCTGCACCGAACAGAACAGCTACTGCTACCGCTCATCGTAGTTCTTGCTCTCTTCATTTCAACGTTGGTACTGCAGGCAGTGTTCGGCGCGCAGATCAACTTTGCCCACATTTCAACGCACTATTATTATGCTCCCTAATGGTTTGATGTGAGTCAACGCCGGCAGCGTCGTGTTGGTAATATAGCAGACCGTGAGCAATAGATGTCCTAAATTCGACCCGTGATGATGGCACTTCACCATACACCTGGTGTTGTTTCTTGTCGTTTGTGTAGATACCCGTGAAGATTTTTGTCGCTCGATTCTACGGCGCTGATGGCAAGCGTGATCTTAATTGGACACAAGCAACGACGTAGTTGATATTAGCACTAGCGTCTATTAGTAATAAGGAGCTGCACGCGAGCACATTGGTCTCAAACATGCGATCTCTCTTCCTCCTGCTTATATCGAGCTCAGGATTCCTACTGCAAAAGCATCGAGATGGCAATTACCACCATCGTAAGTGGTACTGCGCCGTTGATGGTCCCGGCGGCCGACGACTCTGAGGATCCAGTAACGCTGCCGCTGGCGGACAGCGAGCCAGCTGAGGCAGCGGCATCTAGTGACGAATTGGTCACCAACCAGTCCTTGAGGAAGTCACCGAGAACTTCACCTCCTGGCGTACGAGTAGCGTTGTGGTAGTAATCGTTGACTGTGAGGTACACGTGCTGAGTGCTGTCCACGTAGAAGGTTGAGACCTCGTCACTGATGTTCTTGTACACGTTGATGATAGCCGTCATGTTCTACGTGAAATGGAAATACAGACAATTAATAAGTAGACCACAATCTCGTCACAGTACGCTACGCACCGAGTAGAAGTCTTCGCCACTGATGAGGTCTGTGAACGGGTAGCCCAAAATGCCCTGGTCGACCAACTCGTAAAAGTAGCGTTGTGTCCGATCGTACATGCTGTTCAAAAACAGCCATTGCGCGGCAGGCACGTCCTTAATCATAAAGGACATCATCTGTGCCACAGTCAATTCGTTGTCTTCACATTGGTCCCAAAGTTCGGCCGACACCTTCAGGTCTAGGTCGCACGTGCCGTAGTACGAAATGAGCTTTCCAGCCGTGTAGTCGCTGGGTAGTACACCAACGTAGCTGTCACCGAGTACGGAGTAGCGGATGTTATTCTCCTCTACCTGCCAAACATCTGCCACGAGAGCACTTAACGCTTGGGCGCCAAGAGCGCCGGCACTGGAGCCACTAATGATGATTTCCTCTGGATTCGGATAGTTCTCCACAGCCCAGTCGAGCACTGCCTTGGTATTGTTGTAGCCGACCTGGTACAGAGTCATGTTGTGGCCCAAACACTCGGGCATGTTGAGCAACGAGTACAGGGCACTGTCAGCAATGGAATCAACACGACTACCGACGTGCAGGTCACCTGTGCAGTACGGCAAGTGCACGATGTTGTAGTCGTTGAAAAGGTTTTCGTCGTTGGAACGGTTTAGGATACCTGTGCTCAGAGGTTTGGCGTTGGGACTGAAAGTCTGGTACATGCACTGGAGACCGAAAGCACACGTGAGGTCGTCGATGCAAGCACCGCCACCTTGGAAGTAGAGCATAAGTTTGGTCTTGCTTTGGTCTGGAGCTGGGAAGACCTGGAAGAAGTACGTCGAGTTGGTGGTGAATTCCACGCTCGAGTTGGAGAAATCGTCAAAGGCGCAACGGGTGTTGCCGCCTGGGTAGATGACAGTACTGCTGTCGAGTGCTGAAGTGGTGAGATTGTCCACGGCGCAAGAGTTCGAGTCACTCATGACGCAAATTTCGTCGCCATCACGGATCTGGGCCTGAGTAAGGGACACCAGCAGCGCCAATGTGCCGGTAAGTGCGAGCTTCCACATGACGTGATCGGCGTGCGAAGCAGCGGGAAAACTGGAGAATGGCGAGAAGGTGAAGCCGAACGGGTAGCCACCGCTGAGCTGCCCTATCCAGCGGAGGGAGCCGGACGTTCATGCACTGTTTTCCCCACTGCAAAGCACATGTCCCTTGCGGCCATTAGTGCATGCAAACACATCGTTGAGCAAGTCGCGACGTCCTTTTCGGGGTGACCGCATCAATGCTACAGTACAGGATCTAAAGTCATAGCATTTAGCTCATGACACGTTGGAGCTCGACACCAAAGCCGCAATACAGCGAGCTGACGGTGCGGTTTGCTGTGCGAATGCAGCATTTTCACTGTCACTTATACACTGTAGAACCCTGAAGATCCGTTGTCGTGCATGGCCTTTGCATGTGATACACCTCTCCAATACGTTCACGTCAACTATTTTCATATCACTAAAAGTGTGAGCTTCAACATGATACATGTACATACGTCGCTGAGTGGAGGGTCTTCACCATGAGTGAGCGAGGTGCTTGACTTTACTTTGGTACACATGTGTATCTCAAGCTGCGATTCCTGGTTTCTCGGACACCACATTCGACGTCGTCATCAATGTCATCAAGGTGTGGAGCGAAAGTGGCCCTTTTCACTACGATTCCGAGATGGCTTGATCGATTTGTACGTCCAGCTGGATTCGCGGCGTTTACGGGCTGTGGGTAGACATGCCACACGAAAGCGATGAATGGTTTTCGTGGTGTTATCGGTACTTAGTACTTACTGAATGGAGTATCACTCAACCCACACCAAGTCGACGCAACAATGCAAATGCTTCCGTGCCATCTGCGCCTTCCGATGGTCGAGACTTCGTGAGCGTTTGGCGATCACCGAGAAGTTTAGGATTCTACAGTGTACTAGGGTGGTATTCAGCGAAGACGAGAAGGACTGAAAAATGGAAAATAGCGTGGTCTCGGTCCGAGACTCTCGGACACAGAACGCGCAGGACAGGTTTCGTCTCAGATGAGCAGGGTGCTTTGCACAGTCAACCGAAACAAACGCTGGATTCGAAGATACACTATGCAGCAGACTGCTCCAAGGGTTTAACGACAAGTCGTATCTGTCAAAGTCGTAGCCGTAACTACGTAAGCCCAGTCTAACTAGAAAACTAACTTACATAAGTTCATATTTTAACTCTGTTGGCCTTAGCTAACGTCGAACGTCGCTACATCCGTGTCCTCTTAATGGTAGTTGTTAATTGACGTGTCCGTCACAAAATCCTTTTCGTTGTCAAATCCGACTGGTGATTCGTCCGAGTTGTGGATCAGCTATGTTTCAAAAGAAGGCTGTATAAATATGCCCAGCAGCGTTCTCCAGCACAAAGGCAACGATACATTATTTTCAGACTCATACCGAAACACAACAAAACCCATATTCACGCCATGTCATATATTGTTTTTCATTTGCATTATTAACGTCGACACTGAAGCTGAACAATTCCTTACGTGGCAATAAAAAATTGATGATACAAAAACTGGGAATGGGATCATTGATTTCAACTAAACCATTGCCAACCTCTTGAAGTAGTAGTTAATAACCTTCTGTAGGCTCTACTCACGAGCTCAGATAAAACACGGGTTTCTAACGTAGAAATAGCGGGGTGGTTGACATCTATTCTATATTCAAGCGTGTAGACAGTTCCTAGACTTCAACTTTATCTATACAAATCTCAAGCCAATTTTCGTCGTCTGTGATTGGTTCTCCACCCTACTTCCAAAGTAGGTCTTAAGTACCCCTGAAGTCGCTTTCCCACCTCGGTCAATAAACCGCGGGAACGCCAGCTCCATCTATCTCGACCATGTCGGACACGACGTTGAGCAACGTGTTCTGGGGCCATAGCGCTGGTGTGCTGGTGCTCTCGGCCTCGGGTCTTCTCTGGCGCAGTCGCACGACGGAGAGTCAGAAGAAACTGCTGAAGGACGACATTGTGACGCTCCTGTGGACGCCTGTGGGGCCCAAGACGCACCACCTTAAAGTCTACCAGAAGGGCGGCAAATACGTGCGTTTCACGGGACTCAAGGCTCAGGACGTGGCGCAGCTCAAGAGCCACGTGGAGAGCCACTTCGACCGCGAGCTGGAGCAGGAGAAAGTGGCAGCTGGCGGCGGAAACTGGGGCGACATGAAGTTCGAGGGCCCCAACCTCAATTTCCGCACAGCCAATGCCAGTGTCATGGAGCTGCCTCTGGAGCAAATTTCTCAGTGTGCTCTACCTGGCAAGAACGAGGTGGAACTGCAGTTCCATGAGGATGACACAGTGGCTGGAGATGAAGAGACACTCGTCGAGATGAGACTTTACTTGCCCCCTGGGGACGGGGACGACGAGGTCGTGACAGCTGAAGAGTTCAGACAGGAGGTGCTCGAGAAGGCCAATATCCGCAGTGTCATGGGGAAGAGTATCGTGGATCTGGACGAGACGATCGGCACGTTCCTCACCCCACGTGGTCGCTACGGAGTGGAGATCTATGGCTCGTTCCTGCGTATGCATGGTAAGACGTTCGACTACAAGATCATGTACTCCAACATCAACCGCTGCTTCTTATTGGAGCTGCCTAATGGCATCAACACGGCTTTTGTTATTAGTCTGGAGGAACCTATTCGACAGGGTAAGCAGGGTTACCCGCACCTGGTGCTGCAGTTGAGCAAGAACGACGTCCACATTGACGTCAACATGTCGGCTGAAGAGATCAAGAAGTACAATGGTAACATCCACGAAAGGATGTCTGGTGCTCTGCCGCAGATTGTCGCCACACTGTTCAAATTCATTATTGGCAAGAAGGTCTACACGTCGGGCAAGTTCAAGACACACAGTGGTGATCGCGCTGTTAAATGTGCCGTCAAGGCGCAGAGTGGCGTGTTGTTCCCGCTGGAGAAATCGTTCATGTTTATCCACAAACCCACGACTTTCATCCGCTACGAAGAGATCGACTACATTGAGTTTCAGCGTTACGCAGGACAGAGCGGATCGTCTGCGAGTCGTAACTTTGATCTGCTCGTGAGCTGCAAGTCTGTGGGTGGTGAGGCTGCACGAGAATACATTTTCTCAGCTATTGACCGACGCGAGTTCCCAGAGCTGAGCCAGTTCCTGACATCCAAGAAACTGCGCATCCGCAACCTGAAGGAATCACATGGTGCACCAGCAGCAGGCTCGAAGAAGCGCGACTTCAACGAGTATTTAGAGGAATTAGGTCCCGAGGAGGGCGAGATCGAAGACGACGAAGACGAGGAGGACTCGGACTTTGGCCCTGGAGATGAGTCTGGCAGCGAATCGAGCGACTTCAGTGATGAGGAGCTCAGTGGCAAAGACTCGGACGAGGAGGACGCTGCTGCGGATGGTGAAAAGGCTTCCAAGAAAGACAAGAAGAAGAAAAAGAAGAAATCGCACAAAAAGCACAAGTCCAATGATGAAGAGTAAGCTGCAAGCTGAAGATGAAGTCAACATACACTTGACGCTCAATCCACTTGACCATCTTGTTTGTCCTCAAAACTGTAGCCATGTCGTTGTCCGTTACTTCCTCTATGTTTTTGTATTAGAGTTGAAGGGTCCATCCGAAGGCCAGTTTAAATGGCGAAGCACCACCGTCGACAGCTCGGACTCCAAGCCCCAGCGAAGGTTCATCTAGCTCAACACATTGCGAGTGTTGTGGCACTCTCATTGCAACACAGTCGTCCATCTAGAGGCAATGGGGGAGTCTCTGGAAGGAAACAGGGGCCTCTGGCCTCGACGTTGCGACTGGCAGAGCAGAACATGGCCGACATGACGGCGTATCTGCGTCGACGGGAGATTGCAATGGATGCAAGCCCAGAGGGGAGACTGGAGGCGAAGTCTGAGGACCACACTGTGTGTGTCATCTGTTTGGATGGAGATATGACGGGGAGTCGAAGGAAAGAAGAAGTGGAGGCACTGCCTTGTGGTCACGTCTTTCATACTCGCTGCATTGCAGAGTGGTTGTTATATCAACGTGTGTGTCCGGTGGACCGACGATCAGTGGATTGAGTCGACCCAAGAACTGTTAGATTAGGAACATGATGAGTAAAGATAAAGCGGAGTAATTCCAAGGTATAAAAAGTGTCGAGAAGGACTTGTTCTTCCATACCCCTATGGAAGAGTGTTGGCAAGGAAGTCTATCTGCCGCTGTCTTCCGGTTTGACATTCTTCTATCGATCGACACCTTACCATCACGACTCGTGGCAATCAATTGCGTGACTTGTGTTCACCATATTCAGCCAATCTCTAGTTGCGTCACAGAAGCTGGTTATTAACTAAATTGATTTATAGCATGGCAAGCTCCCTCATCACTCGTCGGGGTCATAGCAGTTTCCTGAGACCAGCCGCGAAGCATCACACATCCTCTATTATCGTCTGCACCTTGTAGAGCGATGAGTGTTCCCAGGACAGTTCTCATCACTGGTAGCAACCGTGGAATCGGTCTTGCCTTCACTCGCCACTATGTGGCCGCTGGGTGGAAAGTCATCGCCGCCGCGCGTGATGTTGAAAGCGCCACCGACGTCAGTGTGATTGACGCTTGGATAATGTGTACACTAACCTTGTCTTTCCACTAACTTTGTCCTTCGTCAAATGATTCAGCTGAAGGAGCTGTCAGTGTCCAAGATCATCCCGCTGGACGTCCGTGACGAGTCTTCCATTTCCAAAGCGACCGAAATTCTCGATGGAGAGCCCATTGACCTGTTGATCAACAATGCTGGAATGGGCGGTGGAGGCGGCATTCCCGACGTCACTAAAGCCGAGATGATGAAGCTCTTCGAAGTGAACGCTGTGGGTCCCTTCCTCGTGACGCGTGCACTGCTGCCAAACCTGAAGTTGGCGGTGGCTAAGAACGGCACCGCCACGGTGGGACAGATCACTTCTCGCTTGGGCAGCATCGAAGACAACAGATCTGGTGGTCGATATAGCTACCGCGCGTCCAAGTCAGCGCTCAACATGCTGAGCAAGAGCCTCTCGATTGATCTTAAGGACGACAAGATCATCATGCTGGCGCTGCATCCGGGCTACGTTGTTACTCGCATGACAGGCCACACAGGTGAAGTCTCCACTGAGGAGAGCGTCGCTGGACTCACCAAGATCATCGCAAACGCCAAACTGGAAGACAGCGGCAAGTACTTCCATTTCCGTGGTGACTTCTTGTCGTGGTAAGCTTTCGACTGCTGTAGTAGTGATGCATATAGGTCGAAGATTTCATTGGTATATTACTTGACGTTTGTATGGGCGAACTTGAAGTGTATTTACCCTGCAATAGTAGTTCGCTTGAACAGAAGATTGAAAATTGCAGAATGAATTGAGAATGAATCGGCTAAGCTGCCCATGTGTAGACCTGGTATCTGTCCTGCGAAGACGGTAAACAACATGCAAAGAAGAACTAAACCGGACCGCGAGAGACCGACATCCGACATTCTGTCGGCAAAGACCGTAAGATTTAGTGTCGTTTAGTGCCCTCGGGTTGCTAGGCGATAGCAGGTTGATTCTCCAGCATTAGTACTCGAATAGGCGACATTGACGTCTTTCGTGGGGGTGGAAAATGTCCCCTGGTATTAATTAACATGCACAGTATCCGCAGCAGTAGGTTCGTCTAGACTAGTAGTACATGACTAGTACAAATTTACTGTAGCGGAGACTGCTGTATTCCACCTCAGTCTTCCAATGGAGTAAGTGTAATATTGGTTTATCTCAAAAAGTTGTTTCGTTGCTAGATCTACTCGATTTTATCAACAAACTCGAAAAGCTGCATGCCCCAGGCAGACTATTGCGGATCGGGTATTCACTGCAGTGATGACAATTGTGGTAGGACTCGTAAATTACAGCACTACCACCAACAAGACATGATGTAGATATCCTTTATTGATATTGCACGCTCTTACATTAACTACACTAATAGCTCGCCACGAGCACCAGCGGCAAAAAGGAAAAGGAAAAGCTCGTGCGGAAAAAGAAGACCGCGAGGAAAATGGATGCACCACCAGTAAGAACAACAGTTTCTCCTTGTGATTTGACCACTTCCGTGCGCTCCAGTCTCTTGCTTCCTCACCTTCTCCGCTCAATCAGCTTGACCCAACATGATTAATGGTTCTAGGGTACTCGACTCCTTCATGCCGACAATTTGCTCTTCTTATCTGCCGTCAGAGAAGTATCCTGCTGGGAGTTCTCTAGCCGCCGTTTCCGCTCATTAGCAAGATGGGAGGATTCCTCACCAGCAACTGCAGCCAAAGCACTCAGCTGCAATGTCGAGCCATTAGATGGAAGGCCTGTCGACTCAGACGACGCCACCAGCGACAAAATGTCCTCAATAGAAGAATTACGCGGGAAACCAGACTTGAATCCACCCAGTGAACTCAATTTGTCGTACGAAGTACTTGACGATAATGTGCTTAAGTTGGTGAACGACGGAAAGCTGCTGAGGTGATCGCTGGAGCCGTATCGAGACAGCATGTCGGAGCTCGGCACACGCGCCATCTTGTCACTAGATGGTACTCTGGGGATACGTTGTTCACCACCGCCCATCGTATGAAGTTTGTCCATAGACGGAATGCGCGGTAATTTGTCCAGGGACGCAACACGGGGGATCTTGTCAATTGAAGGCACACGGGGCATCTTGTCCATGGATGGTACACGCGGGAAAATGCCCGACGAGCTACGTGGCATCTTGTTCAGGGGCTTGGGGATTTGAATTTGATTTCCTGACCAGAAGAAGCAGAAGCATTATGGCTGGGACTGAGACGCTTGGTACCTCCAGAGCTGGTAGAAGTCGTTGAAGCACTCGTCTCAGCGGAAATGACGGTGCTGGTGTTGTTGCTACTACTGCTAGAACTTGCCTGCGCATTGACGTCTTCTTCCAGTTGCTGTTCCTCCTTAATTCCATTCTCACCCAGCCTCCTTCGGATGCCTCCCGAAGAATTATCCTTACTCTGTTGCATATTACTGTCACTTGTGTTTTCCATCGTATCTCGAGGATTCTGTGCTGGTGGCGCCGCTGCTCCACGCGGACTGTTCGGTCCGTGGTCTTGCAACAAATTAGAAAGCTGTTCTAGAGACTGGATGCGCGGGAAATAGGCATTCAAACCTTCGCCAATTGACAGTGGCTTGGGCAACCCAGCAGGCTGATTGTCGAATCCGCTACTTGTCATTGTATTTTGAGTCTCCGTCGATGCGTACGAGCCGTTAGGGTTCATCCCACCGAAGCCTGATGACGTAGCATGCTGGAAATTTTCAATACTGGCCACACGCGGAAACAGACATGAGAAGCTGTCAATGGACGACACACGAGGGAATGCGTCTCCAGCGTTACCATCCATGGCAGCGCTACCAGGAGGCTTATTATCTTGACCTTGAGTCGGAACCTGTCCTTGCCCTTGGCCCTGTGTTTGTGAGCCGGCAATACCGAGCATTGACACGTTGTTGTGGTCGCCATTAAATAGGTGAGAAGGCACATTATTGTTCTGTTGCGGGGGATGGAGTGGCGGCTGAATGGGCATACCATAATTCGACCCGGAGCCCCATAGCCTGCGTTTGGCTGCTGCACAGGAACCGATCGGGGCTCCTGCTTTGTCATAGGCTGAACAGGGGCAGACGGGTATTGCTGCTGTTGCTGAGGCTGCTGTGGATGCGGTGGTCGCATAGCAGCCGGGTTTCCTGCTGCCGCTGCTGCGTATCCAATAGACCTGGCTGCCGCAAAGCGGTTTTTATCCCTAGAGAGTTCAGACTCGAGTCGTTTCTCTCGCCGTCTTTGGTTGTACTGTTCCCTCTCCAAGTACGTTTTCTCCAGCTCTGCCAGGTCCTTCCGGATACTCTCCATATCCTCTTTAGACACTTCATCCTCTCGTCGTCGGAAGATAATCTTGCCAATGCATTGGTCACCTGTATACTTCTTGGAGATCCGCATGGGGTCACAATTCAGCAGCTTGGACAGGAACGTTCGGAGTGTTGTGCCTTCTGCCAGTGGCAAATTGCCCTTCTTGAACTCTTCAATGAGTCTGTCGCAATAGGCACTTTCTTCAGCCGTCCATTTGCCCTTGCGCATGGCTGTGGGCGGATTAGCAGCTTGCACATTGGCTTCTCCATTGGCTGCAGCTGTAGGGGTCCCTCCTGCTGCATTGTGACTCGTGCCATCAAGCACATGTGCCTTACTATCTACTGGGTAACTGTCCGGTGGCATGGGGGCTGCATATTGCTGCATGAGGCGACGTGGCGCCTGGATGGGCGTCCAACACGAGGGACAGACCTTGTCCTTCGTGAGTGCGCGCTCGATACAGGCGGCGTGGAACTGGTGGTGACAGGGCTCCAATAGCACGTCCACGTTGGGGTTGTAGCACATGAGACACGAGCCTGGAGGCGGCGGCATGTAGGCGTCTGGACGACCTGCTGAAGTGGCGGCGGCTGCGTTGTAGCCGCTCTGGGGAGGCAGATACGCGCTCATGGTGCTGGAGTCGGCTCGAGGAATGTGCAGCGCTTCTCCTGTTCCCATTGGACGCCTGCGGAGAGGGGACGACAGGATTAGTGGCGGACCAAAGCTCGTTCTCCGGCCGATCAACTTACCTTAACGCTTACCGATACTTCCAGAGAGAAAATAACGGGAAGAGACGAGCGAGAAGAGCAGTTCCCGCCGTCTGCGGGTTAAAAATAGCGAGCGACGCGGGGAATTACTAATTCCTAGGTTCGTCAGCGCTTATTATGAGGCTTTACCGCCCAAAGCTCCAGGTCGCCTGATTCGTGTTCTTCTTTTTGAAGCACAGAGCCGGGCGCTGTGTCTCAGACTATTTCCGACAGCTCTCCCGCGTCACTGGGAACAGCAACTTCAGACTTCAGTTGCTGCAGCGGATGCTTTCTCCACATGCTTCGGAGTGCAAAGCTCTAGCTTCCGACATATTGTTGGCAACATTTCCTACAGACTCGCAGTGAAAAGTGATAGCTATCCCAAAGCTTGCAGCCAACTCAGAAAAGCTTTGATGAACCGGTGGGTTGTCATGCCGCACCGAACAGCTCTGAAACGAGACATCTCTGTTTCAGGAGCGATTATCGGATCCGCAGGCTGGCGAAAACGACTACTGCGCCGAGATTGGTGGTGCGCCGCCTCGTTTCACGTCTGCAGGTTCAGGTTGAACTACGGCGGCAGGTGTCCAAAGCCTCGCCATTCATGCACAGCAGCAGACATCAGCAACATGGCAGGGTTCGCTGGAGTCAGCATTTTTGAGGAGTGCTGCCCTCCAGTCGTGGCGGGAGCACCTGAGGCACGATTTGCATGACTACCTGGTATTGTTTGCTGAGACCAGCGCTACTTCTGGAAGTGATGCAATCAATTTTAAACGAGCTGTAAATTGCAATTGCCTTGACAGTAAAATTGACAAAATACAGTATCTCCTTTTGCAGGCCTTGTCTTGGATTCCTTGCGTTCTCGCTTTATCTTCAGTTCTCTTTTGACGAACTACTGACTTCCTGGAAGTCAGGTACTGAGAAAGAGTGGGAGTCTCCCAAATTCAAGGAGAAAGAAAAAGGTCGATGTGACTTCTTTGTGCCCTAAACCACATCGTTAAAATTACATTTTTGTCGCACAAATCGCTGCTCTTGAGACTCTAAAACGGCGTAGGAAAATTTCGTGCTCGATCATACGCTGGTTTTGTGCTGGCCCCTTGATGGCCAGACTGAGATCCCTCCGTCGTGAGTGCGACGAGCAAGTCCCTTAACTTCGGGTCGGTGCGTGGCGATAAATGGCTTAGGTCGCTTTTGCGAGGCTATGATGAACATAAGTTGACGCATTGATCGTGTGTGGTGCACTATTAGTACTAAACGACATAAACGGCAAGCTGCATCAGCTTCAAGAACCGAGGGTCACTCTACAGTTCAAAATTCCTATCGATGTTCGTAGTCACGCAACTTGTCTGCTTGGGACAGTGTAGCCATTCCCACTTCAACTCACCATCACTCTCGACTAAACGGCAACAGAACTTCAAGTAGTAAATGCGCGAGCAGCGAAATGCAGCGCAATCTTTAATTTCAAGCTGAAATGAAGCTGAATTTAGGCAGAACTAAACTGAGAGGCAACCAAAAGAAAGTGTATGAAACTGGAGGAGAGAAACTGAGGAGTCCAGGCCGCTCTTCTCGTATCTAGACTAGACAATAGTGGGTCGACGGATCGACTGGGAATTTCCCACATAGGGCTGCTCCTTGCTCGAGGGTGGTAGGAGCGAAGCAGGAAGCACCGACGGAATCGGCTCGCCAGCTTTAGCCCGAGCGCAGAGATGCATAGCCACGGCAAACTCATCGGCGTCCAGACTGCCTGCCTTCGACTGATCCGCGAGGTCCCAAATAGCCCGTAACATATCCTGAGAGACGGTCACAGAGGCTTGCTTTTGTAGCGGCGCCATGCAGCTCGCTCCTGAGGCACGGCCGCCGGAATCCACTGCTAGTGTGGCAAAGACTGCATCGTACTCTGGTTTACAGCCTAGAAGCTGCTCCTCCCACTGAAGTCTTCCCATAGGGGCAATGCTTGCTGTAGCAAACGGATTGTTACTTGGAATATCGATACTTTCAGACTCCATTCCGCGTGAGTTTTTCGGCAACGATGCCATTAATGCTGGAATGTCCTTAGTGAGCATGTCGTCGATATCCTGAAGCTCCCGAGCCTTCAGCGACGGGAACTTTGTAAATTTGCGGTCAGTGCACTGACGTACAAAGGCATCGATCGATGGGAAGTCTCCTGGAGGCAAGTGATATTTCCGTTGCACCTCTCGGAAGTTCTCGGCCATATTTTCTAGCAATTCACGCTGTTTCTTCTCCATTCCAAAGACTGCAGGCATTTTATCACGCAAATGACCCAGCAGACATGCGTGAACCTTAGCAAGTCGAGCACGTTTCACCAATTCATTCACTTTCCGGACAGCAGCATGTTGTGGAAGTGCACGCAGTTCATCGAGCAAGTCTCGCTCCTCAGCATCAAAAAGTGCCTCAGGAGTGCTACCACTGCCGTCTTCTCCGTGTTGCTGGCGTGGTTGAGCCCAAAAGGAACCAAGATACACGCGCATGACTTCAGGTGTCTTCAGTACCTTGCCCAGAGACCACATAAGTGCACCATAAACTCGTAATAGACGCTGCTGATCCACTTGGTCGGCCTTATTCAGCACGCACCGAACCTTGTCACTCTGTCCCTGCAGCACTTCGATCACACGCTGGAACTCGTCTGAAATATCCAACTTGTGGGCGTCAAAGAGAAGCAAAATGAGGTCGGAGCGCTCAGCAAACCAACGTGCCACCTGAGTGAAGTCATAGCCGCGTGCAATACGTTGCTTCTCACCGCTCAGAATACCGGGCGTGTCCACAATTGTAAGTTGCTCAAGAATGGATGCTGGCAGCTGTGCTGCCTCGAACTTGTTAAGGAAAGCAGTGCCAAACATTGACAACCACCATAAGGTAGATCAGGTGACACACAAGCAGCGTTACCTGGGACTGTGCATTCTTCCCCTCCGTGCATCACAGCGACAAAGCGGTCTGTAGTGGGCTCTGGTCCAACACGTTGGCCAGGGAATGGTCTTCCCAGGAGGTACTCGATGAAAGAAGTTTTGCCCACTGAGTACTGTCCGATCATGAGCACCTGTGGCTTGGCTTCAAAGTCAGCGTCGCTCAGTATGGGCGAGTGGAAGTCCCCAAAATCATAGCGTTTTTCAAGCGGTCGAAGTTTGGTGGCGTAGAGTTTCTTAAGTCCATCAATGACCTCACGACTTTTAGCTGCGATCTCGGCTCCTTCTCCGCCGGTATGGAGCTCTGCACCAACTTTACCAGGAACAGAAGCAGACCGCTGAAATCGGCTAGACATGTTTGAGACCTGGTAGATGCTGGTATGAACGAGCGTCCGTTGGTGTCGGTTCCTGAAAACTGCTAAGAATGTTGGTCATAAAGTTGCCGTTGTTGAAGTTGACATGACCACATTGTTATATCCTAAGATCTACTCTCAATGGTACATCTTCGATGCACTACGTCGCTTGCTTTTCGTGTTTTTCTCCGCGAATCGCTTGAGTTCGTCGTATGTGAGTGCTCGCTCTTCCTCTTCATCATCTCCCAATTCTTCTCCCGCTGCTTCGTCATGCGGAGGACTTCTCTTGTCATTTCCTGCTCGTTTGTTGTGACCTACCGCTTCATCGCCACGAGGCGACGCTGTGCTGAGTGCTGCTGCGAATTGACGTCGAGACAGCGAGTCATACGACGATAAACGACGACGCTGCTGCTTGTTCATTGAAGAGCTATCATGTCGCTTCGAAGAAGACGTTGGCGAAGTGCTACCAGCTCCGGATGCCAAAGGCGAGCGAGGCAGAACTTGGGCTGGCAACACGATAACCCCGTCCGCACCGCCGAAGGAAGGCACATGCACATGCAGCTTCTGGTGTGGGTCTGATGGTAGCGTCGGAGGGCCACGCCCCACCGGCAACGGCGACGATGATGTCTGTGGTTGGAGAAGCTGATGATGTGCTGTTCCTCGTGCTTTGGTAGGCGATGATTCGTTCGCTTCCTTTGCTTTCTTCTGCTGTAGATCCGTCGCGTACATCTCGATTACTTGCAAGTACTCGATCACATTTGTGTCCGTAATACCCTGGCTGAGAGCTGTTTTTCCACTTGTAGATCCACCTGACGCTGCATGTGCCAGTGTGTTGTGAACTGAGTGAACTGAGGCCTTGATTCGCCCTAACACAGCATCTCGATCCTCAATTTCAGCGTCCAGCTCATCGCATGCCTGTTGCGCTTCTCGCAAAGCTGCTTCTACTCGCCGACACTGGTGCTTTTGTGAAGCACGACTTGCAATGCCTTCACGTGCCTTGAATGCGTCGATCTGTGTGGTGAGCGTGGCCACTTGGGTCTGAAGGGCTACCTCCTCGCGACTTAACTCCTCCACACGCTTAAAGCGCTGAAAATTTGCTGCATCGCGAGCCAGCAGGTCTTGAGCAAGCGCCGAAGCATCTTGGAGACCTGTTCGTTCACGGATAGCAGCAAAAGCTTGGTCGTACTTGGTTACCAAACTGTCAGGACCTGTGGTGAGTGCTCGATCAACACCAATTTTCCAGGATGATAACGCAGTTACTCGTGACAATTCACCAGCACCACCTCGGTTGTCTTTGCCTTGCTCTGAGTTTGCATCCAGTAGATCCGAAACACCATAAGCTCCACTCAACGAAGCATTCTTCTGTTCACTGGCCGCTAGACGCACTCCCGTCTCGTATCTCCAATGCTCGATACTGAGCTTTAGTTCCTGGAATTGGTGCTCGTATTCGAACTGCTCACGCTCAGCAGCGTCATGTAACCGGGCGACTTCGCGAGCTAGTCCTTCTCGAGCCTGTGTTGCTCGGGTTAAGTCAGCGCTTGCTTGTTCATGGCGTGCTTTGGATACACTCGTTTCACGCTCAAGTTTCTTGTATATCCCATCGAAGATCGTTCTGTCTCGTCGAGCCGCATCTACTCGAGCGAGCAAGTGCTTGTTCGCAGAATCGACTTCATTCTTGCGAACTAGAGCGAGTTCTAGTCGATTTTCCGCCATGCGGAGTCTACCAGAGGCTGCAGCAGCAGCGGCCGCTGCTGCCAAAGGTTTTCCAGGCGTTCCAGCTTCACTTTCACTTGAAATTGCTGCTAGAGCTTCGTGAGCAGGTATGGGCTGCAACGCAAGTCTCAAAGCAGCTAACTCTTGTGTTTTCCGAAGCATCATTTGCTCAGTTCGCTCCACTTGTCGTTGGGTCTTGGCAAGCTTCCGAACGAACGTAGTGATAGTGGATCGAAGCTGCTCGATCTGACTTCGCTTCTCTTGTCCGAGTAATTCGCGAGCTGCTCTCGCCTCGATGGATAATTCTTGTTTGAGCAGTTTGTTTTGGTTCTGCAGTCTTTGGATGGTCTCGCGAGGAGCTTGCACCGAAAACACTGCAGGGTGAGTCCCTGGTGGCTTCTTGGCTGGACTGGAAGCTGCGAAAACATGGGAACCCGCTCCGAGAAGACCGACTACACTTCTCCGTCGAGATCGCATTGCAGTCTCAATCATCGGAACATCGGGAATGTCCCCTTCGTCGAGATGGTGTTCGTTAGCTGCTGCCAACGTTAATCCAGCGATGATTCCTAGTGTCGTGTTAGTGCTCAGAAGTCTACTCACGGCGTCGTCGCCATCGGTCTCGGGACGGAGGTCTCCATTCATTGCAGCTTTAAGCGACCTCAAGGAATCTGAAAGACGCTGGGGCGTTTCAAGTGGTGCAGTGCACTGTCATCCTTTTATTTTGTTTGACATTATACGTGTCTCCCTCCATCGAGACAAGAGCCTCGTCCTCTTCGATCGAAGACAAGGTGGAGGCACAGACTCTCGTGCCTCTCGTGTGTTCTCTATATATTACAAGCCGCGAGTTTTCATTCAACACGCGACCATGGTGCCATCGCTGCTCAGCAGGCAGTCACAGGGCGACCCTGGCGGAAAACCTTTTTGCTCGACTTCTTGATCTCCATGGACCGAGGAGCGGGTGGGTTCGGCTTGGCCTCAGTCACGGGTTTCACCGTCTTCACTATCGGCTTGATCACACTGACGGGTGTGACGGTAGTCACCACCGGCTTCACCGTGGTCACAGGCTTCATGACACTCACCACGGGTTTGACCACAGCCACAGGTTTGATCGAAACCTCGGGTGCGCTGACGTTCAGGCTGGCCGAAACTTCCTGCATTAACGAGAGCGCAGCAGCACTGGAACGACGGCGTCTACCGCCATTGAAGACGGCACGACGTGGCTTGTGGACACTGCGCAAAGGAACTTCTTCGTGTAAGCCTGCGTTAGATTCGGGCTCTTCCACTTCAACATCGAGAACCACAGCCGACGTAGGCTTCACAGGCGTCGCTGTGTTCACAGTCGCCTTCTTGGACACCGGAGATGAAGTTGGTTTGGGCGCGGAATTTTGTTCAGGCTCGAACAAAACAACCAGGGGGGCCTTCGGCTTCACCACTGGTTTCAATGCCTCTGGCTGAAACAGCACCACACCAGGAGTCTTTGGTTTCTCGGGCGGACTCGGCATGGTAGATCGAGGTTTTGTACGAGGTGACGCCGCCTTGTGCTGAACAGAAGCCTGTTGTCTGGTTGGTGATGCCACCGTATTGGGTGGGCTAGATACCGGGGACTTTGCCTTGGTAGGTGGTGCAGGTGCAGGAGCCTTTGGCCTGCCTGGTGCAGCAGGAACTGAAGTCTTGGGTTTCAGTGGTACAGACTGCGATGGTGGTGCTGGTGCTAGAGTTTTGGGCTTCTCTGGAGGGGATGTCGCGACTTGGGTTTGATGAAAACCTTCTGATGCTTCTTGTGAACGGGACTGCTCTCATCACTGCTACACTCGACACCAGGCACAGGCTTGCGGCCGTAGGCACCTTTAAGTCGATGCTTCTCCGTTCCCAAGCTGATATCGGCAGGTCGAGCTCCAAGCGAACTGCGTCTACCTACATCGGAACTACGACCAACAAAACTCGAGCCTAATTCGGACGGACGTGCACCCAGAGATGCCCTGGAGTCGAGTGAAGCTCGAGACGGAGTCACAATTCGCCTACATAGACACATATCTGAGCACCCATGCTGTTGATCGAGAGGCTTTTCTCTTTTGCGTAGACTGCTGTAATGGTCGTGTTTGAGCAGCAAGTTAATCGTCTTGCCCTTGCCTTCCTTCGTCTTGGCGAATTTGTCAGTGTCGATGCGCAGACGTTTGACAGGGCCCGTATGGACAATAATGGTGATACCCAGCAGTCTAGAAGCTGCTACCAACTCGGGATGACCTCCCCACGCACCTGCTTCACGAAGTCGCGCACAGTACTCGACGACTCCCTCACCAGCCACAAACGGCTCAAAGAAGGCGCGTTCGAGATTAATAAAGTCTACTAGACGACGACGTAGCTCCAAGTGGCGACGTTCATGTCCGTAGAGCTGGTCGCTCAGTGCCCGAAAGAGACAGTTGCCGTCTTTGCGGATCGGCGCCACCTCCCACCCGAGACGAAGGTATTGGCGCTTGTACTGATCGTCGGTGGTCCAATTAGCGTCTCGGGAGGTGACACTACTGTCTACGACGAACGAGTTGTCGTAGGTAATACGAGGCGCATACGCCTCCGCGCCGGCGAACTGGCGGTGCGCGCGTTGTGCTGCGAGACGCTGGCTGTTTGAACGTGTCCTGGTTGTACCGCCATCGCGGTTGCGCGCGTGATTCCGGAGCCACGCGAGCGACATTCCGCTGTTGCTGACAAAATGCACGTTAGGCGCCACTTTTCTCGATTGCACGTGAACGTGTGAGTCTTGGAATGAGCCGAGGACCCGCCCGTCCAAGAGAGACCGAGAGAGCGAGCACTCGAGAGTGACACGGCGCTTTTTTTGAGGCGTGGAAAGCCCGGACGGCGGACCAATTGCAAAAAGGCCGCGCGAGCAACGAATTCAAGGATCAAGTGACGTATGTGGAGACCCAAAGGCAGCAGAGCGAGGAGGACAAGTTGCAGAGCCATTCACGGCACGAATTGACAACGGAGATGCGCAAAAGTTCAGAACGCCCTCTGAAAGTGCATTCGGTCTTATAGGTTATCGGCGATCATTGCATTTGGAAGGTGACCTTATATAGACCTATGGTTGAAAATCGAAAGGTCGCAGCATTAAGTGATAAGGTGAACTGGCTAGTCGGTTGAGACGTTGCGATGATACGACCACGATCTGCTTCCATGTCAAAGCTGGAGCCTGCTGGACAAACAGCTTTCGCCGACGACTGAAAGTCCGAGAACTCGGCCTCTCCTTTGCTTTCTATATTTTCTGCATGCTGCGTTTTGCGGGGCTATCCCATGAGGTAGAGTCACGGAGCTTGCAGTCGCACCGAAAACTGAGGTCTCTGAGACCTCAGCAGGGAGATTTTCAGTTACTACATCACAACGAAAGCAGTGGAGGTCACGCAACCATGATCGATATAAGAATGTGAACTAACGTTCACGCTGCTTCGAGCTTGACACCTCAAACAACCTGGTCGGGTTACTCACGGACATATTGCGCACGTTCAAATTCCGACTCATCGATCGGTCGACTACCCCGTTGGTTGGATTCACCTGTAGAGTTGCGATAGAACGCTACTTACGCGAGGCTGGTCAACCATGACATGCGGGCCCAATATCTTGCTCACGATTCTGCTGTGGGGACATTTTCACGCCCTAATAGGACGATCCTATACGTACAGATCAGGGCCAAGCTCGGTCATCGAGGGAGACCGTCATGGAGGCGATGCAACGACGTTAAAGACCGCAACGTCTAAAACCTTGACTTCCCTCCTAATAACGCCAAATCGAAAAATACTGCTGTTGGTAGGTACATGAAAGTATGCCACGGTGTCGCGAGCGATGCGGCTGGGAGTCCAATTGGCAGAATCCAGACGACAAAAAGCGTGCCTGCAACACATACCTGTGAAAACCATAAATGAACAGATCCGTACGAGCGATAGAGAATACATACTACCGTTTGATAGTAAATCTACACCATACAGTACATATGCCGTGCTCTGCGAGCTTGTGCAGCTTACATTTTGCTCGACATCCGCAAACATGAACAATACGATTGACTCGTCTGACTTGCATTTTAGACTGTTGTCTAGTCTGACGGTGCAGGTTCAAAACCATGCGATGAACTTCATCATGAGGTCCAAGAGCGTTATCGTACCTATACATGTCCATCAAACCACGGGTAGCATGAATCGTGCTGCTATCGTGCTGCACGATCGATAGGACGGAGTCAACAATATGATTGTGCACTGTATCGCCACGACCAAGGTATTCGCAGTGATCAGGCAAGATGACGCTGCGGTGGAGCCCCAGTACAAACACTACTTGTATTGAGTACCAAACACAAGCTTTTGACAATACATAGTGGCCTAGTTGGTGGTATCCCATCTATTTTGCCAAGGTTAAGAATAATGTCATATGAATGCTGTGGCCTAAAGAGAGGCAAGGCGGCTAGAATAAACCCCAAGGGTTTCAATCACAACTAAACTTCATGTGCTACATCAAATACTCACGTGTCACTGGAACGGCGCTTCATTTGATAAAGGGTGCGTGTGTGTTGGTGGACTCAGACTAGACTCCTTAAACTCATTGTTGCTCGTGAACTGATGTAGGTCCCGTAGCGGTAGGCATCCCACCGGAAAGCAATGCACTCATCGGCAGCGCACTGCTGCCGACGAGTCCATTGCTGATGTGTTCACGGTTGATACTGATCGTCGCGTGCCTCGCTGCGGCGGGAGGCTGTGGATGGCTGCCAGTGGCAATGTGCTTCTTCTGTCTCAGCTGTTCCAGGTCATAAATATCGGGTACGTCAATGTGGTCAGGCGCGAGCCCGTTCTCGTGCCGCTCCCAGGCCATGACCAGACCAGTTTCCAGGTTGCGCACCCAGCGCTGCGTGTCGAATAGCGGGCAGTGCAGACGTTCGTCCTCAAGCCGCCGCCGCAGCTCCCACAAGCGGTCCATGTCACTGGCCAGCGCCACTGCAAGTTCCTCGTACTCCTCCAACGAATTCGTAATAAGCTCGCTCATGTTGGCAGCGCGCAGAAGACTCGACGCCACACGCGTTGCCATGCGGTCCTTTGGCATTGTCACCATCGGGGTTCCACCCCACAGGATGTCGCACCCTGTTGTGTGGGCATTGCACTCTGGAGTATCTAAGAAGAGATCAGCAAGGTATCCACGTTTCAGGTGTTCGTCTTTCGGGGCTACGTCGGTGAAAATCAGACGCGTCTGGTCCTTGACTCCACGAGCGCGAGCCTCGGCACGAATGTTGGCCTCCGCGATGGGCGGAAAGCGAAGAAGCCACAACACCGAGTTCGGTACACGCTTGAGGATGTTCATCCAGGTCGTGAAAGTGACAGGATCAATCTTGTAAACCTGGTTGAAGTTGCAAAACACGAATTTGTCCTCGGGCACACCGTAGTCTGCTCGCGTTGGGCACTTTTCTGTATCTAGCACTTCCTGTGCTGACTGCTTGTGGTCATTCACGAAGTACGAGTGCGGCATGTTGATCTGCTTCTCGGTAAAGAACCGCCGATACTCAGGAGGTACCACCGTGGCATCGCCCACCATGTATTGAATGTAGTCGGCACCAAGCGTACCGCAGAAACCCATGTAGCTAACCTGCACGGGCGCAGGCTGGAGCGCGAAGATCTCGTTGCGCGCACCCTTTGTGTATCCGTTCAAGTTCACAAGAATATGGATGCCATCGGCATAGATAGTACGAGCAGCGTCACCGTTTGATAGAGCACAGATATCGGTAAAGTGCTCAACACTACCCGAGATCTGCTTCCGCCAAATCGATCCATCGTCTGGCGACGTCGCGTAACAGAACACCTCGTACTTGCTCTTGTCGTGCATTCCGAAGACACTCTGCATTAGGTGCGCCAGCGGATGATTGCCAAGGTCCGAAGACACATAGCCAATACGCAGCCGCTCCGAAGCGCGTTTGCTTTTGAAGCGCATGGGTGGTAAATCCACTAAACTCACGTTCAGTTTGGCGCGCTCAGCGTACCGTCGAGAGATGTCCTGGAAACGCTGCATCGAGAGCGGGTAAACCAGCGCGTGGAACGGTTGCACTGACGGCAACACACCATCTATGCTCAGTTGTTCGTCCACGAAGCACTGCAGTGTCTCTGTATCCTGACTGCGCGACTGCCAGTCGCAGATGAACACCATCGAGTGGAAATAGTTGGCAAACGCGTCCGGGAAGTGTGGGCGTAACGCCAGAGCCTTGCGGTAGCATGTGATTGCGTCGTCAAGACGGCCACCATCCTTGTAGGCACTAGCTAGATTGCTGTAGGCATCTGGGAACTGCGGCTTCAGACGAATGGCGGTCGAATAGCACTGAATGGCCTCCTCCAGCCGGCACAAGTCCTTGAAAACGTTGCCCATGTTGCTGTATGCATCGGCGAAGTTGGGGTCAATCGTGATAGCCTGTTGATAGTGCGCCAGTGCCTGATCCAGCTTGCCTTGCTCTTTCAGGACACTGCCAATATTACTATGTGCGGCTGCAAATTGTGGCAACAGACGCGCTGCCGTCGTGTAGCAGTGGAGTGCTTCCTTCACGAGCCCCTTGTCCTTGAGCG
The DNA here is from genome assembly GCA_008079305.1 of Phytophthora palmivora. Taxonomy (NCBI): domain Eukaryota; phylum Oomycota; class Peronosporomycetes; order Peronosporales; family Peronosporaceae; genus Phytophthora; species Phytophthora palmivora. The sequence continues at coordinate 41,138 of VOQZ01001282.1, read as the reverse complement.
CATTTCCCAAATTGTTATAAGCATGCGGGTGGTCTGGCTTGAGCTGCAGCGCAGTGCGATAACAAGTCACAGCTTGTTCAAGTTGGCCACATTCTCGTAGAGCGTTACCCAAGTTATTGTAGGCATCAGGGAAGTTGGGCTCGAGCTGGATCGCGTGGCGAAACGTGTGGATTGCCAACTCCATCTGCCCTGCATCATAGTAGCAGCTGGCCAAGTTGCCATGCGCAATCGCGAAGTTCGGTCGGATCTGTAGCGCAGACTTGTAGGCTTGAATTGCCTCGTCGACTCTGCAGGCTTCCTTCAAAGCGTTGCCCAAATTGCTGTATGCATCTGCAAAGTCCGGAGCCAATCTGATGGCTTCTCGGTAATGATCAATCGCAGCTTCCAGCTGTCCGTCGTCCTTGAGGAGCCCGGCCAAGTTGCTCCATGCGATGGCGAAGGTAGGCTTGACTCGAATGGCCTGTGCATAGCAGTGTTTCGCCTCCTCGAGTCGGCCCTGCACCTTGTACAAGTTGCCGAGATTGCTGTGTGCGTCGACGAGCTGCGGATCGAGCATGATGGCCATCTTGTACGTCTCAACGGCCTCGTTGTTCTGGCCCAGGAGCATGTAGCAATTGGCCAAGTTGTTGTACGCGTCGCCAAAACGCGGATTCAGTTTAATCGCGCGCACGTAAAACTGCACGGCGCCGGCCACGTCCCCGAGCTCCTTGAGCGCGTTGCCCAAGTTGCCATAGGCCTCTGCGAAGTCAGGCGCGACTCGGATGCACTGTTGGTTGTAGAAGATGCTCTCGGACAAGTTGCCGAGTTGAAAGTGCAGAGCGCCGAGCAGCAGGAGGTTGTCCGTGCGATACGCGTCTGACTCATAGAGCTGTTCACACAGGCGCAAGGCCTCCTGGTAGTAGCCACCCACGTACTGCTGGTGTGCGAGATTAAAGAGGTCTGGCACGTCCAAGTGAGCTACAACAACCGCGTCAACTACAGACAAGAAGGAACTTACATGTGAAGCGCTGCTGACTGGCGTCGCCCAGCGGCTCGGCGAAGGCCGTGGGGCTCTGGAGCGCCGTCTGGCTCGGGTACTGATACGGATACGCCATGGCAGTCGGGGGTATGGTGGTGACCTCGAACCGATGCCGCTCGCCGCTGGGATTGGAAGTGAGGGTCTGGGAGGCGGCGCATCCACTGCCCTGCGGTTCGGTTGCTGGCTGCTGCCTGTACCGTGCCGAGTTGAAGCGAGTCCCCGTTTCTTTTTTTCGACCCGCGGGTGGGGGTTTGCTGCAGACGTCGACGGTCGAGGAGATAGTCGTTGCCACACCTATCTCGGGCTCTCTCTCGCAGCCTCCCACACAGGTAAAATCAGCGCATGGCAAGCAGGCACATGCATCATGCGTTGAACAGCGAACGCCATACTTTGCTGTCGTCAGTTTTTTCGCTTGCTTTCTTAGGCAAAGCCTGGCAGGGGCAGATGGGAGAGCCCTATCCCTCGCTGCCAACGACAGGCGTTGCCTCGGCGCTTAAACCTGAAACGTGCGACACGGTGACGAGAATCTTCCCGAACGGCCCAATGACGCTAGTGATGACTTCGAGAGCTATTTCATACATCTATGGCTGGCTGCTGTGATGGAGGCGACGGCCTCGAAGACAGCCTGGTCCTTTCCATCCATTCTCGCCATCAAAGCCCGTGAAAAAGTTCGAGAGCAAAGCAGGTGAGCCCCTAGCCCTAGCTGCAACGTCGTAGGCTAGCGGCCCAGCACGACTTGCACTTGCAGTGACTATGTCGAGATTCTTGGCAAAGTTTGCACATCGCAATTCTCACGTCGTGCGTGCTGGTCCGCTAGCCCGCGCCAGCACCGTGGTTGACCGACTCATAGATGCGCTTGAGGAAGCAACTCCCGCATCCCGCCTGGTCTTCCTGTCTGGATCCTGCTGCTTCCCCTCTGCTCCAGCGTACTCGTTCAGCCACCTGCGCTGACTCCTTTCGTGCTGGTGTGCGATTGCGAGACATGCTCGGGTGGCTTCCTGATCGCAAGCATCATCCAAAACGTGGTCATGCCCGCTATCTTGCTTTCACTATACTTTCATCATCAGCGTGTTTCTCTGACGGGAACATGTACCCAGAACGCGGTACATGAACCCATGTCCAACACCGAAGCCATATCGTATTTGACGAGGGTATCCATCTCGCTGCGCGCTTGCTGTTGTACCTATTAATAGTAAGGTTGGGTTCTGTGAATATGCGAACAGCGCGACGGCGCTGAGTGCCATGCGCAACCTCAATGATGGCTACGAGATCAACGGTCGCAACCTTCGTGTGGACTTTGCTAACGGTGGGGACAAATCCGCAGGAGCAGACAGGAAACGTCAAGACAATGGAAGTCATACTAGCCGACCAGGGGCTAGTGGAGGCAATTTCAGGAACGAGGACCTCCCACGACGGTGACAGGTTAGATGGCGGTCCATGCTATTGAGTCGAATATCACCCGACTGGGGCCAGTCAAGCTGTACGACATGTTGCTGCACCTCAAGGAACATGCCGACAGACGCACATGCCCAGCCTCCTTCCAATATTTCTGTTCCTCCTCAAAAACTGAATTAAGTTATTCGCTCTGTGTAAACCGTCCACTGAGAACATGGAGGCCTTCCCAGTCTCGTTTCGGCCGCCCTGGTTCCGAGGCCCCCACGTACATTTGCATTATAGCAAGGAATATATGTGGAGAGCATGACGTGAAGACGCTACGCTACTTGGCGGAGCTCGCGCAGGGCTTATTGCTCATGCCACAATGTTTTTGATGTACTTAAAATCGAAAATGATGTTAAACTAGTTGTTGGCATAAGAGCATGGATAAAAGAAATGGCTTTAGTGGCGTTAATCATCATTTATAAGTTTATCGATAAATAAGTGGCTGGAAAACGTAACATTTGCTTTAAAACAAAAAAGCTTTTTCCGAAATTGCGCTACAATTCTCAATCGACTCACACCACTACAATTAATGTAACGGGGTTACATGAAGGGGTACCCTAGAAAGGGTACCGGTACCGCCTTTAGAAGTAGATATACTTCTGTGGGTATTTGTTTTAATACTCTGTTGTGAGTGGTGTGGACCACACTACTGCCACGTAGGTCTGGTGGCTGAGGGCCAACCAATCGTATTTGACCTACCTTTTATATGCATAATTAGGATAAATTATATTACAGGCCAAATCAACCTAATTAACTATAAATAAATCAGTCTAAAATCTACTCTAAACTGGCTATTAAGTCCCCTCAGACCAGGGACTAGTGAACTGCCGTTCACTTAGAGTTTGTATACTCTTAATAGCACGCTTCCTGTGACGGGGTCACACGAGCACCTTGCTTAGAGGAAGCGTGCTATTAAGAGTATACAAACTCTAAGTGAACGGCAGTTCACTAGTCCCTGGTCTTAGGGGACCTAATAGCCAGTTTAGAGTAGATTTTAGACTGATTTATTTATAGTTAATTAGGTCCATTTGGCCTGTAATACAAATTACTAATTAACTATACTTTATCGTAATTATGCATATAAAAGGTAGGTTTAATGTTATTGGTTGGCCCTCAGCCACCGAACCTACGTGGCAGTGGTGTGGCTCACACCACAGTGTGGCCCACACCACTCCATCAGAGTATTAAAACAAATACTCACAGAAGTATATCTACTTCTAAAGGCGGTACCCTTTCTGGGGTACCCCTTTCATGTAACCCCGTTACATCCTCCCCCACTTAGGTTGGAAACACCCCCAACCAATGAGGAGCTAGGAAGAGAGCTCCGCTCCCTTTCCTGTCCTTTGTCGATACCCATCGACGAGCCACGGTTGTGGCTTAAGGCTTTCATTCAGCCTTTTCAAGCGCGCAAGACACCCGGAGGCTTCCACGTCAGCCTCCCAAGATGCCTAAGAAGGCAAACACCCGCGGCGCTTCGGCGCCTTCTAAGTCTAAGACCGCGAGGTCGAAGACTGCTAAGGCCAAGTCGAAAGACAAGGCCGCTCCGCGCAAGGAAGTCCGCAAGGCGGCTTCCGAGGCAGGCAGCAAGCGTACGGCTGCTGCTGCCAGCCAAGAAGGGAGTTCGCGACGCAGTCGCTCGCGCTCCCTGTCACCCGACGATAGGCCGAACCCTCGGTTCGCCTATCGGGACCACAGTCCTGGGTCAGAATCCCCGGAATTTCATATTCCGATTATCACGGGATCAGAGTCCGACGGGGACTCTCCTGGATCCGCTAAGGATCCATCTTCTTCTCAGGATGCTCCTTCACAGGACACTCCTGCACAGGACGCTCCTTCGCAGGACGCTCCTTCGCAGGACGCTCCTCTTGATGATAGCGAATCATCGGAGGCAAAGGCAGCTTCGACGAGCTCGCCTGCCAAGAACCTTACCTTGACCGAAGGTAAGGCTCGAGCCCAAGCTGCGAAAGCAGCGTCTCCAAAACGGGCTGGTGAGGGCGCTGCTGCTGCTAAGAAGCGCGCAGCCCCTGGCTCTCCTACGGCAGAGCCTTCAATCGCTAAGGGATTCCGATCCCTGTTCGACTCCTCAGACGAGGAGGAAGAGGAGGGGGCTGTCTCCGAGCCCCGAGAGATCTCTAACGATCTCGATGAGCAGCAGGAGCGCTACCATGCTGCTCAACTACAAGGCACTCCTGTGCCTTCCACGCCGGTGTATCCTCGCGGATATTACCCACCGGATGCGGGGTCTGGGTCTCCAATGTTCTTGGAGCACCTCAAGGCCCCTCGTGGACTTAACCATGGGCGCACGTCACGTGGCGCCTATGAGCGTGCATTGGTTCAAGTCGAACCGCTCTTTGTCAATGACATTGAGGCCGCTAGGTGCGTGTTACTTGCACCACACCGAATTCCGCTCAAGGAATTCACTAATCTTCGAAAGAAATCCGAAGACCGTGGTGGGCTCTTCCCCGTGTGGGGCTACCCTTGGGTACAGCCCGAGAACACCACAACCCAGACCCAGGCAGAAGACCTGTTCTGGAGATGGGTTTCTCTAAAGAACTTCACAGTTCAGGAGTTGAAAGAACTCCGGGAAGATCGCCTGCTGTCCTATGTCTTGGACCAGCGAGATCTTCGAATTGAGTTTGCCCACTTAGTCGCTAAGCGGCAACTCCACTCCGTTATGGAGGGACTTAGACAGCAGTCTAAGTCTAGCGCTCAAGATGAGCGCGGGTACGGTTCCGTCAACCCAGGGACCGTACACCGTAAGGCGGCTAAAAAGCCGCGGACTACTTACGCCCCGGCTGTTGATCCCAAATCTCAACAGCCTTCGGGCAGTCAACCCGGAGCCGGTCTTCCGGCTCCCACGAGTTCTGTGACGAGGGGTAACCCCGCCACTTCACAAGCAGCTGGCGCTTCCCAGAGCGCCGCCGCTCCTGGACGACTCGCTCCACATGATAGTGGAGCTCGCCGTTCCGGTCAAGGAGGACAGGAGGAGCTCTCGCACGCGTTTGAGTACGCGGCTCCTTCTCAGCCGTATCCTTCTGGACCCTCATCTTCGGGTCGGGACTCTGTGGGGTCCCTATTAAGTGACGAGGTCCGTCAACTTCGAGATCGCGTCTATGCGATCGAGATAGCCCTTGGGCTTGGACCTGGTGGTCAGGCTGCCTCTCAGGCTGGCAAGCCGAGGACCCTTGAGGTCCTTCGCCAAGACTTGGACGCTCTTGGTCGTGAGACTCATGAGCTCCATGGGCGCGTTGACCGCCGAGCTCCGGCTGCTGCTTTGAAGGAGCTCCGTCGAGGCTTAGAGACTCTAAGCCATGAGGTGCATGGTCGGATGCCCTCTTATGAGCCGCAGGGGTACTCGTACCACTCGGCTTATGGGTATAGCTCTTACCCGAGCTCTTCCCATTCGGTACCGTCATACCCTTCGTATGACTCGCGTGGGTACCAGCCTGTGTATCGTTCGCAGGCTTCGACACCGGCAACTCCGGTTGTCCAGAGAGCTCAGCCTCGTTTCGAGGAGGTGAGTTCTCACCTTGGTCTTCCTCCGTCCGAGAAGGAAGACCCAGCGGATCGTGATACCGCTTAAGACGCCCCACGTAGAACGTCGGGTGCGTCGCCATTGACTTGGGGAGGTCAATGGTATACGCCGCGCCATGTCTGGCCAGGACCGCAAAGGGTCCGATGAAGCGGTGCTTCAACTTGTTGCTCTCTACAGAGCTAACCACCTTTAGCGGTAGGTTTTTAGTGTCTAATAACACCAATTCACCCACTTTAAAAACACTTAAGTTTCCTCTTCCTTTCGCATCTGAGTACTCCTTTTGTTTGTCTTGGGCCGATGCCATCGCATCTCTAACCCGGCTGATCAACGTCAGCCTGTCGTCTATAAACGACGACAATTGTCTTTTTAAAGACTCGGGCTCTATTTCAGAGACCTGGGAGGAAAAGGCTTTCCGAGCTTCTCCCCCACTTACGATGGAGGCCACGGTGCCTCCCCGCAAGGTTAGCGGCACCTGGGGGTGTCGTAACCCATTCAAATAGAACGGGGTAAACCCCGTTGATGCGTGTACCGCATTGTTGAGTGCAAACTCAACCATAGGAAGCTGATCCGACCAGGATCGAGGTGCTTCCGCACAGATACTGCGCAGAGTATCTTCGAGCACGCGGTTGACGCGCTCCGTCTGACCATCCGTCTGCGGATGGTCCGCAGTTGACATCGTCAACTTAGTTCCCAACAATTGGAACAGGGTGTCCCAAAATGCACCCGTGAAACGCGGGTCTCTATCCGAGACTATGGTCTCTGGTAGACCATGATAGCGAAACACGCTATCTAGGAACAGCTGTGCAGCTTGTTTCCCGGTGACCTTGTCGCGTACCGGAGCAAGATGCACCATCTTGCTCAAGCGGCAGACAAACACCAATATGCCGGTGTTGCCCTTGTCATCGGCCGGCAGGCCGAAGACGAAGTCGAGACTCATCGACTTCCAGCAATCCGCTGGTACAGGTAGGCTCTGCAGTGGAGCCGAGGCGTGGCCCGAAGGCTTCACCCTCTGACATGTTTCACATGTCTTGACATAGTGTGCCACCCACTTATACATGCGGGGCCACCAAAATGTCTGAGAGACCATTTGGTAGGTCTTCTCCCGGCCAAGATGGCCACTTGTCGGCGCATCATGCGCCTCTAGAAGTATGTCATACTTCAGATCCTCGTCGTTTGGAACGACAACCCGAGGAGGATCTCTAGGGTCTACTCTGTAATGGAGTAACCCGTCGACCAGCTCATAACGATGGAGCTGCGCCCGCTGTCGAGGCGAGAGCCTGTCGACTTTGGCGTCCTTGCCATCGGACAAGAACTGCACCAGTGGTGTATAGTTCTCGTCCTCCTGATACGCCAAGCGTATCCGATCATATAGATCTGTCGTGACCCGACTGACATGAGCTAGCTCATAGTCAGGTCGACGCGACAAAGCATCGGCAAGCACGTTGAGCTTGCCCGGCTTGTATTCAACGCGGAAGTTGTATTCCGCGAAGAATGACAGTCGCCATCCGCTGCGACAGATGCGGCGAGTTGGTGGCAGTCCGCAAGGACGCGTGATCAGTATAGATCACAAAGGGTCTCGTGCCCAAGAGATGAACTCTAAACTTGACAAGAGCGTACTTCATTGCAAGTAGCTCCTTGTCATGAACGGGATAGTTCCGTTCGGCAGCCTTCAGCTGCCTGGACTGGAAGGAGATGACACGCTCGTGTCCTTCATCGTCCTTCTGCAACAGCGCACAGCCTATTGCATAGTCAGAAGCGTCACAGACGACGCTAAATGACTTGTTTTCGTCCGGCAGAGCCAGGACTGGCGCTTGCTGTAAGCTCGCCTTGATGCTGTCAAAAGCATCCTGGTGCTGTCGCTCCCAGACCCAGTCGGCATCCTTCTTTAAGAGATCCGACAAGGGTCGAGCTAGTTCAGCGTACCCTGCGCTGTACTTGTGAAGATAGTTGGCTAAGCCCAACCACTTCCGGAGGTCCTTCTGCGACCTCGGGGTCGGCCAAGCCGCTATGGCCTTGACCTTCCCTGGATCGGCGCGTACGCCGACCCTGCTGACAAAGCAGCCGAGGACTTTTATCTCCTCAGCTGCAAAGACGCACTTGTCGATGTTGGCATAGAGCTTGTTAGCTCTCATGACCTCAAACACTCGACGGAGGTGCTTCAAATGCACCTCCATAGCCGTCTGGCCGCCTTCGGCACGGCTATGGACGAATATATCGTCGAAGTACGTGTGATGTAGCGAACATCAAGTTTGACCCTTGGCTGAGTCTAAGGAGCCGTGGCCTACGGTACAAGATTGCGACGCACCAGAACTCGGCCTTAAAAGCAGCTTAGGAGTGGTGGTCCACGGTACGGACTCGGCTGAAGACTTCTTAGAGGAAGAAGCTGAGTTCAAGGACTCGGCTATGGTACCTTCAGAGCTACCGGAAGAAGATGCGACCAGGCGCAGGAGCCAACGACCATCGAGAGAGACGGGAACAGTCGCTTCGATTGGGCTGAAAGGTCGGTGAGATCTATAACGACTCTATTTCACTAGATATTTGTATAGGAACCAATTAGGAATCAGAAAAGGAGCTTAAGCCCCTAGTATTAAACAGAGCAGAATTTTCTAGGTCCAGAACACGTGTACACTCTTCCGGTAAGTCCCTGCACGGGCCGGATTATGACTGCCGTCAGAACTCGAGAGGCATAGCTTGTAGAGTTCTGACTGGTAGCGCCAAGAGATTAGGTTGGCCCGGGGAAGGGCGTGTCTCGCCAAGCGCGAAGAACAAACCCCGCCGAGCTCGGCGGGTCGGTATACCGTACAGCCCGGGTACCGTTACTCTTTCAGCCGAGTAGCCTTTGCCTCGGCGACCCGTAAAAGCGCTAACGCGCCGTCGTCCATCCTTTGGTGGAGGGCACGGGATACCATATTATTGGCTGGCTTGGTTGGTTGGTACTCGGCGGAAGCGAGACACCAGCTGTCCCGGAAGGGCCGAACCGCTAGGGGACAACCCAGCGCAGGCCAACAAACGCCGACCTAACTCGGCGATTGTTGTGGTTGCGTGATATTTACCCACATCTGACGGATTTGTGCGTTCTGCAACACCACAACTGGTGCCGCGACCCGGGAACAGGGGTGCGCTTGGTTTTTGTCGGTACCAAGGTAACCAAGTTTCGAGCAAACTAGAAGACGGAGAAGAAGAAGAAGGAGGTAGGAGGAAGAAGAAGGATTACTGGGGGAACGAGCACGCTACGTGAAAATAGCCCGGCGACGGCCAAAGGCTCTCCCCACGCGGGGATAAGCGCGGCGGGTTTTGCCGACTCGGCGGACTCGGCTACAGCGATGACCATGGACGCGACGGCGGACGGATCTCGCAGTGTCCAGTTTGCAGAGAAGGATGCCCCAAGTTATGCAAGAGATGAAGAGAAAAGTGATGATGAGTATGAGTATGAAGAAAACGCCGAGCTCGGCTACGTGAAGACGACAGCCAAGTTACTCGGCGAAGTGGGAGAATTATCGCTCCAAGTTGACCTGATGGGAGTTTCGAGCCCAGTGGAGCTCAACCTGGCCGCTAAGCTCGGTGAAGATGCGGACTACGACGTCCAAGGTGTCGCTCAGAGTGAACGTCCACCCGTTCTATCAAAAGCGACACGAAATGGGGATTTGCCGAGTGTAAGAAATGTGTTGAGAAAACTCGGCGAAGAGATGACAAGAAAAATTGCACGGACGAGGCTTAGTGTCTCGGCTTATCTATTTCAACCGAAGTGGCCGCTTTTTGAGGAAATGATGACCGAGGACAGCTGGGAATCAGCTAGGATTGAGCCAAGATTCGAAGTGATGTGGACTGGTTACGATGTGCCGAGTTTGGATCACTTGTTGTGGAGAAATACTAGTTGCTTATCTGTGGGAATGAAACAAGGGAACCACCTGCGATGGGTGCAAGTCGCAGATGTGGATTAAAGCTATTGCACTAAGAAGAACCCCACCAGCTCGGTGCAGACAGCAGGCTGAGCTGGGTAGGAATGCTACTGCGTCAAATTTCATGTGATTATATGTGAATTGTGAAATGGAGGGCGTTGTTTATACACCAAAACTTAGCCTAGAACGTTGGTGACGCTGAGTCAAGAGGAGAAGTATTTGGCGAATTGATCGATTTTGAAGTCCTAGACGAGGTTGGTGTATCACCGGAAAGGTATTCCGTGGTTCAGTTGAGTTACGAAGGCTAATACGCGAAGATACCGACGGTGAACAAGGTGGTAGCCGAGTTACCAGAGCGGTACTAACACTAGCAGAACCAGTCAAATAACGTCCAGGAGTCGGCTACCTGCTTGACAACATAACAGCTAAGCGTAAGACTGGGACAAGGTTGCAGGTTCGCGCAAGTGGACACAGCAGTGCTACGCACCTAGATGTCAGCGACTCCACTTTCGAGTCTCGATGCTCAGCTTGGTAATTCCGACTTGTGGGATGTCTTGGTTGATCCCGCCGAGTTCGATGAGTCGAGTCGGAACCGAAGCGAGTCCGGTCGTTCATCACGTAACAGCCGGACGTAAGGCTGGGTCAAAAGGTTCGGCCCTGTACAAGCTGACCCAGTGCCAGTTAGCGCCTTGGTGTCGCCGGACACGGAGATCCGTTGCGTCAGTGTCGGCTACTCGGCTTTCGCAACCCGGCGCTGAGTTACGCTACACCGACTTCGGTGGTGTCTTGGTCGATCCCGCCGAGTTCGACGAGTCGAACCGGAGCCGAAGCTAGCCCGGTCCTTCATCCAGTAACGGCTTGGCGTAAAGCTGGGACTGGAGCAAGGCTTCTGCTCCGCGCAAGCGAACCCAGCAGTGCTACGTGCCTTGGTGCTGACAAGCATCGGCACTTGTCCTGGAGGTGTCAGCGACTCGGCTTTCACGACTCGGCTTTCACGACTCGGCGTTGAGCTTCGCCAGCCCAGTTGGGATGTGGCTTGAACGATCCCACAGAGTTCCAGGTGCCGTACCAAGAGCCGAAGCGAGTCCGGTCGTTCATCACGTAACAGCCGGGCGTAAGGCTGGGTCAAAAGGTTCGGCCCTGTACAAGCTGACCCAGTGCCAGTTAGCGCCTTGGTGTCGCCGGACACGGAGATCCGTTGCGTCAGTGTCGGCTACTCGGCTTTCGCAACCCGGCGCTGAGTTACGCTACACCGACTTGGGTGGTGTCTTGGTCGATCCCGCCGAGTTCGACGAGTCGAACCGGAGCCGAAGCTAGCCCGGTCCTTCATCCAGTAACGGCTTGGCGTAAAGCTGGGACTGGAGCAAGGCTTCTGCTCCGCGCAAGCGAACCCAGCAGTGCTACGAGCCTTGGTGCTGACAAGCATCGGCACTTGTCCTGGAGGTGTCAGCGACTCGGCTTTCACGACTCGGCTTTCACGACTCGGCGTTGAGCTTCGCCAGCCCAGTTGGGATGTGGCTTGAACGATCCCACCGAGTTCCAGGTGCCGTACCAAGAGCCGAAGCGAGTCCGGTCGTTCATCACGTAACAGCCGGGCGTAAGGCTGGGTCAAAAGGTTCGGCCCTGTACAAGCTGACCCAGTGCCAGTTAGCGCCTTGGTGTCGCCGGACACGGAGATCCGTTGCGTCAGTGTCGGCTACTCGGCTTTCGCAACCCGGCGCTGAGTTACGCTACACCGACTTCGGTGGTGTCTTGGTCGATCCCGCCGAGTTCGACGAGTCGAACCGGAGCCGAAGCTAGCCCGGTCCTTCATCCAGTAACGGCTTGGCGTAAAGCTGGGACTGGAGCAAGGCTTCTGCTCCGCGCAAGCGAACCCAGCAGTGCTACGTGCCTTGGTGCTGACAAGCATCGGCACTTGTCCTGGAGGTGTCAGCGACTCGGCTTTCACGACTCGGCTTTCACGACTCGGCGTTGAGCTTCGCCAGCCCAGTTGGGATGTGGCTTGAACGATCCCACAGAGTTCCAGGTGCCGTACCAAGAGCCGAAGCGAGTCCGGTCGTTCATCACGTAACAGCCGGGCGTAAGGCTGGGTCAAAAGGTTCGGCCCTGTACAAGCTGACCCAGTGCCAGTTAGCGCCTTGGTGTCGCCGGACACGGAGATCCGTTGCGTCAGTGTCGGCTACTCGGCTTTCGCAACCCGGCGCTGAGTTACGCTACACCGACTTGGGTGGTGTCTTGGTCGATCCCGCCGAGTTCGACGAGTCGAACCGGAGCCGAAGCTAGCCCGGTCCTTCATCCAGTAACGGCTTGGCGTAAAGCTGGGACTGGAGCAAGGCTTCTGCTCCGCGCAAGCGAACCCAGCAGTGCTACGAGCCTTGGTGCTGACAAGCATCGGCACTTGTCCTGGAGGTGTCAGCGACTCGGCTTTCACGACTCGGCTTTCACGACTCGGCGTTGAGCTTCGCCAGCCCAGTTGGGATGTGGCTTGAACGATCCCACCGAGTTCCAGGTGCCGTACCAAGAGCCGAAGCGAGTCCGGTCGTTCATCACGTAACAGCCGGGCGTAAGGCTGGGTCAAAAGGTTCGGCCCTGTACAAGCTGACCCAGTGCCAGTTAGCGCCTTGGTGTCGCCGGACACGGAGATCCGTTGCGTCAGTGTCGGCTACTCGGCTTTCGCAACCCGGCGCTGAGTTACGCTACACCGACTTGGGTGGTGTCTTGGTCGATCCCGCCGAGTTCGACGAGTCGAACCGGAGCCGAAGCTAGCCCGGTCCTTCATCCAGTAACGGCTTGGCGTAAAGCTGGGACTGGAGCAAGGCTTCTGCTCCGCGCAAGCGAACCCAGCAGTGCTACGTGCCTTGGTGCTGACAAGCATCGGCACTTGTCCTGGAGGTGTCAGCGACTCGGCTTTCACGACTCGGCTTTCACGACTCGGCGTTGAGCTTCGCCAGCCCAGTTGGGATGTGGCTTGAACGATCCCACCGAGTTCCAGGTGCCGTACCAAGAGCCGAAGCGAGTCCGGTCGTTCATCACGTAACAGCCGGGCGTAAGGCTGGGTCAAAAGGTTCGGCCCTGTACAAGCTGACCCAGTGCCAGTTAGCGCCTTGGTGTCGCCGGACACGGAGATCCGTTGCGTCAGTGTCGGCTACTCGGCTTTCGCAACCCGGCGCTGAGTTACGCTACACCGACTTCGGTGGTGTCTTGGTCGATCCCGCCGAGTTCGACGAGTCGAACCGGAGCCGAAGCTAGCCCGGTCCTTCATCCAGTAACGGCTTGGCGTAAAGCTGGGACTGGAGCAAGGCTTCTGCTCCGCGCAAGCGAACCCAGCAGTGCTACGTGCCTTGGTGCTGACAAGCATCGGCACTTGTCCTGGAGGTGTCAGCGACTCGGCTTTCACGACTCGGCTTTCACGACTCGGCGTTGAGCTTCGCCAGCCCAGTTGGGATGTGGCTTGAACGATCCCACCGAGTTCCAGGTGCCGTACCAAGAGCCGAAGCGAGTCCGGTCGTTCATCACGTAACAGCCGGGCGTAAGGCTGGGTCAAAAGGTTCGGCCCTGTACAAGCTGACCCAGTGCCAGTTAGCGCCTTGGTGTCGCCGGACACGGAGATCCGTTGCGTCAGTGTCGGCTACTCGGCTTTCGCAACCCGGCGCTGAGTTACGCTACACCGACTTCGGTGGTGTCTTGGTCGATCCCGCCGAGTTCGACGAGTCGAACCGGAGCCGAAGCTAGCCCGGTCCTTCATCCAGCAACGGCTTGGCGTAAAGCTGGGACTGGAGCAAGGCTTCTGCTCCGCGCAAGCGAACCCAGCAGTGCTACGTGCCTTGGTGCTGACAAGCATCGGCACTTGTCCTGGAGGTGTCAGCGACTCGGCTTTCACGACTCGGCTTTCACGACTCGGCGTTGAGCTTCGCCAGCCCAGTTGGGATGTGGCTTGAACGATCCCACCGAGTTCCAGGTGCCGTACCAAGAGCCGAAGCGAGTCCGGTCGTTCATCACGTAACAGCCGGGCGTAAGGCTGGGTCAAAAGGTTCGGCCCTGTACAAGCTGACCCAGTGCCAGTTAGCGCCTTGGTGTCGCCGGACACGGAGATCCGTTGCGTCAGTGTCGGCTACTCGGCTTTCGCAACCCGGCGCTGAGTTACGCTACACCGACTTGGGTGGTGTCTTGGTCGATCCCGCCGAGTTCGACGAGTCGAACCGGAGCCGAAGCTAGCCCGGTCCTTCATCCAGTAACGGCTTGGCGTAAAGCTGGGACTGGAGCAAGGCTTCTGCTCCGCGCAAGCGAACCCAGCAGTGCTACGTGCCTTGGTGCTGACAAGCATTGGCACTTGTCCTGGAGGTGTCAGCGACTCGGCTTTCACGACTCGGCTTTCACGACTCGGCGTTGAGCTTCGCCAGCCCAGTTGGGATGTGGCTTGAACGATCCCACCGAGTTCCAGGTGCCGTACCAAGAGCCGAAGCGAGTCCGGTCGTTCATCACGTAACAGCCGGGCGTAAGGCTGGGTCAAAAGGTTCGGCCCTGTACAAGCTGACCCAGTGCCAGTTAGCGCCTTGGTGTCGCCGGACACGGAGATCCGTTGCGTCAGTGTCGGCTACTCGGCTTTCGCAACCCGGCGCTGAGTTACGCTACACCGACTTGGGTGGTGTCTTGGTCGATCCCGCCGAGTTCGACGAGTCGAACCGGAGCCGAAGCTAGCCCGGTCCTTCATCCAGTAACGGCTTGGCGTAAAGCTGGGACTGGAGCAAGGCTTCTGCTCCGCGCAAGCGAACCCAGCAGTGCTACGTGCCTTGGTGCTGACAAGCATCGGCACTTGTCCTGGAGGTGTCAGCGACTCGGCTTTCACGACTCGGCTTTCACGACTCGGCGTTGAGCTTCGCCAGCCCAGTTGGGATGTGTCTTTGTGGTGTTGGGTTCTGACCGTGAGGTAGCCACCCAGTCGCTAAGGCAACCGCCACCGAACCCTTCGGTGAGAAGCGAGGGTTCTCCCCACTGGAGGATTATACATCCCGCGACAGAGTGACAGAGAAGGAATAGTGACATTCGGGAGCCTCGGCTAGCCTAATACAACCTGGCCGAGGCTTCCTGGATTAGGCCGAGATAGGGCTCTGTACCCATCTCAGATCCCTTGTCTCACGTCTGTACAGTCCCAAATCCGTACTTAAGGGTGAGTTGTCGACCCTTCGGTCGTACTTATTCTGAAACCTCGGAGACTCCTACAGTGATTTGTTTACACTTGATATTTGTATATAGGCATAGGACAAAACATAGGATGACATACAGAGGCTCTCTGAGCCTCACATTAAGCAGTTTATAAAACGCAGTCTTCCCCCCAGCTAACAAGAGTCAAGTCCGACTTAGGTAAGTGTAGCTAGCTTATTTAAGTGCCAGGACACGCTCAGTTGTGTGGGATGCCTGTTGGTAGACTCAAGGTACATTGAACCGAGAGTTTATCCTGGTCAGGCCAAGAGTTGGTGTGGCCGAGAGATCGGAGGCGACAGTGAAGTGTCGCTACGTGTATACTTAGGGTCTATTAAGGTCCTAGTGTATATTTTGCTCCCCGTCGAGGTTATACCTCGACACCCCTGTATAAGGCCTAACACGCCGGTACCCTTTCCTCTGAGGGACTGCAGGGTTACGCGCGAAAGCGCAATATAACACCCTAGTCTAAGCTCGTGGCTAGTGGTGTAGGTAAGGGTTACCTAAAACAACCTCGGTATACAGAAGCGCTTACAACCGACCCGGTGTAAGGGATCGTACCTGGTCTTCAGGTTTGATCCAACAATCGCTGACCTTAACGGGGAAGCGTGTGTTGTTGGTGGGAACTCACCCGACAAGTGAGAATTCTATCGTGTCCTACACGACAACTGGTGCCGCGACCCGGGATTGGTGTGACCTTCTGTGTGTTGTGGTTGTGTTAGGTTCTACCCTAACGAGCATTCGAGAGAGAGAAGAAGAGAGAAAATGGCGAAAGGAGGCAAGTCAGCGGTACCAGCAACACCGATGAAGTCAAGTGGAACACGCACCGAGCCTACGGTGCATCCTGGGAGTTCATTGTCGACACCACCGACATCTCGTCTGGTGACGATTGCCGAACGTTCAGGAAGTTTCGACGAGTCGGTTGGCTACTCCGACGCCAAGGAAGATGATGACGAAGAGTACCTGGAAGAGAAGGCAGCGATGCCCGACCTTTCGGAAGCCGCTGTGGTATCTGTAGGCCGCAGCGGAGGGGTGAGGTCGCTTGCTCGTAACCTCACCGAAGAGCTGGACGACGTAGCTGGTCCTGAACCGGCCAGAGAGGACAGTGATGATGGGTCCGACGGTTTGAAGCCGTCGGCGATGACCGGGAAGGCAACTTCTCGGTCGACAGGCAACCGTCCACCAGTCAATGGTGATACGCCGGCTGCCAACAAGGTTCTAGGTCGCTGCCTGGAACTCATGAAGACTAGGAGCAATTGGATGCAACTGTTTGGCCCGAAGCAGGTCCGCCAGGCTGTCTGGATGGACCTTGGGGGTGAGCTAGCGGTGCCCATTGACTCAACGAGCACCCGACAGGTGGCTCAGGATACTGTGCTGCTTCTCCGTGCTATGGGGTGCGAGCCTCAGAGGTTTCCATCCGACGCCGCACTCAAGGATTGGACGCCGACCGATGCTGGCACGGCGTTGCGAAAGTGGAAGAAGAAGTTGCGGACGTCTTTCGGGGTGTCCGAGATTGGGGCAGGCCGTCAACCTATAGCCCGACGCGCACCGGAAGCAGCGGACCCATCAAAGGTTCCGCTTCCTCAAACTCCCAAGAAGCGTGTCAGCGAGGGTTCCGATGCTGGCGTCTTTACGGCTACGGCCGAGGCTTCACCGTACATGCAAGATTCACACATGGTGACACCGAGGTCTGCAAGTCGATCTGAGCGGCTAGCCGAGGAGACAGAAAGTCTACGCCCCACTCCGAACACCCGTCAAGAGACTGGCCGACGTCCCGCCAGGAACTACGATAGTCCAGAAGACTCGTCGGACAGCGATAGTGACTCAGGTGACTTCGATTACCTCGATGGAGACCTCACCGAAGAGTGGGCGCGCCAGATTCGCGAGCTGAGCAAAGCGGAGACTAAAAGCTCCACACCGAGGCTCGAGCTCGCAACCCACCTTCCACTCGGCAATATCAAGCCCTATTTTGGACTCCGGAACAAGAGCGAGAAGTCAATGCAATGGCTCCGAACCTTTATCTACGAGATGAAGGGAACGCATACGTCACCAAACGAGTGGTGCATGGCGTTCGAACTCAGTCTCCAAGATGGAGCTCTACACTGGTACCGACAACTTCCTCGCAAGACTCGTCGTACGTGGAAGTTGTTGAGCGATGCATTTATCAAGTACTACTGCTCACGGTTTACTCAGTCTGCGAAGGCTCGGTATTATTCAGCGAAACGAGAGGACAAAGAGCACGTGTGTGATTACCTCAATAGGCTGAACGGCTATGCCCGCAATGCCGGAGTGCAGTTCGAGAACGGTGGACGCGACGCCAAGGACCACGTGGAACACTTTCTGGATACGTGTGATGACCGAGGTCTGGAAGAGCGTCTGTGTCACGTCCGAGTTAAGGACATTCATGACCTCGAAGATATGGTCAACGACATCCTCCGTCGTCGGGAACGTAAAACATCCCGAGAGTCGTCAGGACGCCGTCCGAAGAACCAAGAAGACAGCCGCCGACATGATGGTAGGCGCACAGAGGGTTCGCGAGACAGCTATCGCCGTGATCGACATGACCGAGAACGCCGTCGCGACGATTCACGCCCGAGAGACACGGTAGCGAACGCGCTAACTGACCTCGTCGCTGCATTGAATGTGAACGACGCTACTAGGTCCCGATCGAACCGCCCAGAGACGCGCCATCATGGTTATGACAGCACCGAAACATCTAGCGACGACGAACGGCGCCGGGACGGCAGCCGATGTTCCAGTGATAGCTCCGACAGCGATTCTAGTCCCGACGGTGAATACGGTCACGTTGCAGCCGCCAACGACAGTGAACGCCGCGCCGCTGCAGAAGGCACGTTCGCCCGGTCCGACCACCGACACCCCAGGGGTGGTAATGGTCACTTCAACAAAGACCGAGGCTACGGACGAGACAACCGACAGCGCCAGTACGGTCCTTGTGCAGCCTGTGGCAGTATGTCGCACTCAGTGCACTACTGCTACAGGCGATGCAAGTTGCGCAAACAAGTGCACGACGCTGGGAAGTGTGACGCCCTAAATGAGCTCACCAATCTCCTACGATCGAAGGTCGACAAGAAAGATCTCACGCCTGAGCTACAAAGCTTAGTGTTCGGGAATCATTTAAACTAGGCAGCCCGCCAACTGAAACTGGGTTGGTCCCAATCGGGCTGCCACAGTTAACCGAACCTGCAATAGACGCCGACTATATGTTCGCGTTCGCGGGTGAGGTAAATTGGCCCGAAGACCGAGAGATTACGAGTGTGACAACGATGGAAAATGAAAAGGAGAGAGGTGTATACCTCAGTGAGTGTGGAGTGAAGGAGTGGAGCATTGGCGAACCTAGTGGCCGCAAGATCGAGGGTTCGATTGCTAGTATGTCCCGGGTTGAACGATCGCCCCGAAGTCTCGTCCCGAAGACGAAGTTGCTCCCGGGCGAGAGATTGGGGTGGTGGTCGTCCCAACGGTACGACAAGAGGAAGAGAATGAGAGCTTTGGTCAAGGGAGCAGTGAATGATGTGCGAACGAGGATTCTGTTGGACACTGGAGCCAACGTCAGCGTGATCTCGGCGAACTACGCCAAGAGGTTGCGGTTGCGTGAAGTCCCAGACCACGGGCGAAGCTTGGAAGTGCGGGGAATTAACCCTGGAGTGCTAGAGACTCGTCGACGAGCGCTCGTGAAGATCACCCTGGGGTGGGAGCGAGTGTACGAGTTTGAGATGTGGGTCATGAACCACAGTGCTGGAGTCGATGTGGTCCTCGGAACGGATTTCATGATTCCGGCAGGTGTCCGGCTAGACCTGTTCCACGGGACAGCTAGACTGCCAGATGAAGTGATGGTGCCACTGATTAAGTCGCTGAGCGCGGCGGATGATGAACCCTATGGCACTCAGGTAGTTGGTGGACCGACCGAGGATTTGGATATCCCCGGTCATGAGTGGCGAGAGTTTCGGCTTAAGTGCAAACGACCCCCTCGGGACACTCACGAAGTTTTGGATCCGACGGACGGCGAGACTCGTCCCGACGGTAACGAAGTTTAGACGAGGGCACCCGACGTGGGTCCGGCTGACGAATGTGACACCGAGCGTCGCTAATTGCTCGAAACATGAGTCGGTTGTGTTATGGGTACCAATAGGCGAACTTCCGCGCGAGCCTGGGTACGTACGCCTACGGTCTAACAAGTATAAGGAGTGGCAGATACTTGCCTACGCGGAGAGCCGTGACGAGACGCTGTTTGAACGAGAACGCGAGCTCTACGAGTGCTGGCTAGCCGAACAACCGCCTGCGGTCGAGCGCAGAAAGTATCCGACACCTCAGAATATTCTCACTAGAGATACCGAGGATTCGGGTCCAGTCGAAGGAGTCCAAGTCTACTGCGCCGAGGAGTTGGAGCACACGGTAGAGTCAGGGAATGACGACCGAGTGTTCGAACAAGCTCAGAGGCAGTCCTCGACTCACGCTACGGATGATGCCGCGTGCACCGAGTCTTCAACAGGGGTGACATCCGAGAATATCGGCACCTCGGTCCAGATTCTGGACGAGCCAGACGACCGAGCCGCACATACGCCGTGTACTACTGAAGATCCAGAGTGCATATTGAACGCAGCTTACGTGTCCGCAATGCACGAGATTGCAGCAGGGGTCGTGTCGGGGCGAGACGTTGAAGAAAATGACGTGTCCGAGCATTTGGCGAACGACATCGAGCTCACCGACTACGCACAGGAATTGGCATTCCTGCCCGACCTGACCGAGGTTACGGTTACCGCTTTAGATTACACCGGTCCGAATGTTCAGAATAAAGACCTGGACGAGGGTCAGCAGGAGAAGCTTGTTGATGTGTTGAAGCGCCACGAGGAGATCATGATCTCAAGTGGTAATGCGCTACCACCACCGGCATACGGTGTGGTGTGCGATATTGACGTGCAAGGGCACGCGCCCATCAAACAGAGGGCTCGGAGGACGCCGTTGCGATTTCTCGGGAAGCTGTACGAGCTTCTGAAGGGATTGCTACGGGCCGGACTGATTACCTTCTCGGACAGCCCGTGGGCGTCCCCGATTGTGATTGTCCTGAAAAAGAACGGTGTCGATATTCGTCTGTGCATTGATTACAAGATGGTGAACGCAGTTACAGCGATCATGGAGTACGCCATGCCGCTCGTTGACGACCTTTTGACGGATATGGAGGCCTACCTATGGTTCTGCTCGTTGGATGCGGCGAGCGGATTTTGGGCCATAATGATGACACAGAGAGCTCGGAAGATCTCTGCATTTGTCTGCGCACTGGGGCATTTTGAGTGGCTACGAATGCCATTTGGTCTCAAGAACGCACCGATGATTTATCAGCGGATGATCGACAATGCTCTTTGGGGATTTGTCCAGCCGAAGGGCGGATGGTCGAATTCGCGATAACTATGCGTGAAGCCGAAGAACAGACCAAGATGCCCGAACAGCTGCTACCGAGGATTGCAATCAGCATTCAGAGGCTCTACCGAGGGCTCGAACCAAGTTCGAGGCCGACCGAGAGTCCTCTACTGTTATGGACGCGGTGTCCCTGTTGGTGAATGGTCCCACGGGCGATATGTTTACGAACGGCGAGTCGGACGAGTCTTCGCTGGTTCCGGTGTTCGACCGACGATCCTTCGTCGACGACATATGCTTCGGTAACGAGACGTTCGACGGCTGTTTAGCGACGCTGGACCGACTGCTCCAACGCTTCACAGAGTGTCGGATCAGCGTCAGCTTCACGAAGAGTGTATTTGTGCAGTCCAAGGTGGACTTCCTGTCCCATGAAGTCTCGTCCGAGGGCATTCGAGCCGATCCGAAGAAGATCAAGGCAGTGACGGGGGTCCCTTTTCCAACGTCAAAGAAAGGTATGCAGTCGTTCCTGGGTGCGCTCAACTACTACAGCCGGTTCATCCAAGACTTCGCAGTGTACGGCGCTGCGTTGTACCAGTTGAAGGACGCAGACTTTGCACCTGGGGGTGACCTCACGGTAGCCAGACGAAGCTTCGCAGCACTCCAACAGAAGGTGATGGACGCCCCGATATTGCGGCACTTCGACCGAGACAAAGAAGCGCACGTCATGCTCTTCGCGAACGAGTGGGCGCTGAGCTCCACTCTCATGCAAGAACACAACGGCACGTTACACCCCGTTCGGTTTTGCGGGCGTGTTCTCAAGGACGCCGAGATGAACTATCATCCGGCCGAGAAGGAGGTCTTAGCCCTGCTACTGCTGCTGAAGGTGTGCTACACTCAGCTCGCAGGTCGGACCATCCACGTCTATACGCGGTTTTCGACGCTCGACTGGGTACATAAGTCCAAGACACTGTTCGGACGCACGACCCAGTTCGCAGTTATGCTGTCCCCGTGGCACTTAGTGGTGCAGCGGGTGAAGGAACGAGATTGCGCATTCGCGCAGTTGCTTCAAGCGGGGTTGACGAGTTTCGTCGACCTAGATGATTCGTTAGCACAAGTTGCACCACCAACCAAAGGGTCACCGAGCATTAGGATGGACCCGAACCTGCTGTACGCACGTCTACCGAGGTCCTACCAAGGCTTCGTGCTGTCATTTGACGGTTCGGCTAAGACCGAAAAGCACGGTGGCTACGGCAGTTGTGCATGGATACTGTGGAAACTACCAGAATGGACTATAGTGACCGCTGCGAGTGCTTACCTCGAGGCGACCACGGTGAACCTCGCCGAGTATTCGGGAATGAACAACGGAGTACAAGCTGCATTAGAGCACACGACCGAGGACTTAGTCATCGTGGGCGACTCGAGACTCGCAATCCAGCAGTCCCTAGGGGTGATCGCATGTCGTAAGGAATCACTGTTGACACAACTGAACCGCCACCGAGAGCTTACAGCCAAGTTCCAGTCAGTGAAGTACTTGCACGTGGTCCGAGAGTTCAATGCCGCTGCAGATTCGCTAGCAAGCGAAACTCTCGAGAGCAAGGTGTCTAAAGTGGTATCGACCGAGGCCAGGCTGTCAGAATTGACCACGCTAAACCGCATTCAAGACGTCATCTACGAACCAACTGCCAAGGCCGAGACCGAGGACAAACCATCGGTCAACACGGTCCGAACGCATGTGAGAACAGGCCCTACCCGTCGCAAAACTTTTTTCGATTTTGTACAAGACGACACTGAGACCGGACGACTAACGGTGACCACCCGGCAACAAGCTAAAGCTAACAAGAAGCGAGTCAGATTTGCCAACGAGACCTCAGTAGTCGACCAAAGAGAAGCGGACAGTCAAGACAAAGCGAACGATACGCCTACCAAAGCTCAAAACCACGTGGGAGAGGTGCAACTGGGCACCGAGGATTCAACTTCAACAACTCCAAGTGCAAACGACATAGAACCTCTGACGGTCCAACGAGAGCGTCGGAGACGGATTGCAGTAGCCCAGGACGAGGAGTTGAGATGGTCTAACCTCAAGACAGTGCTCCGTGGTGAAGACTCGAAGCTCGGTTATCGAGCAGCGAGAGATTCATGGAAGATGTCGGACCGGTTCACGCTAAGCGAAGACAATGTCTTATACTACCTCGGAACGAGCCGTCGGAAGAGCGACCGACAACAAGAGGAGACTATCCTACGTCTAGTAGTGCCCTTGACGATGGTCCAGGAGGTATTGCAGAACTGCCATGACTCGCTAGAAGGCGGCCACCAAGGCATTGTCCGAACCTTCAACAGGATCAGACAAGACTACTATTGGATCGGTCTCTACGCGGACGTCGAAAGGCACGTACGGTCTTGCCCCGATTGCAGCTCTAGCAAGAGCCGACCACAGTTCCGAGGGTATTCGCCCGGCAACGTACTCGCCGAGAGACCGTTCCAACTGGTGTCGATGGACTTTGTCATACCACTACCGAAGTCTCGGAGGGGCAATACAGCGCTTTTGCTTTTCCAGTGCGCGTTCACAGGCTTCGTGATGGGAAGGCAATGGCCGACACAACCGCGCTCTGTGTGGCAAAAGCTTTCGAAGAGTGTGTCTACCGAAGATTCGGTGCTCCGACAATGATCCGTCATGATCGCGACCCACGCTTCATGAGCGAGGTGTTCCAAGCCTTCGCCGAGATGATGCAATCAAGGTCAAGAGCGACCCTGAGTTACCGTCCGCAGGCTAATGGCCAACAAGAACGGTCGGTGAAGACCGTCATGCAATCAGTGCGGGTGTACGCCGAGGACCCGCTCCAACAAGACTGGGATGAGATCGCCGAGAAGTTGATCTTCGCGATCAACAACTCGATGGACGCAACGAGGAAAGAGACTCCGTTCTACCTTGTTCATGGGTGGGACGCACAATCTACGCTCCGAGCGATGACCTCGTCGCTCAAACGAGGGTCTGGAAAGCAAACTGACGCATTAGCATGGCGTCGAGAAGTGAACCGCCAACAGGAGATCGCACTGGAATGGCTAAAGAGTATCAAGCCACCGAGAAGTCTCGGAGAGCCCGGAAACATAATGAAGCACTTAGTGGAAGAGAGCAAGCGGCTATACCGAGTACGGGTGAGACCGAGCTTTCGGACGGGCACACTCAGTCTCAGGGGCAGCAGATGACACTCCGGTCACCGCACCGAGGCCATTGTTTGAGCCTGGTGATCGTGTATGGCTGTACATGGAACGTGTGAAACCAGGACTGACGAAGAAGCTAGCACACCGATGGCATGGGCCATTCCGGGTGAAGAGAAAGGTCGAAGAGTTCGCGTACGAGTTGGAACTACCCGATCGAAGCGGGTACAGGTTCTACCCTGTGGTGCATGTATCTCGACTCAAGGCTGTGAACGAATTCGGAAGTCGACCGAAGAGTCGGCTGACACCGGAGGTGACAGAGGAAACGAGACTGGATTTCGACGAGGAATTGCTTCCCGAAGATAGCTGGGAGCCTGATCAACTCGCCGGCGAATACGAGGTCGAAGCTATCCTTGACGACCGCGTCCCGTTATCTACGAGCACCGAACGAGCCGTCCGAGAGTTCAAAGTGAAGTGGTTGGGATACGATGAACCAACATGGGAACCTGCGTCCAATTTGTCATGCGGAGGTCTTCTCTATGACTACTTGCGAGAGAAGCGCAGTGACCGACGGTTGCAAATGGTCCAAGTCGCCAACGAGGACTAAATGGAACGTCACCGAAGATTGACCTGCCTGCAGGGCCAGTACAGCCTGCAGTGACAGACGAAAGAAGCTACTGTACTGAAATGAGAATCCTCTGCGGGGCCGGTGCAGCCTACAGAGGCGAATGACGAAGATTACTGTACCGAACATTGCATATTTGCATGTAAAGTAAACATACTCGTGAATTGGAGACCGAACTGACGAAGCAGTTGGAACACTGCTGCTGGTCGTGACTGGCGTCGTAGCCACGGAAAGTGATTGAGACGTCGACCCAGACCGAGACAGTCCCAAGGCGAAGTCGTCCGCAATAAGCTCTCGCTCAGCCATCTCCATTGACCGAAGACCAGACATCACTGAGGCTCCACGGACAAGACGACCATCTTTGCGTGGAAGGGTGACTATTGGCGATGAGAAGAGGCTGCTAGCAGGCGGTGAAGCCTTGGTATGTGCCGCACCGGTAGTCGAGACCACAACGCTAGATCTGGGCGTCGGAACCGGAGCGCCATCAGCTTCAGCTTCTTTGTCCGTGGCCGGAACTATTCAGTGCCTCCACCTTCACAGTCCGAAAGCAATTGACGACTCCATAGGAGGTGCGGGGCCTCGGAGCCGATTTCAGGGACAGCTTCCGCAGGAACAGTCTCTGCAGACTGAGCCAGAACAGACGATGCAACAGTGACAGGCGGAGTCCCCGACGAAGCTTAAGCCGGGACATACTGAGCCTCAGCCGTGGAAGCCGACGTCGACGAGACTGGTGTAGACGTCAGAGTAGTACAAAAAGATTGTCTCACGTCGGACGGCGGTTGAGACTGAGACGGAACAGCAAGTCGTCTCCCAGGCTTCACCGAAGAACGACTAAGTCGTCGACTGTGTGGCAGCGGAGACTTTGGGACCACCGTATTAGACGGAAAGGGCCTAGCCACCGGCGCTTGGTGCTGACGGAGTCGACGGCGCTTCGGAGGTGGTCTAACAGGCGGTGAATCCTCGGATTCGTCCCCCACGTTACCTGAAGTATTTGGAGACGCCGAAATGGCTTGTTGAGCCGGATCCAAAGCCTCGTCGTCACTCGACGCGCCACCAGAACGGACTCATGGAGAGGGCTCTGGACGGGAGCCACGGCAGCAGCCAAAACCTCACCTCACCGAGGTTCGACGCATTTTGCAGACGACGATCCAAGTTAACGTCGACCCGACAGGGAGGATCACGAGCAACGCCAACGATGAGTTTAGCGAGTTGCAAGAGCTGAAGATCGGCCCATACCGTAGTCAACAGGTCGGTAGGAGTGCCTGCAGGACCATCTCCTTCGGACACATCAGCAGAACTCTCACCCGACACCCCGCAAGTTGCCGAATCCTCTGCCGGCGCGGGAGTTGGCATCGGATGAGGGTCTGTGTCAGATGATGACGGAAGTGGAGATGTCGGAGGCGAGCAAGGCGAAAGGATCGGCGAGGACTCTCCTGACACCCCGCGAGTTGCTGAATCCACTGTCAGCGCGGGAGTTGGTGACAGAGGAGTCCCCGCCACCTGCTCAGCGGCTCATGAGACCTCGGAAGCAGTGTGGTGGCCCTCTGAGAGCATATAAGCAGGTGTCTGAGGATTCAAGAAGTGAGTCAAGGTTGGGACTGAGGTCTCGGACGACCGACAAGGATCAGACGTACCTGTTTAAGAGGCCCGAGGCCTGCATGGCCGCGGCGGTGGCTCGCTCCAGAGCGCGACGGATTGACCATGGCGAGCGAAGGACGAATCGAGGAATGAGGCGCCACGACGGTCACCAGTTTGCGCAGGTTCGCGTCGAGGCGGGGGCAGTTGTGGTGTTGGGTTCTGACCGTGAGGTAGCCACCCAGTCGCTAAGGCAACCGCCACCGAACCCTTCGGTGAGAAGCGAGGGTTCTCCCCATTGGAGGATTATACATCCCGCGACAGAGTGACAGAGAAGGAATAGTGACATTCGGGAGCCTCGGCTAGCCTAATACAACCTGACCGAGGCTTCCTGGATTAGGCCGAGATAGGGCTCTGTACCCATCTCAGATCCCTTGTCTCACGTCTGTACAGTCCCAAATCCGTACTTAAGGGTGAGTTGTCGACCCTTCGGTCGTACTTATTCTGAAACCTCGGAGACTCCTACAGTGATTTGTTTACACTTGATATTTGTATATAGGCATAGGACAAAACATAGGATGACATACAGAGGCTCTCTGAGCCTCACATTAAGCAGTTTATAAAACGCAGTCTTCCCCCCAGCTAACAAGAGTCAAGTCCGACTTAGGTAAGTGTAGCTAGCTTATTTAAGTGCCAGGACACGCTCAGTTGTGTGGGATGCCTGTTGGTAGACTCAAGGTACATTGAACCGAGAGTTTATCCTGGTCAGGCCAAGAGTTGGTGTGGCCGAGAGATCGGAGGCGACAGTGAAGTGTCGCTACGTGTATACTTAGGGTCTATTAAGGTCCTAGTGTATATTTTGCTCCCCGTCGAGGTTATACCTCGACACCCCTGTATAAGGCCTAACACGCCGGTACCCTTTCCTCTGAGGGACTGCAGGGTTACGCGCGAAAGCGCAATATAACACCCTAGTCTAAGCTCGTGGCTAGTGGTGTAGGTAAGGGTTACCTAAAACAACCTCGGTATACAGAAGCGCTTACAACCGACCCGGTGTAAGGGATCGTACCTGGTCTTCAGGTTTGATCCAACAATCGCTGACCTTAACGGGGAAGCGTGTGTTGTTGGTGGGAACTCACCCGACAAGTGAGAATTCTATCGTGTCCTACACGACAGCTTGAACGATCCCACCGAGTTCCAGGTGCCGTACCAAGAGCCGAAGCGAGTCCGGTCGTTCATCACGTAACAGCCGGGCGTAAGGCTGGGTCAAAAGGTTCGGCCCTGTACAAGCTGACCCAGTGCCAGTTAGCGCCTTGGTGTCGCCGGACACGGAGATCCGTTGCGTCAGTGTCGGCTACTCGGCTTTCGCAACCCGGCGCTGAGTTACGCTACACCGACTTCGGTGGTGTCTTGGTCGATCCCGCCGAGTTCGACGAGTCGAACCGGAGCCGAAGCTAGCCCGGTCCTTCATCCAGTAACGGCTTGGCGTAAAGCTGGGACTGGAGCAAGGCTTCTGCTCCGCGCAAGCGAACCCAGCAGTGCTACGTGCCTTGGCGCTGACAAGCATCGGCACTTGTCCTGGAGGTGTCAGCGACTCGGCTTTCACGACTCGGCTTTCACGACTCGGCGTTGAGCTTCGCCAGCCCAGTTGGGATGTGGGTTGAACGACGCTGTCGCGTTCAAGATACCATAACTTATGCCCTCAAGCCCTGCGAGCAGCAGTTCTGGAAAGCTCGGCGTTCGTCGATAACAGCCAGCATTAGGGTAACCTGGTCCGAGCGCAAGTAGCCGAGCAAGATCAGCATGATCGGAGTTGTGTTGAGTCGTCCTGCCCAAGGCGAAGTCCATGAAGAAGTCGCCTGCGTAGTCATAACCGGCTTGTTGGTGGAGTCCACAGTGGTGTCATACGACGAACTCGACTGGCAGCGAACGCGTGCAATAAAACGGCCCAGACCTGGTGCCGGCTGCTTAGGAGGCCGGGCCAATGATCGGGAACACGGTCTCAGAACCATCGACCTCTCCAACCACCAACTCGGCAGACGTCTCATAACCATTGCTAGAGGCTGACCGTGGAGTTATGCAGCACTGCGAAGGAACGAGAGGCCATATTGACGCGAACGTAGACACGAAGTTTGCGAGGGAACCAACTGTCAATGCGATCGTGCGAGGGAGTCAGGAAACCTTGGGCGTCCAGAAACGAGGGAGAGCTGAGCGGGAAGAAAATTTGCAGTGATGGGTTTTGACACTCACCAGCTCGGCTCGTATCATAACCGGGGCAGTTGTGATGTAGCGAACATCAAGTTTGACCCTTGGCTGAGTCTAAGGAGCCGTGGCCTACGGTACAAGATTGCGACGCACCAGAACTCGGCCTTAAAAGAAGCTTAGGAGTGGTGGTCCACGGTACGGACTCGGCTGAAGACTTCTTAGAGGAAGAAGCTGAGTTCAAGGACTCGGCTATGGTACCTTCAGAGCTACCGGAAGAAGATGCGACCAGGCGCAGGAGCCAACGACCATCGAGAGAGACGGGAACAGTCGCTTCGATTGGGCTGAAAGGTCGGTGAGATCTATAACGACTCTATTTCACTAGATATTTGTATAGGAACCAATTAGGAATCAGAAAAGGAGCTTAAGCCCCTAGTATTAAACAGAGCAGAATTTTCTAGGTCCAGAACACGTGTACACTCTTCCGGTAAGTCCCTGCACGGGCCGGATTATGACTGCCGTCAGAACTCGAGAGGCATAGCTTGTAGAGTTCTGACTGGTAGCGCCAAGAGATTAGGTTGGCCCGGGGAAGGGCGTGTCTCGCCAAGCGCGAAGAACAAACCCCGCCGAGCTCGGCGGGTCGGTATACCGTACAGCCCGGGTACCGTTACTCTTTCAGCCGAGTAGCCTTTGCCTCGGCGACCCGTAAAAGCGCTAACGCGCCGTCGTCCATCCTTTGGTGGAGGGCACGGGATACCATATTATTGGCTGGCTTGGTTGGTTGGTACTCGGCGGAAGCGAGACACCAGCTGTCCCGGAAGGGCCGAACCGCTAGGGGACAACCCAGCGCAGGCCAACAAACGCCGACCTAACTCGGCGATTGTTGTGGTTGCGTGATATTTACCCACATCTGACGGATTTGTGCGTTCTGCAACACCACATACGTCTGAGCGAACGTACGCAATGGTCTAAACAATTGTGTGACCAAGCGATTGAACGTCGCTGGGGCATTCGATAGCCCCTGTGGCATCACTAGCCACTCCCAGAGCATCCCACTCGGGGTGCTCACTGCGGTGAGAGGAATGTCACTCTCCCGCATCAGGATCTGGTAGTATCCGTCTACCAGATCCAGGGCGCTGTACAGCGTACAACCGACATGTTGTTCAATAACACGTCCTTGCGAGGGATCGGCCTCTGTGCCGGTACCATCGCATTGTTCAGCTAGTTGTAAGCATAAACCAGACGCCACTTCCCGTTCGGGTTTCGAACGCAGAAGGTCGGCGTCGAGTGCGGGGACTTCGACTCCCGCACCATGCCCGACTTCGCCTTCTCGGCGAAGAAGGCATCTATGACCTCGCACTGCTCGCGAGGTAGAGGCCACTGCCTCGTGACACAATACTTTGTGCCAGGCACGAGGTCAATCTCGTGCCGAACTCCCCGATCCGGCGGGAGTTGGGATGGTGGGTGCTTCGACACCACATCCGAGTATTCCTTCACAAGAGGATACACTGGATCCTCCGGGTTCTTGAGAATCTCAGAACCCAAGCGCGTTGCACGCTGCTTCGTGAACCCTCCAGGACGTCCTCGTCCATTACGGAGGAAGAGTTCAAATCTTCAGGAGAGGTCTCGGCTTCAGGAGCACCATCTCCGCAATCTCTCCGGCCTTCAACTCGGCCAGGAAGTCCTTCATGGACAATTCCTCGAGGTTCAGTAGTGCTGACACCTCTGGCAGTGCCTCCAGATGGACGGCACCTGCCCTAACTTGACGACCGGACACGCCGTCGAAGACATGGCATTGCTCTTCGACCGGCCGTGCCGGTGGAGTCTCAGACTCCGAGTGTGGTACTTGGTTATCCACACGGGAGGTGCTCAACGACACCTCCGCACTCGTACTGGTCTTCTTGACCCCGCGTGGAACTCTGTTACCACGCTAGAGACGCATACTGCGCTCTCGATCTTCTCGGTCTCTTCGACCTCGTGTGGAACTATGTTACCCACACCGGAGGCGCCCTCAGCGCCCTCCCCAGCAGCCTCAGCTGCTTGCGGACCTATGTTACCCGCTTGCGGAACTACGTTACCCACACAGGAGACGCCTTTAGCGCTCTCCTTAGCAGCCTCTGCTGCTTGCGGACCTATGTTACCCGCCTGGTCAGTGCCGTCCGGCACTGCCACAGTCGAAGCCCATACGGCGCGACGACTCTCAGCGTTGGGACTTGCCGATGTGGCAATCCCACACGCTTGGCAACGAGCCTTGGTCTCACGACCGGTTGCGAGGCTCATCGCAACATCTTCGTTGGAGTCCGTGACTCCCAGTACTTCTTCGGGCGCGTAAGCGCCTTGGCGACCATCTCTGGCGCCCCAGTCCCGGACAGAGGTGGGAACATTACTCACCAAAGCTCTGTCGGAGACTGCAGGCCGGCTAGCCCCAATGGCTTTGCCGCGCCAATCGATCCAGGGCTCGTGCTTTTCGAGCCACGGCATGCCCAGGATCAAGTCGTACTTGTCCATGTCTAGGACAAGTAACGACTCTGTGCTGTCAAAGTCCTCGAACTTTACAGCCAGGTCCATCCGGACCCCAGGTACGTTAACCACCGTACCATCGGCCAGTCTCACCGAGACCTGGCCCCTGCCTTTGCTTTCTCGCAAAGCATCGGCATACTTGTCGCCATTCCGCGCGACCGTCTGGCGTCGAGCAAAGTTCGTCGACGCCCCAGAGTCAATCAGGACTCTAAAGGGATCTCCATATCCCCGTACACTCGCGTGTACCACGAGCAGTCCGCCGCTGCTCTTTCTCGTCTCGAGAGTACCCAGGCTCTCAGGGGCTAAGCCTCCATGGCGTGCGCCGTCCGCACTCCTACCATGGGGACTTAGATCTTCCCCAGTAGGGCGCCCCGCCCCTACTGGTGACCCCAGTTCCCCTGGCTCTTGGGTCGCGGCTTCTGCCACGGGCCCCTCGAGCCCCTAGGTTTGGAAGGGAACTTCCTTTGCCCTCCCGCAGGGCAGGCACGTTGCATGTGCCCGAGCTTCCCACATCCGTAGCAACGGATGGAGCTCTGTACGGCCGTACCCAGTTCCATGGGTACCGGCCCTGTGCTAGCTCCAGCTGCTGGAGCCCCTTGCACTGCGCCTGACGACGCATTGTGGCCTTGCCACACCGACGTAGGAGTACGAGCCTGTCGGTGGCTGTACTCCTCTTGGAGGGCGATCTGAATCGCCTCCTCCATAGTGTTCGCATGCACGCGGAACAAATGTGTGCGGGATGGGCCCACCTTCAGGCCATCCATGAACACTGTCACTTTGATGTGTTCAGGTAGGGGATTCCCTACCAGAGATGCAGCGAGTACTCGCATCTCTTGGATGTACTCATGCAGCTCACGCTTCCCTTGTTTACAGGCAAGGAAGCGCGAGCGCTGGCGATACTCATAGTTCGCCGGAAGGAAGGCGGCTCTAAGCTGTTGACACAGCTGAGCCCAGGTTGTGAAGCAACCCGGCGTCGTCGCTTCGCGCGTGTACGCCCAGGTCTTCGCCCGACCTCCTAGGTTGGACAGGGCGAAAGCGACTCGAAGTCGCTCGGTCGAGATCAGAGCCGCGTCCATCGCGAGCTCTACCTCTCTGACCCAGAAATGGAGGTTCTATCCCTCCTTTCCCTCATAAGGGTTAACCTTAAGCCTCAACGGCTTAGGTTGGGCTGGCTTCGTCTCAGCCACGGGGGTCTGCAGCCCCTGTACGTGGGCGATTAGCCCTCTCTCGTACGTGTCGAACGCCTCGGTGCGTTCGACCTGCTCGGCCGGCGTAGCAGCCGTCAAGCTTCGGAGGGCATCTCCTCCAAAGATGCCCACCATCTTCCGGACCGACTCAAACTGAGAGTCGGTCAAATGAGGGACCTCCCCTCTATCCATCCTGGCTTACCTTGTAGGAGCCACAGAGGATTCAGGTAGTCAATCTACCCGCGTAGCCGTGGATTGACTACTAGTGCTACCAAGTGTGACGGGGTCACACGAGCACCTTGCTTAGAGGAAGCGTGCTATTAAGAGTATACAAACTCTAAGTGAACGGCAGTTCACTAGTCCCTGGTCTTAGGGGACCTAATAGCCAGTTTAGAGTAGATTTTAGACTGATTTATTTATAGTTAATTAGGTCATTTGGCCTGTAATACAAATTACTAATTAACTATACTTTATCGTAATTATGCATATAAAAGGTAGGTTTAATGTATTGGTTGGCCCTCAGCCACCGAACCTACGTGGCAGTGGTGTGGTCACACCACAGTGTGGCCCACACCACTCCATCAGAGTATTAAAACAAATACTCACAGAAGTATATCTACTTCTAAAGGCGGTACCCTTTCTGGGGTACCCCTTTCATGTAACCCCGTTACACTTCCTCAAGCAAGGTGCTCGTGTGACCCCGTCACACTTGGTAGCACTTGTAGTCAATCCACGCCTACGCGGGTAGATTGGTACCTGAATCCTCTGTGGCTTCTACAAGGTAAGCCAGGATGGATAGAGGGGAGTTCCCTCATTTGACCGACTCTCAGTTTGAGTCGGTCCGGAAGATGGTGGGTATCTTTGGAGGAGATGCCCTCCGAAGCTTGGCGGCTGCTACGCCGGCCGAGCAGGTCGAACGCACCGAGGCGTTCGACACGTACGAGAGAGGGCTTATCGCCCACGTACAGGGGCTGCAGACCCCGTGGCTGAGATGAAGCCAGCCCAACCTAAGCCGTTGAGGCTTAAGGTTAACCTTTATGAGGGGAAGGAGGGATAGAACCTCCATTTCTGGGTCAGAGAGGTAGAGCTCGCGATGGACGCGGCTCTCATCTCGACCGAGCGACTTCGAGTCGCTTTCGCCCTATCCAACCTGGGAGGTCGAGCGAAGACCTGGGCGTACACGCGCGAGGCGACAACGCCGGGTTGCTTCACAACCTGGGCTCAGCTGTGTCAACAGCTTAGAGCCGCCTTCCTTCCGGCGAACTACGAGTATCGCCAGCGCTCGCGCTTCCTTGCCTGTAAACAAGGGAAGCGTGAGCTGCACGAATACATCCAAGAGATGCGAGTGCTCGCTGCATCTCTGGTGGGGAACCCCCTACCTGAACACATCAAAGTGACAGTGTTCATGGATGGCCTGAAGGTGGGCCCATCCCGCACACATTTGTTCCGCGTGCATGCGAACACTATGGAGGAGGCGATTCAGATCGCCCTCCAAGAGGAGTACAGCCACCGACAGGCTCGTACTCCTACGTCGGTGTGGCAAGGCCACAATGCGTCGTCAGGCGCAGTGCAAGGGGCTCCAGCAGCTGGAGCTAGCACAGGGCCGGTACCCATGGAACTGGGTACGGCCGTACAGAGCTCCATCCGTTGCTACGGATGTGGGAAGCTCGGGCACATGCAACGTGCCTGCCCTGCGGGAGGGCAAAGGAAGTTCCCTTCCAAACCTAGGGGCTCGAGGGGCCCGTGGCAGAAGCCGCGACCCAAGAGCCAGGGGAACTGGGGTCACCAGTAGGGGCGGGGCGCCCTACTGGGGAAGATCTAAGTCCCCATGGTAGGAGTGCGGACGGCGCACGCCATGGAGGCTTAGCCCTGAGAGCCTGGGTGCTCTCGAGACGAGAAAGAGCAGCGGCGGACTGCTCGTGGTACACGCGAGTGTACGGGGATATGGAGATCCCTTTAGAGTCCTGATTGACTCTGGGGCGTCGACGAACTTTGCTCGACGCCAGACGGTCGCGCGGAATGGCGACAAGTATGCCGATGCTTTGCGAGAAAGCGAAGGCAGGGGCCAGGTCTCGGTGAGACTGGCCGATGGTACGGTGGTTAACGTACCTGGGGTCCGGATGGACCTGGCTGTAAAGTTCGAGGACTTTGACAGCACGGAGTCGTTCCTTGTCCTAGACATGGACAAGTACGACTTGATCCTGGGCATGCCGTGGCTCGAAAAGCACGAGCCCTGGATCGATTGGCGCGGCAAAGCCATTGGGGCTAGCCGGCCTGCAGTCTCCGACAGAGCTTTGGTGAGTAATGTTCCCACCTCTGTCCGGGACTGGGGCGCCAGAGATGGTCGCCAAGGCGCTTACGCGCCCGAAGAAGTACTGGGAGTCACGGACTCCAACGAAGATGTTGCGATGAGCCTCGCAACCGGTCGTGAGACCAAGGCTCGTTGCCAAGCGTGTGGGATTGCCACATCGGCAAGTCCCAACGCTGAGAGTCGTCGCGCCGTATGGGCTTCGACTGTGGCAGTGCCGGACGGCACTGACCAGGCGGGTAACATAGGTCCGCAAGCAGCAGAGGCTGCTAAGGAGAGCGCTAAAGGCGTCTCCTGTGTGGGTAACGTAGTTCCGCAAGCGGGTAACATAGGTCCGCAAGCAGCTGAGGCTGCTGGGGAGGGCGCTGAGGGCGCCTCCGGTGTGGGTAACATAGTTCCACACGAGGTCGAAGAGACCGAGAAGATCGAGAGCGCAGTATGCGTCTCTAGCGTGGGTAACAGAGTTCCACGCGGGGTCAAGAAGACCAGTACGAGTGCGGAGGTGTCGTTGAGCACCTCCCGTGTGGATAACCAAGTACCACACTCGGAGTCTGAGACTCCACCGGCACGGCCGGTCGAAGAGCAATGCCATGTCTTCGACGGCGTGTCCGGTCGTCAAGTTAGGGCAGGTGCCGTCCATCTGGAGGCACTGCCAGAGGTGTCAGCACTACTGAACCTCGAGGAATTGTCCATGAAGGACTTCCTGGCCGAGTTGAAGGCCGGAGAGATTGCGGAGATGGTGCTCCTGAAGCCGGAGACCTCTCCTGAAGATTTGAACTCTTCCTCCGTAATGGACGAGGATGTCCTGGAGGGGTTCACGAAGCAGCGCGCAACGCGCTTGGGTTCTGAGATTCTCAAGAACCCGGAGGATCCAGTGTATCCTCTTGTGAAGGAATACTCGGATGTGGTGTCGAAGCACCCACCATCCCAACTCCCGCCGGATCGGGAGTTCGGCACGAGATTGACCTCGTGCCTGGCACAAAGTACTGTGTCACGAGGCAGTGGCCTCTACCTCGCGAGCAGTGCGAGGTCATAGATGCCTTCTTCGCCGAGAAGGCGAAGTCGGGTATGGTGTGGGAGTCGAAGTCCCCGCACTCGACGCCGACCTTCTGCGTTCGGAAACCGAACGGGAAGTGGCGTCTGGTTCACGCTTACAACAAGCTGAACAATGCGACGGTACCGGCACAGACGCCGATCCCTCGCAAGGATGTGTTGCTAAACAATATGTCGGGCTGTACGCTGTACAGTGCCCTGGATCTGGTAGACGGATACTACCAGATCCTGATGCGGGAGAGTGACATTCCTCTCACCGCAGTGAGCACCCCGGGTGGGATGCTCTGGGAGTGGCTAGTGATGCCACAGGGGCTATCGAATACCCAGCGACGTTCAATCGCTTGGTCACACAACTGTTTAGACCATTGCGTACGTTCGCACAGACGTACTTCGACGATATATTCGTCCATAGCCGTGCCGAAGGCGGCCAGACGGCTATGGAGGTGCATTTGAAGCACCTCCGTCGAGTGTTTGAGGTCATGAGAGCTAACAAGCTCTATGCCAACATCGACAAGTGCGTCTTCGCAGCTGAGGAGATAAAAGTCCTCGGCTGCTTTGTCAGCAGGGTCGGCGTACGCGCCGATCCAGGGAAGGTCAAGGCCATAGCGGCTTGGCCGACCCCGAGGTCGCAAAGGACCCCGGAAGTGGTTGGGCTTAGCCAACTATCTTCATAAGTACAGCGCAGGGTACGCTGAACTAGCTCGACCCTGTCGGATCTCTTAAAGAAAGATGCCGACTGGGTCTGGGAGCGACAGCACCAAGATGCTTTTGATAGCATCAAGGCGAGCTTACAGCAAGCGCCAGTCCTGGCCTTGCCGGACGAGAACAAGTCATTTAGCGTCGTCTGTGACGCTTCTGACTATGCAATAGGCTGTGCGCTATTGCAGAAGGACGATGAAGGACACGAACGTGTCATCTCCTTCCAGTCCAGGCAGCTGAAGGCTGCCGAACGGAACTATCCCGTTCATGACAAGGAGCTACTTGCAATGAAGTACGCTCTTGTCAAGTTTAGAGTTCATCTCTTGGGCACGAGACCCTTTGTGATCTATACTGATCACGCGTCCTTGCGGACTGCCACCAACTCGCCGCATCTGTCGCAGCGGATGGCGACTGTCATTCTTCGCGGAATACAACTTCCGCGTTGAATACAAGCCGGGCAAGCTCAACGTGCTTGCCGAAGCATTGTCGCGTTCCTGACTATGAGCTAGCTCATGTCAGTCGGGTCACGACAGATCTATACGATCGGATACGCTTGGCGTATCAAGGGGACGAGAACTACACACCACTGGTGCAGTTCTTGTCCGATGGCAAGGACGCCAAAGTCGACAGGCTTTCGCCTCGACAGCGGGCGCAGCTTCATCGTTATGAGCTGGCCGAAGGGTTACTCCATTACAGAGTAGACCCTAGAGATCCTCCTCGGGTTGTCGTTCCAAACGACGAGGATCTGAAGTATGACATACTTCTAGAGGCGCATGATGCGCCGACAAGTGGCCATCTTGGCCGGGAGAAGACCTACCAAATGGTCTCTCAGACATTTTGGTGGCCCCGCATGTATAAGTGGGTGGCACACTATGTCAAGACATGTGAAACATGTCAGAGGGTGAAGCCTTCGGGCCACGCCTCGGCTCCACTGCAGAGCCTACCTGTACCAGCGGAT
This sequence comes from Phytophthora palmivora, assembly GCA_008079305.1. Taxonomy (NCBI): domain Eukaryota; phylum Oomycota; class Peronosporomycetes; order Peronosporales; family Peronosporaceae; genus Phytophthora; species Phytophthora palmivora. The sequence continues at coordinate 4,397 of VOQZ01001282.1, read as the reverse complement.
TGCTGGAAGTCGATGAGTCTCGACTTCGTCTTCGGCCTGCCGGCCGATGACAAGGGCAACACCGGCATATTGGTGTTTGTCTGCCGCTTGAACAAGATGGTGCATCTTGCTCCGGTACGCGACAAGGTCACCGGGAAACAAGCTGCACAGCTGTTCCTAGATAGCGTGTTTCGCTATCATGGTCTACCAGAGACCATAGTCTCGGATAGAGACCGCGTTTCACGGGTGCATTTTGGGACACCCTGTTCCAATTGTTGGGAACTAAGTTGACGATGTCAACTGCGGACCATCCGCAGACGGATGGTCAGACGGAGCGCGTCAACCGCGTGCTCGAAGATACTCTGCGCAGTATCTGTGCGGAAGCACCTCGATCCTGGTCGGATCAGCTTCCTATGGTTGAGTTTGCACTCAACAATGCGGTACACGCATCAACGGGGTTTACCCCGTTCTATTTGAATGGGTTACGACACCCCCAGGTGCCGCTAACCTTGCGGGGAGGCACCGTGGCCTCCATCGTAAGTGGGGGAGAAGCTCGGAAAGCCTTTTCCTCCCAGGTCTCTGAAATAGAGCCCGAGTCTTTAAAAAGACAATGTCGTCGTTTATAGACGACAGGCTGACGTTGATCAGCCGGGTTAGAGATGCGATGGCATCGGCCCAAGACAAACAAAAGGAGTACTCAGATGCAAAAAGGAAGAGGAAACTTAAGTGTTTTTAAAGTGGGTGAATTAGTCCTATTAGACACTAAAAACCTACCGCTAAAGGTGGTTAGCTCTGTAGAGAGCAACAAGTTGAAGCACGCTTCATCGGACCCTTTGCGGTCCTGGCCAGACATGGCGGGCGCGTATACCATTGACCTCCCAAAGTCAATGGCGACGCACCCGACGTTCTACGTGGGGCGTCTTAAGCGGTATCACGACCCGCTGGGTCTTCCTTCTCGGACGGAGGAAGACCAAGGTGAGAACTCACCTCCTCGAAACGAGGCTAAGCTCTCTGGACAACCGGAGCTGCCGGTGTCGAAGCCTGTGAATAAAACGCAGGCTGGCACCCACGCGAGTCATACGAAGGGTATGACGGTACCGAATGGGAAGAGCTTGGGTAAGAGCTATACCCGTAAGCCGAGTGGTACGAATACCCCTGCGGCTCATAAGAGGGCATACGACCATGCACCTCATGGCTTAGAGCGTCTAAGCCTCGACGGAGCTCCTTCAAGCAGCAGCCGGAGCTCGGCGGTCAACGCGCCCATGGAGCTCATGAGTCTCACGACCAAGAGCGTCCAAGTCTGACGAAGGACCTCAAGGGCCCCCGGCTTGCCAGCCTGAGAGGCAGCCTGACCACCAGGTCCAAGCCCAAGGGCTATCTCGATCGCATAAACGCGATCTCGAAGCTGACGGACCTCGTCGCTTAATAGGGACCCCACAGAGTCCCGACCCGAAGATGAGGGTCCAGAAGGATACGCTGAGAAGGAGCCTCGTATTCAAACGCGTGCGAGAGCTCCTCCTGCCCTCCTTGATCGGAACGGCGAGCTCCACTACCATGTGGAGCGGGTCGTCCAAGAGCGGCGGCGCTCTGGGAAGCGCCAGCTGCTTGTGAAGTGCCGGGGTTACCCCTCGTCACAGAACTCGTGGGAGCCGGAAGACCGGCTCGGGTTGACTGCCCGAAGGCTGTTGAGATTTGGGATCAACAGCCGGGGCGTAAGTAGTCCGGCTTTTTAGCCGCCTTACGGTGTACGGTCCCTGGGTTGACGGAACCGTACCCGCGCTCATCTTGAGCGCTGGACTTAGACTGCTGTCTAAGTCCCTCCATGACGGAGTGGAGTTGCCGCTTAGCGATTAAGTGGGCAAACTCAATGCGAAGATCGCGCTGGTCCAAGACATAGGACAGCAGACGATCTTCTCGGAGTTCTTTCAACTCCTGAACTGTGAAGTTCTTTAGAGAAACCCATCTCCAGAACAGGTCCTCTGCCTGGGTCTGGGTTGGTGTTCTCGGGCTGTACCCAAGGGTAGCCCCACACGGGGAAGAGCCCACCACGGTCTTCCGGTTCTTCCGAAGACTTGTGAATTCCTTAAGAGGAATTCGGTGTGGTGCAAGCAGCACACACCTAGCGGCCTCAATGTCTCTGACAAAGAGCGGTTCATCTTGAACCAAGGCACGCTCATAGGCGCCACGTGAAGTGCGCCCATGGTTAAGACCACGAGGGGCCTTGAGGTGCTCCAAGAACATTGGAGACCCAGACCCCGCATCCGGCGGATAGTATCCGCGAGGATACACCGCGTGGGAGGCACAGGAGTGCCTTGCAGTTGAGCATCTTGATAGCGCTCCTGCTGTTCGTCGAGATCATTAGAGATCTCTGGGGCTCCGAGACAGCCCCTCCTCTTCCTCCTCGTCTGAGGAGTCGAACAGGGATCGGAATCCCTTAGCGATTGAAGGCTCTGAAGTAGGAGAGCCAGGGGCTGCGCGCTTCTTAGCAGCTGCAGCACCCTCACCAGCTGCTTTGGAGAAGCTGCTTTCACAGCTTGGGCTCGAGCCTTACCTTCGGTTAAGGTAAGGTTCTTGGCAGGCGAGCTCGTCGAAGCTGCCTTTGCCTAAGATGATTCTGTCGTGTAGGACACGATAGAATTCTCACTTGTCGGGTGAGTTCCCACAAAACAACACACGCTTCCCGTGAAGGTCAGCGATTGTTGGATCAAACCTGAAGACCAGGTACGATCCCTTACACCGGGTCGGTTGTAAGCGCTTCTGTATACCGGGGTTGTTTTAGGTAACCCTTACTACACCACTAGCCACGAGCTTAGACTAGGGTGTTATATTGCGCTTTCGCGCGTAACCTGCAGTCCCTCAGAGGAAAGGGTACCGGCGTGTTAGGCCTTATACAGGGGTGTCGAGGTATAACCTCGACGGGGAGCAAAATATACACTAGGACCTTAATAGACCCTAAGTATACACGTAGCGACACTTCACTGTCGCCTCCGATCTCTCGGCCACACCAACTCTTGGCCTGACCAGGATAAACTCTCGGTTCAATGTACCTTGAGTCTACCAACAGGCATCCCACACAACTGAGCGTGTCCTGGCACTTAAATAAGCTAGCTACACTTACCTAAGTCGGACTTGACTCTTGTTAGCTGGGGGGGAAGACTGCGTTTTATAAACTGCTTAATGTGAGGCTCAGAGAGCCTCTGTATGTCATCCTATGTTTTGTCCTATGCCTATACAAATATCAAGTGAAACAATCACTGTAGGAGGCCTCCGGTTTCAGAATAAGTACGACCGAAGGGTCGACAACTCACTCTTAAGTACGGATTTGGGACTGTACAGACGTGAGACAAAGGATCTGAGATGGGTACAGAGCCCTATCTCGGCCTAATCCAGGAAGCCTCGGCCAGGTTATATTAGGCTAGCCGAGGCTCCCGGATGTCACTATTCCTTCTCTGTCACTCCGTCGCGGGGGTGTATAATCCTCCAATGGGGTGAACCCTCGCTTTTCACCGAAAGGTTCTGTGGCGGCTGCCCCGTAGCGACTGGGTCACTACTCACCGTTAGAACCCAACACCACAACTGCCCCCGCCTCGACGCGAACCTTCCCAACTGGTGACCGTCGTGGCGCCTCATTCTTCAATTTTCCTTCGCCCGCCATGGTCCGCCAGTCACGAGCTCTGGAGCGGGCCACCGCCGCAGCCATGCAGGCTCTCGGGCCTCAAGAACAGGTATGTAGCAGCTTGTGTATCCATCCGAGGTCTCAGTCTATACCTTGGCTCACTTTGCATCTCTAGACGTCTTCTGGTACGTCCTCAGAGGGCTCACACACTGCCTCCGAGGGTCGTGGAGCCGCTGAGCAGGCGGCGGAGGCCCCTCTGTCACAACTCCGCGCTGACAGTGGATTCAGCAACTCGCGGGGTGTCAGGAGGGTCTTCGCCTGTTTTTATCGCCTTTTCGCCTCCGACGTCTCCTCTTCCGCCTTCTTCCGAAGCAGACTCTCGCTCGACACCAACTCCCGCGCCGGCAGAGGATTCGGCAACTTGCGGGGTGTCTGGCGGGAGTTCTGCAGGCGCTATCGATGGGGAGAGTCCTGTCGGTGATCTCACCGAGCAGTCGACCTTGACCCCCGTCGACCTTCAGCTTCTGCAGCTCGCCAAGCTTGTCATTGGTGTCGCTCGTAACCCTCCGTGCCGCGTCGACGTCAACTTGGATCGTCGTCTGCAGAGTGCGTCGAGTCTCAGTGAGGTCTTAACTGCTGCTATCGCTCCCGTCGGATTCCCTTCATGAATCCGAGGAGATGGTCTCGCTCCGAGACGAAGTCTCTCGATGCCAGGAGCAGGTCAAGGATGCTGAAGATAACTCGCAACCGAGTTCCAGCTCCGAACGAGAGCTGAGATGTTCTGCACTCAAGCTTCTTGTGA
>VOQZ01001281.1:0-23186 GCA_008079305.1 Phytophthora palmivora | reverse complement strand
TCGGCGAAGAAGGCATCTATGACCTCGCACTGCTCGCGAGGTAGAGGCCACTGCCTCGTGACACAATACTTTGTGCCAGGCACGAGGTCAATCTCGTGCCGAACTCCCCGATCCGGCGGGAGTTGGGATGGTGGGTGCTTCGACACCACATCCGAGTATTCCTTCACAAGAGGATACACTGGATCCTCCGGGTTCTTGAGAATCTCAGAACCCAAGCGCGTTGCACGCTGCTTCGTGAACCCCTCCAGGACGTCCTCGTCCATTACGGAGGAAGAGTTCAAATCTTCAGGAGAGGTCTCCGGCTTCAGGAGCACCATCTCCGCAATCTCTCCGGCCTTCAACTCGGCCAGGAAGTCCTTCATGGACAATTCCTCGAGGTTCAGTAGTGCTGACACCTCTGGCAGTGCCTCCAGATGGACGGCACCTGCCCTAACTTGACGACCGGACACGCCGTCGAAGACATGGCATTGCTCTTCGACCGGCCGTGCCGGTGGAGTCTCAGACTCCGAGTGTGGTACTTGGTTATCCACACGGGAGGTGCTCAACGACACCTCCGCACTCGTACTGGTCTTCTTGACCCCGCGTGGAACTCTGTTACCCACGCTAGAGACGCATACTGCGCTCTCGATCTTCTCGGTCTCTTCGACCTCGTGTGGAACTATGTTACCCACACCGGAGGCGCCCTCAGCGCCCTCCCCAGCAGCCTCAGCTGCTTGCGGACCTATGTTACCCGCTTGCGGAACTACGTTACCCACACAGGAGACGCCTTTAGCGCTCTCCTTAGCAGCCTCTGCTGCTTGCGGACCTATGTTACCCGCCTGGTCAGTGCCGTCCGGCACTGCCACAGTCGAAGCCCATACGGCGCGACGACTCTCAGCGTTGGGACTTGCCGATGTGGCAATCCCACACGCTTGGCAACGAGCCTTGGTCTCACGACCGGTTGCGAGGCTCATCGCAACATCTTCGTTGGAGTCCGTGACTCCCAGTACTTCTTCGGGCGCGTAAGCGCCTTGGCGACCATCTCTGGCGCCCCAGTCCCGGACAGAGGTGGGAACATTACTCACCAAAGCTCTGTCGGAGACTGCAGGCCGGCTAGCCCCAATGGCTTTGCCGCGCCAATCGATCCAGGGCTCGTGCTTTTCGAGCCACGGCATGCCCAGGATCAAGTCGTACTTGTCCATGTCTAGGACAAGTAACGACTCTGTGCTGTCAAAGTCCTCGAACTTTACAGCCAGGTCCATCCGGACCCCAGGTACGTTAACCACCGTACCATCGGCCAGTCTCACCGAGACCTGGCCCCTGCCTTTGCTTTCTCGCAAAGCATCGGCATACTTGTCGCCATTCCGCGCGACCGTCTGGCGTCGAGCAAAGTTCGTCGACGCCCCAGAGTCAATCAGGACTCTAAAGGGATCTCCATATCCCCGTACACTCGCGTGTACCACGAGCAGTCCGCCGCTGCTCTTTCTCGTCTCGAGAGTACCCAGGCTCTCAGGGGCTAAGCCTCCATGGCGTGCGCCGTCCGCACTCCTACCATGGGGACTTAGATCTTCCCCAGTAGGGCGCCCCGCCCCTACTGGTGACCCCAGTTCCCCTGGCTCTTGGGTCGCGGCTTCTGCCACGGGCCCCTCGAGCCCCTAGGTTTGGAAGGGAACTTCCTTTGCCCTCCCGCAGGGCAGGCACGTTGCATGTGCCCGAGCTTCCCACATCCGTAGCAACGGATGGAGCTCTGTACGGCCGTACCCAGTTCCATGGGTACCGGCCCTGTGCTAGCTCCAGCTGCTGGAGCCCCTTGCACTGCGCCTGACGACGCATTGTGGCCTTGCCACACCGACGTAGGAGTACGAGCCTGTCGGTGGCTGTACTCCTCTTGGAGGGCGATCTGAATCGCCTCCTCCATAGTGTTCGCATGCACGCGGAACAAATGTGTGCGGGATGGGCCCACCTTCAGGCCATCCATGAACACTGTCACTTTGATGTGTTCAGGTAGGGGATTCCCTACCAGAGATGCAGCGAGTACTCGCATCTCTTGGATGTACTCATGCAGCTCACGCTTCCCTTGTTTACAGGCAAGGAAGCGCGAGCGCTGGCGATACTCATAGTTCGCCGGAAGGAAGGCGGCTCTAAGCTGTTGACACAGCTGAGCCCAGGTTGTGAAGCAACCCGGCGTCGTCGCTTCGCGCGTGTACGCCCAGGTCTTCGCCCGACCTCCTAGGTTGGACAGGGCGAAAGCGACTCGAAGTCGCTCGGTCGAGATCAGAGCCGCGTCCATCGCGAGCTCTACCTCTCTGACCCAGAAATGGAGGTTCTATCCCTCCTTTCCCTCATAAGGGTTAACCTTAAGCCTCAACGGCTTAGGTTGGGCTGGCTTCGTCTCAGCCACGGGGGTCTGCAGCCCCTGTACGTGGGCGATTAGCCCTCTCTCGTACGTGTCGAACGCCTCGGTGCGTTCGACCTGCTCGGCCGGCGTAGCAGCCGTCAAGCTTCGGAGGGCATCTCCTCCAAAGATGCCCACCATCTTCCGGACCGACTCAAACTGAGAGTCGGTCAAATGAGGGACCTCCCCTCTATCCATCCTGGCTTACCTTGTAGGAGCCACAGAGGATTCAGGTAGTCAATCTACCCGCGTAGCCGTGGATTGACTACTAGTGCTACCAAGTGTGACGGGGTCACACGAGCACCTTGCTTAGAGGAAGCGTGCTATTAAGAGTATACAAACTCTAAGTGAACGGCAGTTCACTAGTCCCTGGTCTTAGGGGACCTAATAGCCAGTTTAGAGTAGATTTTAGACTGATTTATTTATAGTTAATTAGGTCCATTTGGCCTGTAATACAAATTACTAATTAACTATACTTTATCGTAATATGCATATAAAAGGTAGGTTTAATGTTATTGGTTGGCCCTCAGCCACCGAACCTACGTGGCAGTGGTGTGGCTCACACCACAGTGTGGCCCACACCACTCCATCAGAGTATTAAAACAAATACTCACAGAAGTATATCTACTTCTAAAGGCGGTACCCTTTCTGGGGTACCCCTTTCATGTAACCCCGTTACACTTCCTCAAGCAAGGTGCTCGTGTGACCCCGTCACACTTGGTAGCACTTGTAGTCAATCCACGCCTACGCGGGTAGATTGGCTACCTGAATCCTCTGTGGCTTCTACAAGGTAAGCCAGGATGGATAGAGGGGAGTTCCCTCATTTGACCGACTCTCAGTTTGAGTCGGTCCGGAAGATGGTGGGTATCTTTGGAGGAGATGCCCTCCGAAGCTTGGCGGCTGCTACGCCGGCCGAGCAGGTCGAACGCACCGAGGCGTTCGACACGTACGAGAGAGGGCTTATCGCCCACGTACAGGGGCTGCAGACCCCCGTGGCTGAGATGAAGCCAGCCCAACCTAAGCCGTTGAGGCTTAAGGTTAACCTTTATGAGGGGAAGGAGGGATAGAACCTCCATTTCTGGGTCAGAGAGGTAGAGCTCGCGATGGACGCGGCTCTCATCTCGACCGAGCGACTTCGAGTCGCTTTCGCCCTATCCAACCTGGGAGGTCGAGCGAAGACCTGGGCGTACACGCGCGAGGCGACAACGCCGGGTTGCTTCACAACCTGGGCTCAGCTGTGTCAACAGCTTAGAGCCGCCTTCTTTCCGGCGAACTACGAGTATCGCCAGCGCTCGCGCTTCCTTGCCTGTAAACAAGGGAAGCGTGAGCTGCACGAATACATCCAAGAGATGCGAGTGCTCGCTGCATCTCTGGTGGGGACCCCCTACCTGAACACATCAAAGTGACAGTGTTCATGGATGGCCTGAAGGTGGGCCCATCCCGCACACATTGTTCCGCGTGCATGCGAACACTATGGAGGAGGCGATTCAGATCGCCCTCCAAGAGGAGTACAGCCACCGACAGGCTCGTACTCCTACGTCGGTGTGGCAAGGCCACAATGCGTCGTCAGGCGCAGTGCAAGGGGCTCCAGCAGCTGGAGCTAGCACAGGGCCGGTACCCATGGAACTGGGTACGGCCGTACAGAGCTCCATCCGTTGCTACGGATGTGGGAAGCTCGGGCACATGCAACGTGCCTGCCCTGCGGGAGGGCAAAGGAAGTTCCCTTCCAAACCTAGGGGCTCGAGGGGCCCGTGGCAGAAGCCGCGACCCAAGAGCCAGGGGAACTGGGGTCACCAGTAGGGGCGGGGCGCCCTACTGGGGAAGATCTAAGTCCCCATGGTAGGAGTGCGGACGGCGCACGCCATGGAGGCTTAGCCCCTGAGAGCCTGGGTGCTCTCGAGACGAGAAAGAGCAGCGGCGGACTGCTCGTGGTACACGCGAGTGTACGGGGATATGGAGATCCCTTTAGAGTCCTGATTGACTCTGGGGCGTCGACGAACTTTGCTCGACGCCAGACGGTCGCGCGGAATGGCGACAAGTATGCCGATGCTTTGCGAGAAAGCGAAGGCAGGGGCCAGGTCTCGGTGAGACTGGCCGATGGTACGGTGGTTAACGTACCTGGGGTCCGGATGGACCTGGCTGTAAAGTTCGAGGACTTTGACAGCACGGAGTCGTTCCTTGTCCTAGACATGGACAAGTACGACTTGATCCTGGGCATGCCGTGGCTCGAAAAGCACGAGCCCTGGATCGATTGGCGCGGCAAAGCCATTGGGGCTAGCCGGCCTGCAGTCTCCGACAGAGCTTTGGTGAGTAATGTTCCCACCTCTGTCCGGGACTGGGGCGCCAGAGATGGTCGCCAAGGCGCTTACGCGCCCGAAGAAGTACTGGGAGTCACGGACTCCAACGAAGATGTTGCGATGAGCCTCGCAACCGGTCGTGAGACCAAGGCTCGTTGCCAAGCGTGTGGGATTGCCACATCGGCAAGTCCCAACGCTGAGAGTCGTCGCGCCGTATGGGCTTCGACTGTGGCAGTGCCGGACGGCACTGACCAGGCGGGTAACATAGGTCCGCAAGCAGCAGAGGCTGCTAAGGAGAGCGCTAAAGGCGTCTCCTGTGTGGGTAACGTAGTTCCGCAAGCGGGTAACATAGGTCCGCAAGCAGCTGAGGCTGCTGGGGAGGGCGCTGAGGCGCCTCCGGTGTGGGTAACATAGTTCCACACGAGGTCGAAGAGACCGAGAAGATCGAGAGCGCAGTATGCGTCTCTAGCGTGGGTAACAGAGTTCCACGCGGGGTCAAGAAGACCAGTACGAGTGCGGAGGTGTCGTTGAGCACCTCCCGTGTGGATAACCAAGTACCACACTCGGAGTCTGAGACTCCACCGGCACGGCCGGTCGAAGAGCAATGCCATGTCTTCGACGGCGTGTCCGGTCGTCAAGTTAGGGCAGGTGCCGTCCATCTGGAGGCACTGCCAGAGGTGTCAGCACTACTGAACCTCGAGGAATTGTCCATGAAGGACTTCCTGGCCGAGTTGAAGGCCGGAGAGATTGCGGAGATGGTGCTCCTGAAGCCGGAGACCTCTCCTGAAGATTTGAACTCTTCCTCCGTAATGGACGAGGATGTCCTGGAGGGGTTCACGAAGCAGCGCGCAACGCGCTTGGGTTCTGAGATTCTCAAGAACCCGGAGGATCCAGTGTATCCTCTTGTGAAGGAATACTCGGATGTGGTGTCGAAGCACCCACCATCCCAACTCCCGCCGGATCGGGGAGTTCGGCACGAGATTGACCTCGTGCCTGGCACAAAGTACTGTGTCACGAGGCAGTGGCCTCTACCTCGCGAGCAGTGCGAGGTCATAGATGCCTTCTTCGCCGAGAAGGCGAAGTCGGGTATGGTGTGGGAGTCGAAGTCCCCGCACTCGACGCCGACCTTCTGCGTTCGGAAACCGAACGGGAAGTGGCGTCTGGTTCACGCTTACAACAAGCTGAACAATGCGACGGTACCGGCACAGACGCCGATCCCTCGCAAGGATGTGTTGCTAAACAATATGTCGGGCTGTACGCTGTACAGTGCCCTGGATCTGGTAGACGGATACTACCAGATCCTGATGCGGGAGAGTGACATTCCTCTCACCGCAGTGAGCACCCCGGGTGGGATGCTCTGGGAGTGGCTAGTGATGCCACAGGGGCTATCGAATACCCCAGCGACGTTCAATCGCTTGGTCACACAACTGTTTAGACCATTGCGTACGTTCGCACAGACGTACTTCGACGATATATTCGTCCATAGCCGTGCCGAAGGCGGCCAGACGGCTATGGAGGTGCATTTGAAGCACCTCCGTCGAGTGTTTGAGGTCATGAGAGCTAACAAGCTCTATGCCAACATCGACAAGTGCGTCTTCGCAGCTGAGGAGATAAAAGTCCTCGGCTGCTTTGTCAGCAGGGTCGGCGTACGCGCCGATCCAGGGAAGGTCAAGGCCATAGCGGCTTGGCCGACCCCGAGGTCGCAAAGGACCCCCGGAAGTGGTTGGGCTTAGCCAACTATCTTCATAAGTACAGCGCAGGGTACGCTGAACTAGCTCGACCCCTGTCGGATCTCTTAAAGAAAGATGCCGACTGGGTCTGGGAGCGACAGCACCAAGATGCTTTTGATAGCATCAAGGCGAGCTTACAGCAAGCGCCAGTCCTGGCCTTGCCGGACGAGAACAAGTCATTTAGCGTCGTCTGTGACGCTTCTGACTATGCAATAGGCTGTGCGCTATTGCAGAAGGACGATGAAGGACACGAACGTGTCATCTCCTTCCAGTCCAGGCAGCTGAAGGCTGCCGAACGGAACTATCCCGTTCATGACAAGGAGCTACTTGCAATGAAGTACGCTCTTGTCAAGTTTAGAGTTCATCTCTTGGGCACGAGACCCTTTGTGATCTATACTGATCACGCGTCCTTGCGGACTGCCACCAACTCGCCGCATCTGTCGCAGCGGATGGCGACTGTCATTCTTCGCGGAATACAACTTCCGCGTTGAATACAAGCCGGGCAAGCTCAACGTGCTTGCCGAAGCATTGTCGCGTCTTCCTGACTATGAGCTAGCTCATGTCAGTCGGGTCACGACAGATCTATACGATCGGATACGCTTGGCGTATCAAGGGGACGAGAACTACACACCACTGGTGCAGTTCTTGTCCGATGGCAAGGACGCCAAAGTCGACAGGCTTTCGCCTCGACAGCGGGCGCAGCTTCATCGTTATGAGCTGGCCGAAGGGTTACTCCATTACAGAGTAGACCCTAGAGATCCTCCTCGGGTTGTCGTTCCAAACGACGAGGATCTGAAGTATGACATACTTCTAGAGGCGCATGATGCGCCGACAAGTGGCCATCTTGGCCGGGAGAAGACCTACCAAATGGTCTCTCAGACATTTTGGTGGCCCCGCATGTATAAGTGGGTGGCACACTATGTCAAGACATGTGAACATGTCAGAGGGTGAAGCCTTCGGGCCACGCCTCGGCTCCACTGCAGAGCCTACCTGTACCAGCGGATTGCTGGAAGTCGATGAGTCTCGACTTCGTCTTCGGCCTGCCGGCCGATGACAAGGGCAACACCGGCATATTGGTGTTTGTCTGCCGCTTGAACAAGATGGTGCATCTTGCTCCGGTACGCGACAAGGTCACCGGGAAACAAGCTGCACAGCTGTTCCTAGATAGCGTGTTTCGCTATCATGGTCTACCAGAGACCATAGTCTCGGATAGAGACCCGCGTTTCACGGGTGCATTTTGGGACACCCTGTTCCAATTGTTGGGAACTAAGTTGACGATGTCAACTGCGGACCATCCGCAGACGGATGGTCAGACGGAGCGCGTCAACCGCGTGCTCGAAGATACTCTGCGCAGTATCTGTGCGGAAGCACCTCGATCCTGGTCGGATCAGCTTCCTATGGTTGAGTTTGCACTCAACAATGCGGTACACGCATCAACGGGGTTTACCCCGTTCTATTTGAATGGGTTACGACACCCCCAGGTGCCGCTAACCTTGCGGGGAGGCACCGTGGCCTCCATCGTAAGTGGGGGAGAAGCTCGGAAAGCCTTTTCCTCCCAGGTCTCTGAAATAGAGCCCGAGTCTTTAAAAAGACAATTGTCGTCGTTTATAGACGACAGGCTGACGTTGATCAGCCGGGTTAGAGATGCGATGGCATCGGCCCAAGACAAACAAAAGGAGTACTCAGATGCAAAAGGAAGAGGAAACTTAAGTGTTTTTAAAGTGGGTGAATTAGTCCTATTAGACACTAAAAACCTACCGCTAAAGGTGGTTAGCTCTGTAGAGAGCAACAAGTTGAAGCACCGCTTCATCGGACCCTTTGCGGTCCTGGCCAGACATGGCGCGGCGTATACCATTGACCTCCCAAAGTCAATGGCGACGCACCCGACGTTCTACGTGGGGCGTCTTAAGCGGTATCACGACCCGCTGGGTCTTCCTTCTCGGACGGAGGAAGACCAAGGTGAGAACTCACCTCCTCGAAACGAGGCTAAGCTCTCTGGACAACCGGAGCTGCCGGTGTCGAAGCCTGTGAATAAAACGCAGGCTGGCACCCACGCGAGTCATACGAAGGGTATGACGGTACCGAATGGGAAGAGCTTGGGTAAGAGCTATACCCGTAAGCCGAGTGGTACGAATACCCCTGCGGCTCATAAGAGGGCATACGACCATGCACCTCATGGCTTAGAGCGTCTAAGCCTCGACGGAGCTCCTTCAAGGCAGCAGCAGCGGAGCTCGGCGGTCAACGCGCCCATGGAGCTCATGAGTCTCACGACCAAGAGCGTCCAAGTCCTGACGAAGGACCTCAAGGGCCCCCGGCTTGCCAGCCTGAGAGGCAGCCTGACCACCAGGTCCAAGCCCAAGGGCTATCTCGATCGCATAAACGCGATCTCGAAGCTGACGGACCTCGTCGCTTAATAGGGACCCCACAGAGTCCCGACCCGAAGATGAGGGTCCAGAAGGATACGGCTGAGAAGGAGCCTCGTATTCAAACGCGTGCGAGAGCTCCTCCTGCCCTCCTTGATCGGAACGGCGAGCTCCACTACCATGTGGAGCGGGTCGTCCAAGAGCGGCGGCGCTCTGGGAAGCGCCAGCTGCTTGTGAAGTGCCGGGGTTACCCCTCGTCACAGAACTCGTGGGAGCCGGAAGACCGGCTCCGGGTTGACTGCCCGAAGGCTGTTGAGATTTGGGATCAACAGCCGGGGCGTAAGTAGTCCGCGGCTTTTTAGCCGCCTTACGGTGTACGGTCCCTGGGTTGACGGAACCGTACCCGCGCTCATCTTGAGCGCTGGACTTAGACTGCTGTCTAAGTCCCTCCATGACGGAGTGGAGTTGCCGCTTAGCGATTAAGTGGGCAAACTCAATGCGAAGATCGCGCTGGTCCAAGACATAGGACAGCAGACGATCTTCTCGGAGTTCTTTCAACTCCTGAACTGTGAAGTTCTTTAGAGAAACCCATCTCCAGAACAGGTCCTCTGCCTGGGTCTGGGTTGTGGTGTTCTCGGGCTGTACCCAAGGGTAGCCCCACACGGGGAAGAGCCCACCACGGTCTTCCGGTTTCTTCCGAAGACTTGTGAATTCCTTAAGAGGAATTCGGTGTGGTGCAAGCAGCACACACCTAGCGGCCTCAATGTCTCTGACAAAGAGCGGTTCATCTTGAACCAAGGCACGCTCATAGGCGCCACGTGAAGTGCGCCCATGGTTAAGACCACGAGGGGCCTTGAGGTGCTCCAAGAACATTGGAGACCCAGACCCCGCATCCGGCGGATAGTATCCGCGAGGATACACCGGCGTGGGAGGCACAGGAGTGCCTTGCAGTTGAGCATCTTGATAGCGCTCCTGCTGTTCGTCGAGATCATTAGAGATCTCTTGGGGCTCCGAGACAGCCCCCTCCTCTTCCTCCTCGTCTGAGGAGTCGAACAGGGATCGGAATCCCTTAGCGATTGAAGGCTCTGAAGTAGGAGAGCCAGGGGCTGCGCGCTTCTTAGCAGCTGCAGCACCCTCACCAGCCTGCTTTGGAGAAGCTGCTTTCACAGCTTGGGCTCGAGCCTTACCTTCGGTTAAGGTAAGGTTCTTGGCAGGCGAGCTCGTCGAAGCTGCCTTTGCCTAAGATGATTCTGTCGTGTAGGACACGATAGAATTCTCACTTGTCGGGTGAGTTCCCACCAACAACACACGCTTCCCCGTTAAGGTCAGCGATTGTTGGATCAAACCTGAAGACCAGGTACGATCCCTTACACCGGGTCGGTTGTAAGCGCTTCTGTATACCGAGGTTGTTTTAGGTAACCCTTACCTACACCACTAGCCACGAGCTTAGACTAGGGTGTTATATTGCGCTTTCGCGCGTAACCCTGCAGTCCCTCAGAGGAAAGGGTACCGGCGTGTTAGGCCTTATACAGGGGTGTCGAGGTATAACCTCGACGGGGAGCAAAATATACACTAGGACCTTAATAGACCCTAAGTATACACGTAACGACACTTCACTGTCGCCTCCGATCTCTCGGCCACACCAACTCTTGGCCTGACCAGGATAAACTCTCGGTTCAATGTACCTTGAGTCTACCAACAGGCATCCCACACAACTGAGCGTGTCCTGGCACTTAAATAAGCTAGCTACACTTACCTAAGTCGGACTTGACTCTTGTTAGCTGGGGGGAAGACTGCGTTTTATAAACTGCTTAATGTGAGGCTCAGAGAGCCTCTGTATGTCATCCTATGTTTTGTCCTATGCCTATATACAAATATCAAGTGTAAACAAATCACTGTAGGAGCCTCCGAGGTTTCAGAATAAGTACGACCGAGGGGTCGACAACTCACTCTTAAGTACGGATTTGGGACTGTACAGACGTGAGACAAGGGATCTGAGATGGGTACAGAGCCCTATCTCGGCCTAATCCAGGAAGCCTCGGCCAGGTTATATTAGGCTAGCCGAGGCTCCCGGATGTCACTATTCCTTCTCTGTCACTCCGTCGCGGGGTGTATAATCCTCCAATGGGGTGAACCCTCGCTTTTCACCGAAAGGTTCTGTGGCGGTTGCCCCCTAGCGACTGGGTCACTACCTCACCGTTAGAACCCAACACCACAACTGCCCCCGCCTCGACGCGAACCTTCCCAACTGGTGACCGTCGTGGCGCCTCATTCTTCAATTTCCTTCGCCCGCCATGGTCCGCCAGTCACGAGCTCTGGAGCGGGCCACCGCCGCAGCCATGCAGGCTCTCGGGCCTCAAGAACAGGTATGTAGCAGCTTGTGTATCCATCCGAGGTCTCAGTCTATACCTTGGCTCACTTCTTGCATCTTTAGACGTCTTCTGGTACGTCCTCAGAGGGCTCACACACTGTCTCCGAGGGTCGTGGAGCCGCTGAGCAGGCGGCGGAGGCCCCTCTGTCACCAACTCCCGCGCTGACAGTGGATTCAGCAACTCGCGGGGTGTCAGGAGGGTCTTCGCCTGTTTTATCGCCTTGTTCGCCTCCGACGTCTCCTCTTCCGCCTTCTTCCGAAGCAGACTCTCGCTCGACACCAACTCCCGCGCCGGCAGAGGATTCGGCAACTTGCGGGGTGTCTGGCGGGAGTTCTGCAGGCGCTATCGATGGGGAGAGTCCTGTCGGTGATCTCACCGAGCAGTCGACCTTGACCCCCGTCGACCTTCAGCTTCTGCAGCTCGCCAAGCTTGTCATTGGTGTCGCTCGTAATCCTCCGTGCCGCGTCGACGTCAACTTGGATCGTCGTCTGCAGAGTGCGTCGAGTCTCAGTGAGGTCTTAACTGCTGCTATCGCTCCCGTCCGGATTCCCCTTCATGAATCCGAGGAGATGGTCTCGCTCCGAGACGAAGTCTCTCGATGCCAGGAGCAGGTCAAGGATGCTGAAGATAAACTCGCAACCGAGTTCCAGCTCCGAACGAGAGCTGAGATGTTCTGCACTCAAGCTTCTTGTGACTTCAACGCAGCCGCCAACACCCTACACTCCGTTCGGTTGGAGAATGTGGCTCTCTCTCGGCAGCTCGCGTTGGCCAACGCTGCCATAGCGACTCACGCCGAGTCCATGGCTCAACTCGGCCTTCGCGTGAAGAACGCCGAAGCTGACTCTGCTGCAGCTATGCGGACGATCCGAAAGGATCGGGAGCGCTTCAAGGCCGGTATGGTGGCGTATACCGAGCAGATGGCCAAGCTTCGGTCTTACCTGCTTCGGAGTGACAGCCGGAATGACGGTACAGTGCCGGCACGCATCCAAGCTCTGGCGACCGAGAACGCCGGTTTGCAGAGGGCCAACTCGATCCTCCGTCAGCATTCGGCCAACCACGGCCTAAACACTGATGCTCTTGTTCTTGCTTCGGTGGGCATCACGGCCGACAACATTGACTGGAATCTTCTCGGTCTGTCCCCTCCGCGCGTGACGGTAGAACCGCCTCCGGCTTCGTCTGGTCGTCCAGGTGGTGAATCAAGTGACAACGAGGCTTCGGATTCAGCACAACAAGCCATTTCGGTGCCTCTACGCACCACACGCAACCAAGGGAGCGACTCCGAGGATTCTCGACCCGTCGGACCACCTCCGAAGCGTCGTCGACTTCGTCGGCACCAAGTCCCCACGGCTACGTCTGGTTCGTCTGCCTCGACGGCTCCGAAGTCTCCGTTGCCACTCAATCGACGACTTGGTCGTCCTTCGGTGAAGCCCAAGCGTCGTTCGTCGGCTCCGACCTCTGTTCCGCTGCCGTCTACAGCGGTCTCGTCTCCTGCTGTTTCTCCGACGCCGGTTCCGGCTCCTGTTGCTTCGACGCCTGCCGCGCCAGCTTCAACTTCGGCCGCGTCAACTCCACCGACGCCTCCTTTGACTGCGTCGGCTGCATCCGTGGAAAATCAGTCTCCACCTGCTCCGTCTCAAGTGTCGTCCGAGGTTGCAGATGAAGGGCTCGAGGACGGTGAAGTGGTTGACGAGCCTCCGACAGCCTCCGATAGTGGCGCGGAAGATACTGAAGAGCTCCCTGACTCGGACGAGGATGCTCCTGCTTCCAACGCTGCGGCTTCTGGACCCTCGTCTGAAGTCATTGACTTGGCGTCCGGTAATGCGGCTAATGCCGAGGTTTCGAAGCCTGTGGACAGTCCATTCTCGTCTCCGGTGATCTCATTGCCTCGCAAGGATGGTCGACCTGTCCGAGGAGCCTCTGTGGTATCCGGTCTCCGTTCAATGGAGATGGTGGAACAAGAGCTCGCAGAGGACGATTTCGTCCTCGGTCTCTCTCCGACTGGGTCCACACCACCTGCCGTAGCGCAGGCACCTCCTACCACAGTTTCCAGGACTGACGGTCGCCAAGTCTCTCCAGTCCATCTTCCAAGCTCTCGGCCGGTTGTGACTGCCCCATCTGCCGTCTCTGTCCCGGCGTCTTCGTTGTTCCGCCCTAGGCGGTCTCAGTCAAGCGCTCGGAGACCACATGCGGTGGTCACGGCAACGCTGTCTACAGCGCCAGGTCCAGGCTCGGTGACTTTCACTCCCATCGGCAGCAGCCTTCAGCTTCCTATCGGGTCGAAGAAGCTCGCCTCTCTTGCTGGTCCGTTCTTGGAGCCTGGTTTTACCGCCCCCGGTGCTCAGGAGGCTTGGTGTCAGATCCAAAACCGGAGTCTGTCCGAGCCTCTGCCGAAGGATGGAGTTTCGCCAGTGTCTGCTGCCAGTCTCTCTGCTATGATGGACTGGGAGAACTCCAGTCATCCGTGGCAGCAGCTCCGCCGCCGACTGCCCGAGCAGCCATGCCTCTTTGACTCCAGCGGATTTCCACCGGGGACGAAGATCTCTATTCGAGAGACTGGGCTCGGACGCACCGTCAAACTGTGGCGGCAGTTCCAAGGTACCTCCACGGACAGGACCGAGAAAGCAGACTTGGGTCTCGCCTTGTGGGAGCGTCGCCACTGGATCCAAGTCTCGGCGGTCGAGAATTACCTCCGCCGTCTCGAGAGAGAGCATGGGCGTAAAGATCCTCTCGTTGTCGCCTTGGTTGCACAGTGGAAGGCGTACAACAAGGCTCGGAACCTCCGTGCGGACCGTCTCCGTCAGCAGATGGTGTACCGAGTCTGGGAATGGAGTATTGAGCGTGACAGCAAGCCTCGGGAAAACCCTGCTGAGCTTCTGTTGGAGCCTTCTTACTTGCAGTACCCGTTTGAAGTGTTGGATTGGGCTCCTTCCACAGATAACTGGATTCAAGAGCTGGTGGTTCTCGACGCGCAACAGCCGTGGCGTAATTGCTGGATGGATGCTCCCGCCGAGCATCCGTATAACACTACCTTCGCTCCCTGCAACCCTGATGTGCCGCTATTTGTTCCTCGGCATCGCTCTCATGCAAGTGTGGAGTCCTCGATTGTGGTTAATCCAGCTCTGGATCCGGCCGCTATTCGTGCTTCGTGGGCAGCCGAGTCTTCGGACACTCCAGGCTCGGCTCCGGAGGCTCCGGTTTCCGGCATTTTAGGGTCTCCTCCTGCTGACATCCTGAGTGCCGGCTTGGACGTCCTCGTGGACTTGGCTACCGCCACCACCGAGATATAACCTCGGTCGGCGTATTTTTGTTTCGTTGTCCAAGCTACTTCCGTAGTTCCAAGAGTGCTGTAGCGTAAATTGGTAGCTTGGTTTCTATGTCGTTCTTCGTCATAATTCCAATTCACTGGTTCGTTTACTTTTCATCATGCAAATATGCAGGGTTCGGTACAGTAATCTTCATCACTCCTCTCTGTAGGCTGTACCGGCCCCACAGAGGATTCTCATTTCAGTACAGTAGCTTCTTTCGTCTGTCACTGCAGGCTGTACTGGCCCTGCAGGCAGGTCAATCTTTCGGTGACGTTCCATTTAGTCCTCGTCGGCGACTTGGACCATTTGCAACCGTCGGTCACTGCGCTTCTCTCTCAAGTAGTCATAGAGAAGACCTCCACACGACAAATTGGACGCAGGTTCCCATGTTGGTTCATCGTATCCTAACCACTTCACTTTGAACTCTCGGACGGCTCGTTCGGTGCTTGTGGATAACGGGACGCGGTCGTCGAGAATAGCCTCGACCTCGTATTCGCCGGCGAGTTGATCAGGCTCCCAGCTATCTTCGGGAAGCAATTCCTCGTCGAAATCTAGTCTCGTTTCCTCTGTCACCTCCGGTGTCAGCCGACTCTTCGGTCGACTCCCGAATTCGTTCACAGCTTTAAGTCGTGATACATGCACAACAGGGTAGAACCTGTACCCGCTTCGGTCGGGTAGTTCCAACTCGTACGCGAACTCTTCGACCTTTCTCTTCACCCGGAATGGCCCATGCCATCGGTGTGCTAGCTTCTTCGTCAGTCCTGGTTTCACTCGTTCCATGTACAGCCACACCCGATCGCCAGGCTCAAACAATGGCCTCGGTGCGGTGACCGGGGTGTCATCTGCTGCCTCTGAGACAGAGTGCGCTTCGTCCGAAGGCTCGGTCTGACCAGTACTCGGTATAGCCGCTTGCTCTCTTCCACTAAGTGCTTCATTGTGTTTCCGGGCTCTCCGAGACTTCTCAGTGGCTTGATACTCTTTAGCCATTCCAGTGCGATCTCCTGTTGACGGTTCACTTCTCGGCGCCATGCTAATGCGTCAGTTTGCTTTCCAGACCCTCGTTTGAGCGACGACGTCATCGCTCGGAGCGTTGACTGTGCGTCCCACCCATGAACAAGGTAGAACGGGGTCTCTTTCCTCGTTGCGTCCATCGAGTTGTTGATCGCGAAGATCAACTTCTCGGCGATCTCATCCCAGTCTTGTTGGAGCGGGTCCTCGGCGTACACCCGCACTGATTGCATGACGGTCTTCACCGACCGTTCTTGTTGGCCATTAGCCTGCGGACGGTAACTCAGAGTCGCCCTTGACCTTGATTGCATCATCTCGGCGAAAGCTTGGAATACCTCGCTCATGAAGCGTGGGTCGCGGTCATGACGGATCATTGTCGGAGCACCGAATCTTCGGTAGACACACTCTTCAAAAGCCTTTGCCACACAGAGTGCAGTTGTGTCGGCCATTGCTTTTCCCATCACGAAGCCTGTGAACGCGCACTGGAAGAGCAAAAGCGCTGTATTGCCCCTCCGAGACTTCGGTAGTGGTATGACAAAGTCCATCGACACCAGTTGGAACGGTCTCTCGGCGAGTACGTTGCCGGGCGAATACCCTCGGAACTGTGGTCGGCTCTTGCTAGAGCTGCAATCGGGGCAAGACCGTACGTGCCTTTCGACGTCCGCGTAGAGACCGATCCAATAGTAGTCTTGTCTGATCCTGTTGAAGGTTCGGACAATGCCTTGGTGGCCGCCTTCTAGCGAGTCATGGCAGTTCTGCAATACCTCCTGGACCATCGTCAAGGGCACTACCAGACGTAGGATAGTCTCCTCTTGTTGTCGGTCGCTCTTCCGACGGCTCGTTCCGAGGTAGTATAAGACATTGTCTTCGCTTAGCGTGAACCGGTCCGACATCTTCCATGAATCTCTCGCTGCTCGATAACCGAGCTTCGAGTCTTCACCACGGAGCACTGTCTTGAGGTTAGACCATCTCAACTCCTCGTCCTGGGCTACTGCAATCCGTCTCCGACGCTCTCGTTGGACCGTCAGAGGTTCTATGTCGTTTGCACTTGGAGCTGTTGAAGTTGAATCCTCGGTGCCCAGTTGCACCTCTCGCACGTGGTTTTGAGCTTTGGTAGGCGTATCGTTCGCTTTGTCTTGACTGTCCGCTTCTCTTTGGTCGACTACTGAAGTCTCGTTGGCAAATCTGACTCGCTTCTTGTTAGCTTTAGCTTGTTGCCGGGTGGTCACCGTTAGTCGTCCGGTCTCAGTGTCGTCTTGTACAAAATCGAAAAAAGTTTTGCGACGGGTAGAGCCTGTTCTCACATGCGTTCGGACCGTGTTGACCGATGGTTTGTCCTCGGTCTCGGCCTTGGCAGTTGGTTCGTAGATGACGTCTTGAATGCGGTTTAGCGTGGTCAATTCTGACAGCCTGGCCTCGGTCGATACCACTTTAGACACCTTGCTCTCGAGAGTTTCGCTTGCTAGCGAATCTGCAGCGGCATTGAACTCTCGGACCACGTGCAAGTACTTCACTGACTGGAACTTGGCTGTAAGCTCTCGGTGGCGGTTCAGTTGTGTCAACAGTGATTCCTTACGACATGCGATCACCCCTAGGGACTGCTGGATTGCGAGTCTCGAGTCGCCCACGATGACTAAGTCCTCGGTCGTGTGCTCTAATGCAGCTTGTACTCCGTTGTTCATCCCGAATACTCGGCGAGGTTCACCGTGGTCGCCTCGAGGTAAGCACTCGCAGCGGTCACTATAGTCCATTCTGGTAGTTTCCACAGTATCCATGCACAACTGCCATAGCCACCGTGCTTTTCGGTCTTAGCCGAACCGTCAAATGACAGCACGAAGCCTTGGTAGGACCTCGGTAGACGTGCGTACAGCAGGTTCGGGTCCATCCTAATGCTCGGTGACCCTTTGGTTGGTGGTGCAACTTGTGCTAACGAATCATCTAGGTCGACGAAACTCGTCAACCCCGCTTGAAGCAACTGCGCGAATGCGCAATCTCGTTCCTTCACCCGCTGCACCACTAAGTGCCACGGGGACAGCATAACTGCAAACTGGGTCGTGCGTCCGAACAGTGTCTTGGACTTATGTACCCAGTCGAGCGTCGAAAACCGCGTATAGACGTGGATGGTCCGACCTGCGAGCTGAGTGTAGCACACCTTCAGCAGCAGTAGCAGGGCTAAGACCTCCTTCTCGGCCGGATGATAGTTCATCTCGGCGTCCTTGAGAACACGCCCGCAAAACCGAACGGGGTGTAACGTGCCGTTGTGTTCTTGCATGAGAGTGGAGCTCAGCGCCCACTCGTTCGCGAAGAGCATGACGTGCGCTTCTTTGTCTCGGTCGAAGTGCCGCAATATCGGGGCGTCCTTCACCTTCTGTTGAAGTGCTGCGAAGCTTCGTTTAGCCGCCGTGAGGTCACCCCCAGGTGCGAAATCTGCGTCCTTCAACTGGTACAGCGCAGCGCCGTACACTGCAAAGTCCTGGATGAACCGGCTGTAGTAGTTGAGCGCACCAAGGAACGACTGCATACCTTTCTTTGATGTTGGGAAAGGGACCTCCGTCACTGCTTTGATCTTCTTCGGATCGGCTCGAATGCCCTCTGACGAGACTTCATGGGACAGGAAGTCCACCTTTGACTGCACGAATATACTCTTCGTGAAGCTGACACTGATCCGACACTCTGTGAAGCGTTGGAGCAGTCGGTCCAGTGTCGCTAGACAGCCGTCGAACGTCTCGTTACCGAAGCATATGTCGTCGACGAAGGATCGTCGGTCGAACACCGGAACCAGCGAAGACTCGTCCGACTCGCCGTTCGTAAACATATCGCCCGTGGGACTATTCACCAACAGGGACACCGCGTCCATAACAGTAGAGGACTCTCGGTCGGCCTCGAACTTGGTTCGAGCCCTCGGTAGAGCCTCTGAATGCTGGTTGCAATCCTCGGTAGCAGCTGTTCGGGCATCTTTGGTCTGTTCTTCGGCTTCACGCATAGTTATCGCGAATTGCGACCATCCGCCCTTCGGCTGGACAAATCCCCAAGAGCATTGTCGATCATCCGCTGATAAATCATCGGTGCGTTCTTGAGACCAAATGGCATCCGTAGCCACTCAAAATGCCCCAGTGCGCAGACAAATGCAGAGATCTTCCGAGCTCTCTGTGTCATCATTATGGCCCAAAATCCGCTCGCCGCATCCAACGAGCAGAACCATAGGTAGGCCTCCATATCCGTCAAAAGGTCGTCAACGAGCGGCATGGCGTACTCCATGATCGCTGTAACTGCGTTCACCATCTTGTAATCAATGCACAGACGAATATCGACACCGTTCTTTTTCAGGACAATCACAATCGGGGACGCCCACGGGCTGTCCGAGAAGGTAATCAGTCCGCCCGTAGCAATCCCTTCAGAAGCTCGTACAGCTTCCCGAGAAATCGCAACGGCGTCCTCCGAGCCCTCTGTTTGATGGGCGCGTGCCCCTGTACGTCAATATCGCACACCACACCGTATGCCGGTGGTGGTAGCGCATTGCCACTTGAGATCATGATCTTCTCGTGACGTTTCAACACATCAACCAGCTTCTGCTGCTGACCCTCATCCAGGTCCTTGTTTTGAACATTCGGACCGGTGTAATCTAAAGCGGTAACCGTAATCTCGGTCAGGTCAGGCAGGAATGCCAATTCCTGTGCGTAGTCGGTGAGCTCGATGTCGTTCGCCAAATGCTCGGACACGTCATTCTCTTCAGTATCGCGACCCGACACGACTCCTGCTGCAATCTCATGCATCGCGGACACGTAGGTTGCGTTCAATATGCACTCCGGATCTTCAGTAGGACACGGGGGTGTGCGGCTCGGTCGTCCAGCTGGTCCACGTCCTGGCCCGAGGCGCTGATATTCTCTGACGTCACCCCATTCGGAGACTCGGTGCACAACGCATCGTCTGTAGCGTGAGGCAAGAACCCTCTCTGAGTTGTTCCGACACTCGGTCGCCAATCTCCGACACTCGTATCGTGTACTCCGGCTCCTCGATCGGTATCCTCTCGACTGCTTCGCCGTCCGACACATTAGCAGCGGTTCTACAACAAGTGAATCGTCGCGTCGGCCACATTCCTTACTGGTCATGTCGCGAGTCGAGTCATATCCTCGGCGCAGTAGACTTGAGCTCCTTCGACTGGACCCGAATCCTCGGTATCTCTAGTGAGAATATTCTGAGGTGTCGGATACTTTCTGCGCTCGACCGCAGGCGGTTGTTCGGCTAGCCAGCACTCGTAGAGCTCGCGTTCTCGTTCAAACAGCGTCTCGTCACGGCTCTCCGCGTAGGCAAGGATCTGCCACTCCTTATACTTGTTAGACCGTAGGCGTACGTACCCAGGCTCGCGCGGAAGTTCGCCTATCGGTACCCATAACACTACCGAGTCATGTTTGCAATTAGCGACCCTCGGTGTCACATTCGTCAGCCGGATCCACGTCGGGTGCCCCCGTCTAAACCTCGTTACCGTCGGGACGAGTCTCTCCGTCCGTCGGATCCAAACTTCGTGAGTGTCCCGAGAGGGTCGTTTGCACTTAAGCCGAAACTCTCGCCACTCATGACCGGGGATATACAAGTCCTCGGTCGGTCCACCAACCACTTGAGTGCCGTAGGGTTCGTCATCCGCGGCACTCAGCGACTTAATTAGTGGCACCATCACTTCATCTGGCAATCTGGCTGTCCCGTGGAACAGGTCCAGCCGGACACCCGCCGGAATCATGAAGTCCGTTCCGAGGACCACATCGACTCCTGCACTGTGGTTCATGATCCACATCTCAAACTCGTACACTCGCTCCCACCCCAGGGTGATCTTCACGAGTGCTCGTCGACGAGTCTCTAACACTCCAGGGTTAATTCCTCGCACTTCCAAGCTTCGGCCGTGGTCTGGGACTCGCGTAACCGCAACCTCTTGGCGTAGTTCGCCGAGATCACGCTGACGTTGGCTCCAGTGTCCAACAGAATCCTCGTTCGCACATCATTCACTGCTCCCTTGACCAAAGCTCTCATTCTCTTCCTCTTGTCGTACCGTTGGGACGACCACCACCCCAATCTCTCGCCCGGGAGCAACTTCGTCCTCGGGACGAGACTTCGGGGCGATCGTTCAACTCGGGACATACTAGCAATCGAACCCTCGGTCTTGCGGCCACTAGGTTCGCCAATGCTCCACTCCTTCACTCCACACTCACTGAGGTATACACCTCTCTCCTTTTCATTTTCCATCGTTGTCACACTCGTAATCTCTCGGTCTTCGGGCCAATTTACCTCACCCGCGAACGCGAACATATAGTCGGCGTCTATTGCAGGTTCGGTTAACTGTGGCAGCCCGATTGGGACCAACCCAGTTTCAGTTGGCGGGCTGCCTAGTTTAAATGATTCCCGAACACTAAGCTTTGTAGCTCAGGCGTGAGATCTTTCTTGTCGACCTTCGATCGTAGGAGATTGGTGAGCTCATTTAGGGCGTCACACTTCCCAGCGTCGTGCACTTGTTTGCACAACTTGCATCGCCTGTAGCAGTAGTGCACTGAGTGCGACATACTGCCACAGGCTGCACAAGGACCGTACTGGCGCTGTCGGTTGTCTCGTCCGTAGCCTCGGTCTTTGTTGAAGTGACCATTACCACCCCTGGGGTGTCGGTGGTCGGACCGGGCGAACGTGCCTTCTGCAGCGGCGCGGCGTTCACTGTCGTTGGCGGCTGCAACGTGACCGTATTCACCGTCGGGACTAGAATCGCTGTCGGAGCTCTCACTGGAACATCGGCTGCCGTCCCGGCGCCGTTCGTCGTCGCTAGATGTTCGGTGCTGTCATAACCATGATGGCGCGTCTCTGGGCGGTTCGATCGGGACCTAGTAGCGTCGTTCACATTCAATGCAGCGACGAGGTCAGTTAGCGCGTTCGCTACCGTGACTCTCGGGCGTGAATCGTCGCGACGGCGTTCTCGGTCATGTCGATCACGGCGATAGCTGTCTCGCGAACCCTCTGTGCGCCTACCATCATGTCGGCGGCTGTCTTCTTGGTTCTTCGGACGGCGTCCTGACGACTCTCGGGATGTTTTACGTTCCCGACGACGGAGGATGTCGTTGACCATATCTTCGAGGTCATGAATGTCCTTAACTCGGACGTGACACAGACGCTCTTCCAGACCTCGGTCATCACACGTATCCAGAAAGTGTTCCACATGGTCCTTGGCGTCGCGTCCACCGTTCTCGAACTGCACTCCGGCATTGCGGGCATAGCCGTTCAGCCTATTGAGGTAATCACACACGTGCTCTTTGTCCTCTCGTTTCGCTGAATAATACCGAGCCTTCGCAGACTGAGTAAACCGTGAGCAGTAGTACTTGATAAATGCATCGCTCAACAACTTCCACGTACGACGAGTCTTGCGAGGAAGTTGTCGGTACCAATGTAGAGCTCCATCTTGGAGACTGAGTTCGAACGCCATGCACCACTCGTTTGGTGACGTATGCGTTCCCTTCATCTCGTAGATAAAGGTTCGGAGCCATTGCATTGACTTCTCGCTCTTGTTCCGGAGTCCAAAATAGGGCTTGATATTGCCGAGTGGAAGGTGGGTTGCGAGCTCGAGCCTCGGTGTGGAGCTTTTAGTCTCCGCTTTGCTCAGCTCGCGAATCTGGCGCGCCCACTCTTCGGTGAGGTCTCCATCGAGGTAATCGAAGTCACCTGAGTCACTATCGCTGTCCGACGAGTCTCCTGGACTATCGTAGTTCCTGGCGGGACGTCGGCCAGTCTCTTGACGAGTGTTCGGAGTGGGGCGTAGACTTTCTGTCTCCTCGGCTAGCCGCTCAGATCGACTTGCAGACCTCGGTGTCACCATGTGCGAATCTTGCATGTACGGTGAAGCCTCGGCCGTAGCCGTAAAGACGCCAGCATCGGAACCCTCGTTGACACGCTTCTTGGGAGTTTGAGGAAGCGGGACCTTTGATGGGTCCGCTGCTTCCGGTGCGCGTCGGGCTATAGGTTGACGGCCTGCCCCAATCTCGGACACCCGAAAGACGTCCGCAACTTCTTCTTCCACTTTCGCAACGCTGTGCCGGCATCAGTCGGTGTCCAATCCTTAGTGCGGCGTCAGATGGAAACCTCTGAGGCTCGCACCCCATAGCACGGAGGAGTAGCACAGTATCCTGAGCCACTTGTCGAGTGCTCGTTGAGTCAATGGGCACTGCTAGCTCACCCCCAAGGTCCATCCAGACAGCCTGGCGGGCCTGCTTCGGGCCGAACAGTTGCATCCAATTGCTCCTAGTCTTCATTAGTTCCAGGCAGCGACCTAGAACCTTGTTGGCAGCCGGCGTATCACCATTGACTGGTGGCCGGTTGCCTGTCGACCGAGAAGTTGCCTTCCCGGTCATCGCCGACGGCTTCAAACCGTCGGACCCATCATCACTGTCCTCTGTGGCCGGTTCAGGACCAGCTACGTCGTCCAGCTCTTCGGTGAGGTTACGCGCAAGCGACCTCACCCCTCCGCTGCGGCCTACAGATACCACAGCGGCTTCCGAAAGGTCGGGCATCGCTGCCTTCTCTTCCAGGTACTCTTCGTCATCATCTTCCTTGGCGTCGGAGTAGCCAACCGACTCGTCGAAACTTCCTGAACGTTCGGCAATCGTCACCAAACGAGATGTCGGTGGTGTCGACAATGAACTTCCAGGGTGCACCGTAGGTTCGGTGCGTGTTCCACTTGACTTCATCGGTGTTGCTGGTACCGCTGACTTG
>VOQZ01001280.1:0-65678 GCA_008079305.1 Phytophthora palmivora | reverse complement strand
CCCTTACACCGGGTCGGTTGTAAGCGCTTCTGTATACCGATGTTGTTTTAGGTAACCCTTACCTCACCACTAGCCACGAGCTTAGACTAGGGTGTTATATTGCGCTTTCGCGCGTAACCTGCAGTCCCTCAGAGGAAGGGTACCGCGTGTTAGGCCTTATACAGGGGTGTCGAGGTATAACCTCGACGGGGAGCAAAATATACACTAGGACCTTAATAGACCCTAAGTATACACGTAACGACACTTCACTGTCGCCTCCGATCTCTCGGCCACACAACTCTTGGCCTGACCAGGATAAACTCTCGGTTCAATGTACCTTGAGTCTACCAACAGGCATCCCACACAACTGAGCGTGTCCTGGCACTTAAATAAGCTAGCTACACTTACCTAAGTCGGACTTGACTCTTGTTAGCTGGGGGAAGACTGCGTTTTTTAAACTGCTTAATGTGAGGCTCAGAGAGCCTCTGTATGTCATCCTATGTTTTGTCCTATGCCTATATACAAATATCAAGTGTAAACAAATCACTGTAGGGGCCTCCGAGGTTTCAGAATAAGTACGACCGAGGGTCGACAACTCACTCTTAAGTACGGATTTGGGACTGTACAGACGTGAGACAAGGATCTGAGATGGGTACAGAGCCCTATCTCGGCCTAATCCAGGAAGCCTCGGCCAGGTTATATTAGGCTAGCCGAGGCTCCCGGATGTCACTATTCCTTCTCTGTCACTCCGTCGCGGGGTGTATAATCCTCCAATGGTGTGAACCCTCGCTTTTCACCGAAAGGTTCTGTGGCGGTTGCCCCCTAGCGACTGGGTCACTACCTCACCGTTAGAACCCAACACCACAACTGCCCCGCCTCGACGCGAACCTCCCAACTGGTGACCGTCGTGGCGCCTCATTCTTCAATTTCCTTCGCCCGCCATGGTCCGCCAGTCACGAGCTCTGGAGCGGGCCACCGCCGCAGCCATGCAGGCTCTCGGGCCTCAAGAACAGGTATGTAGCAGCTTGTGTATCCATCCGAGGTCTCAGTCTATACCTTGGCTCACTTCTTGCATCTTTAGACGTCTTCTGGTACGTCCTCAGAGGGCTCACACACTGTCTCCGAGGGTCGTGGAGCCGCTGAGCAGGCGGCGGAGGCCCCTCTGTCACCAACTCCCGCGCTGACAGTGGATTCAGCAACTCGCGGGGTGTCAGGAGGGTCTTCGCCTGTTTTATCGCCTTGTTCGCCTCCGACGTCTCCTCTTCCGCCTTCTTCCGAAGCAGACTCTCGCTCGACACCAACTCCCGCGCCGGCAGAGGATTCGGCAACTTGCGGGGTGTCTGGCGGGAGTTCTGCAGGCGCTATCGATGGGAGAGTCCTGTCGGTGATCTCACCGAGCAGTCGACCTTGACCCCCGTCGACCTTCAGCTTCTGCAGCTCGCCAAGCTTGTCATTGGTGTCGCTCGTAATCCTCCGTGCCGCGTCGACGTCAACTTGGATCGTCGTCTGCAGAGTGCGTCGAGCCTCAGCGAGGTCTTAACTGCTGCTATCGCTCCCGTCCGGATTCCCCTTCATGAATCCGAGGAGATGGTCTCGCTCCGAGACGAAGTCTCTCGATGCCAGGAGCAGGTCAAGGATGCTGAAGATAAACTCGCAACCGAGTTCCAGCTCCGAACGAGAGCTGAGATGTTCTGCACTCAAGCTTCTTGTGACTTCAACGCAGCCGCCAACACCCTACACTCCGTTCGGTTGGAGAATGTGGCTCTCTCTCGGCAGCTCGCGTTGGCCAACGCTGCCATAGCGACTCACGCCGAGTCCATGGCTCAACTCGGCCTTCGCGTGAAGAACGCCGAAGCTGACTCTGCTGCAGCTATGCGGACGATCCGAAAGGATCGGGAGCGCTTCAAGGCCGGTATGGTGGCGTATACCGAGCAGATGGCCAAGCTTCGGTCTTACCTGCTTCGGAGTGACAGCCGGAATGACGGTACAGTGCCGGCACGCATCCAAGCTCTGGCGACCGAGAACGCCGGTTTGCAGAGGGCCAACTCGATCCTCCGTCAGCATTCGGCCAACCACGGCCTAAACACTGATGCTCTTGTTCTTGCTTCGGTGGGCATCACGGCCGACAACATTGACTGGAATCTTCTCGGTCTGTCCCCTCCGCGCGTGACGGTAGAACCGCCTCCGGCTTCGTCTGGTCGTCCAGGTGGTGAATCAAGTGACAACGAGGCTTCGGATTCAGCACAACAAGCCATTTCGGTGCCTCTACGCACCACACGCAACCAAGGGAGCGACTCCGAGGATTCTCGACCCGTCGGACCACCTCCGAAGCGTCGTCGACTTCGTCGGCACCAAGTCCCCACGGCTACGTCTGGTTCGTCTGCCTCGACGGCTCCGAAGTCTCCGTTGCCACTCAATCGACGACTTGGTCGTCCTTCGGTGAAGCCCAAGCGTCGTTCGTCGGCTCCGACCTCTGTTCCGCTGCCGTCTACAGCGGTCTCGTCTCCTGCTGTTTCTCCGACGCCGGTTCCGGCTCCTGTTGCTCGACGCCTGCCGCGCCAGCTTCAACTTCGGCCGCGTCAACTCCACCGACGCCTCCTTTGACTGCGTCGGCTGCATCCGTGGAAAATCAGTCTCCACCTGCTCCGTCTCAAGTGTCGTCCGAGGTTGCAGATGAAGGGCTCGAGGACGGTGAAGTGGTTGACGAGCCTCCGACAGCCTCCGATAGTGGCGCGGAAGATACTGAAGAGCTCCCTGACTCGGACGAGGATGCTCCTGCTTCCAACGCTGCGGCTTCTGGACCCTCGTCTGA
Source organism: Phytophthora palmivora (assembly GCA_008079305.1). NCBI lineage: Eukaryota > Oomycota > Peronosporomycetes > Peronosporales > Peronosporaceae > Phytophthora > Phytophthora palmivora. Next base: position 62,887 of record VOQZ01001280.1, on the reverse strand, counting down.
AGTCATTGACTTGGCGTCCGGTAATGCGGCTAATGCCGAGGTTTCGAAGCCTGTGGACAGTCCATTCTCGTCTCCGGTGATCTCATTGCCTCGCAAGGATGGCGACCTGTCCGAGGAGCCTCTGTGGTATCCGGTCTCCGTTCAATGGAGATGGTGGAACAAGAGCTCGCAGAGGACGATTTCGTCCTCGGTCTCTCTCCGACTGGGTCCACACCACCTGCCGTAGCGCAGGCACCTCCTACCACAGTTTCCAGGACTGACGGTCGCCAAGTCTCTCCAGTCCATCTTCCAAGCTCTCGGCCGGTTGTGACTGCCCCATCTGCCGTCTCTGTCCCGGCGTCTTCGTTGTTCCGCCCTAGGCGGTCTCAGTCAAGCGCTCGGAGACCACATGCGGTGGTCACGGCAACGCTGTCTACAGCGCCAGGTCCAGGCTCGGTGACTTTCACTCCCATCGGCAGCAGCCTTCAGCTTCCTATCGGGTCGAAGAAGCTCGCCTCTCTTGCTGGTCCGTTCTTGGAGCCTGGTTTTACCGCCCCCGGTGCTCAGGAGGCTTGGTGTCAGATCCAAAACCGGAGTCTGTCCGAGCCTCTGCCGAAGGATGGAGTTTCGCCAGTGTCTGCTGCCAGTCTCTCTGCTATGATGGACTGGGAGAACTCCAGTCATCCGTGGCAGCAGCTCCGCCGCCGACTGCCCGAGCAGCCATGCCTCTTTGACTCCAGCGGATTTCCACCGGGGACGAAGATCTCTATTCGAGAGACTGGGCTCGGACGCACCGTCAAACTGTGGCGGCAGTTCCAAGGTACCTCCACGGACAGGACCGAGAAAGCAGACTTGGGTCTCGCCTTGTGGGAGCGTCGCCACTGGATCCAAGTCTCGGCGGTCGAGAATTACCTCCGCCGTCTCGAGAGAGAGCATGGGCGTAAAGATCCTCTCGTTGTCGCCTTGGTTGCACAGTGGAAGGCGTACAACAAGGCTCGGAACCTCCGTGCGGACCGTCTCCGTCAGCAGATGGTGTACCGAGTCTGGGAATGGAGTATTGAGCGTGACAGCAAGCCTCGGGAAAACCCTGCTGAGCTTCTGTTGGAGCCTTCTTACTTGCAGTACCCGTTTGAAGTGTTGGATTGGGCTCCTTCCACAGATAACTGGATTCAAGAGCTGGTGGTTCTCGACGCGCAACAGCCGTGGCGTAATTGCTGGATGGATGCTCCCGCCGAGCATCCGTATAACACTACCTTCGCTCCCTGCAACCCTGATGTGCCGCTATTTGTTCCTCGGCATCGCTCTCATGCAAGTGTGGAGTCCTCGATTGTGGTTAATCCAGCTCTGGATCCGGCTGCTATTCGTGCTTCGTGGGCAGCCGAGTCTTCGGACACTCCAGGCTCGGCTCCGGAGGCTCCGGTTTCCGGCATTTTAGGGTCTCCTCCTGCTGACATCCTGAGTGCCGGCTTGGACGTCCTCGTGGACTTGGCTACCGCCACCACCGAGATATAACCTCGGTCGGCGTATTTTTGTTTCGTCGTCCAAGCTGCTTCCGTAGTTCCAAGAGTGCTGTAGCGTAAATTGGTAGCTTGGTTTCTCTATCGTTCTTCGTCATAATTTCCAATTCACTGGTTCGTTTACTTTTCATCATGCAAATATGCAGGGTTCGGTACAGTAATCTTCATCACTCCTCTCTGTAGGCTGTACCGGCCCCACAGAGGATTCTCATTTTCAGTACAGTAGCTTCTTTTCGTCTGTCACTGCAGGCTGTACTGGCCCTGCAGGCAGGTCAATCTTCGGTGACGTTCCATTTAGTCCTCGTCGGCGACTTGGACCATTTGCAACCGTCGGTCACTGCGCTTCTCTCTCAAGTAGTCATAGAGAAGACCTCCACACGACAAATTGGACGCAGGTTCCCATGTTGGTTCATCGTATCCTAACCACTTCACTTTGAACTCTCGGACGGCCCGTTCGGTGCTTGTGGATAACGGGACGCGGTCGTCGAGAATAGCCTCGACCTCGTATTCGCCGGCGAGTTGATCAGGCTCCCAGCTATCTTCGGGAAGCAATTCCTCGTCGAAATCTAGCCTCGTTTCCTCTGTTACCTCCGGTGTCAGCCGACTCTTCGGTCGACTCCCGAATTCGCTCACAGCTTTAAGTCGTGATACATGCACAACAGGGTAGAACCTGTACCCGCTTCGGTCGGGTAGTTCCAACTCGTACGCGAACTCTTCGACCTTTCTCTTCACCCGGAATGGCCCATGCCATCGGTGTGCTAGCTTCTTCGTCAGTCCTGGTTTCACTCGTTCCATGTACAGCCACACCCGATCGCCAGGCTCAAACAATGGCCTCGGTGCGGTGACCGGGGTGTCATCTGCTGCCTCTGAGACAGAGTGTGCTTCGTCCGAAGGCTCGGTCTGACCAGTACTCGGTATAGCCGCTTGCTCTCTTCCACTAAGTGCTTCATTGTGTTTCCGGGCTCTCCGAGACTTCTCAGTGGCTTGATACTCTTTAGCCATCTCCAGTGCGATCTCCTGTTGACGGTTCACTTCTCGGCGCCATGCTAATGCGTCAGTTTGCTTTCCAGACCCTCGTTTGAGCGACGACGTCATCGCTCGGAGCGTTGACTGTGCGTCCCAACCATGAACAAGGTAGAACGGGGTCTCTTTCCGCGTTGTGTCCATCGAGTTGTTGATCGCGAAGATCAACTTCTCGGCGATCTCATCCCAGTCTTGCTGGAGCGGGTCCTCGGCGTACACCCGCACTGATTGCATGACAGTCTTCACCGACCGTTCTTGCTGGCCATTAGCCTGCGGACGGTAACTCAGAGTCGCCCTTGACCTTGATTGCATCATCTCGGCGAAAGCTTGGAATACCTCGCTCATGAAGCGTGGGTCGCGGTCATGACGGATCATTGTCGGAGCACCGAATCTTCGGTAGACACACTCTTCAAAAGCCTTTGCCACACAGAGTGCAGTTGTGTCGGCCATTGCTTTTCCCATCACGAAGCCTGTGAACGCGCACTGGAAGAGCAAAAGCGCTGTATTGCCCCTCCGAGACTTCGGTAGTGGTATGACAAAGTCCATCGACACCAGTTGGAACGGTCTCTCGGCGAGTACGTTGCCGGGCGAATACCCTCGGAACTGTGGTCGGCTCTTGCTAGAGCTGCAGTCGGGGCAAGACCGTACGTGCCTTTCGACGTCCGCGTAGAGACCGATCCAATAGTAGTCTTGTCTGATCCTGTTGAAGGTTCGGACAATGCCTTGGTGGCCGCCTTCTAGCGAGTCATGGCAGTTCTGCAATACCTCCTGGACCATCGTCAAGGGCACTACTAGACGTAGGATAGTCTCCTCTTGTTGTCGGTCGCTCTTCCGACGGCTCGTTCCGAGGTAGTATAAGACATTGTCTTCGCTTAGCGTGAACCGGTCCGACATCTTCCATGAATCTCTCGCTGCTCGATAACCGAGCTTCGAGTCTTCACCACGGAGCACTGTCTTGAGGTTAGACCATCTCAACTCCTCGTCCTGGGCTACTGCAATCCGTCTCCGACGCTCTCGTTGGACCGTCAGAGGTTCTATGTCGTTTGCACTTGGAGCTGTTGAAGTTGAATCCTCGGTGCCCAGTTGCACCTCTCGCACGTGGTTTTGAGCTTTGGTAGGCGTATCGTTCGCTTTGTCTTGACTGCCCGCTTCTCTTTGGTCGACTACTGAAGTCTCGTTGGCAAATCTGACTCGCTTCTTGTTAGCTTTAGCTTGTTGCCGGGTGGTCACCGTTAGTCGTCCGGTCTCAGTGTCGTCTTGTACAAAATCGAAAAAAGTTTTGCGACGGGTAGAGCCTGTTCTCACATGCGTTCGGACCGTGTTGACCGATGGTTTGTCCTCGGTCTCGGCCTTGGCAGTTGGTTCGTAGATGACGTCTTGAATGCGGTTCAGCGTGGTCAATTCTGACAGCCTGGCCTCGGTCGATACCACTTTAGACACCTTGCTCTCGAGAGTTTCGCTTGCTAGCGAATCTGCAGCGGCATTGAACTCTCGGACCACGTGCAAGTACTTCACTGACTGGAACTTGGCTGTAAGCTCTCGGTGGCGGTTCAGTTGTGTCAACAGTGATTCCTTACGACATGCGATCACCCCTAGGGACTGCTGGATTGCGAGTCTCGAATCGCCCACGATGACTAAGTCCTCGGTCGTGTGCTCTAATGCAGCTTGTACTCCGTTGTTCATTCCCGAGTACTCGGCGAGGTTCACCGTGGTCGCCTCGAGGTAAGCACTCGCAGCGGTCACTATAGTCCATTCTGGTAGTTTCCACAGTATCCATGCACAACTGCCGTAGCCACCGTGCTTTTCGGTCTTAGCCGAACCGTCAAATGACAGCACGAAGCCTTGGTAGGACCTCGGTAGACGTGCGTACAGCAGGTTCGGGTCCATCCTAATGCTCGGTGACCCTTTGGTTGGTGGTGCAACTTGTGCTAACGAATCATCTAGGTCGACGAAACTCGTCAACCCCGCTTGAAGCAACTGCGCGAATGCGCAATCTCGTTCCTTCACCCGCTGCACCACTAAGTGCCACGGGGACAGCATAACTGCAAACTGGGTCGTGCGTCCGAACAGTGTCTTGGACTTATGTACCCAGTCGAGCGTCGAAAACCGCGTATAGACGTGGATGGTCCGACCTGCGAGCTGAGTGTAGCACACCTTCAGCAGCAGTAGCAGGGCTAAGACCTCCTTCTCGGCCGGATGATAGTTCATCTCGGCGTCCTTGAGAACACGCCCGCAAAACCGAACGGGGTGTAACGTACCGTTGTGTTCTTGCATGAGAGTGGAGCTCAGCGCCCACTCGTTCGCGAAGAGCATGACGTGCGCTTCTTTGTCTCGGTCGAAGTGCCGCAATATCGGGGCGTCCTTCACCTTCTGTTGAAGTGCTGCGAAGCTTCGTTTAGCCGCCGTGAGGTCACCCCCAGGTGCGAAATCTGCGTCCTTCAACTGGTACAGCGCAGCGCCGTACACTGCAAAGTCCTGGATGAACCGGCTGTAGTAGTTGAGCGCACCAATGAACGACTGCATACCTTTCTTTGATGTTGGGAAAGGGACCTCCGTCACTGCTTTGATCTTCTTCGGATCGGCTCGAATGCCTTCTGACGAGACTTCATGGGACAGGAAGTCCACCTTTGACTGCACGAATATACTCTTCGTGAAGCTGACACTGATCCGACACTCTGTGAAGCGTTGGAGCAGTCGGTCCAGTGTCGCTAGACAGCCGTCGAACGTCTCGTTACCGAAGCATATGTCGTCGACGAAGGATCGTCGGTCGAACACCGGAACCAGCGAAGACTCGTCCGACTCGCCGTTCGTAAACATGTCACCCGTGGGACTATTCACCAACAGGGACACCTCATCCATAACAGTAGAAGACTCTCGGTCGGCCTCGAACTTGGTTCGAGCCCTCGGTAGAGCCTCTGAATGCTGGTTGCAATCCTCGGTAGCAGCTGTTCGGGCGTCTTTGGTCTGTTCTTCGGCTTCACGCATAGTTATCGCGAATTGCGACCATCCGCCCTTCGGCTGGACAAATCCCCAAAGAGCATTGTCGATCATCCGCTGATAAATCATTGGTGCGTTCTTGAGACCAAATGGCATCCGTAGCCACTCAAAATGCCCCAGTGCGCAGACAAATGCAGAGATCTTCCGAGCCTCTGTGTCATCATTATGGCCCAAAATCCGCTCGCCGCATCCAACGAGCAGAACCATAGGTAGGCCTCCATATCCGTCAAAAGGTCGTCAACGAGCGGCATGGCGTACTCCATGATCGTTGTAACTGCGTTCACCATCTTGTAATCAATGCACAGACGAATATCGACACCGTTCTTCTTCAGGACAATCACAATCGGGGACGCCCACGGGCTGTCCGAGAAGGTAATCAGTCCGACCCGTAGCAATCCCTTCAGAAGCTCGTACAGCTTCCCGAGAAATCGCAACGGCGTCCTCCGAGCCCTCTGTTTGATGGGCGCGTGCCCCTGTACGTCAATATCGCACACCACACCGTATGCCGGTGGTGGTAGCGCATTGCCACTTGAGATCATGATCTTCTCGTGACGTTTCAACACATCAACCAGCTTCTGCTGCTGACCCTCATCCAGGTCCTTGTTTTGAACATTCGGACCGGTGTAATCTAAAGCGGTAACCGTAACCTCGGTCACGTCGGGCAGGAATGCCAATTCCTGTGCGTAGTCGGTGAGCTCGATGTCGTTCGCCAAATGCTCGGACACGTCATTCTCTTCAGTATCGCGACCCGACACGACTCCTGCTGCAATCTCATGCATCGCAGACACGTAGGTTGCGTTCAATATGCACTCCGGATCTTCAGTAGGATACGGGGTGTGTGCGGCTCGGTCGTCCAACTGGTCCACGTCCTGGCCCGAGGCGCTGATATTCTCTGACATCACCCCATTCGGAGCCTCGGTGCACAACGCATCGTCTGTAGCGTGAGGCAAGAACCCTCTCTGAGTTCGTTCCGCCACTCGGTCGCCAATCTCCGACACTCGTATCGTGTACTCCGGCTCCTCGATCGGTATCCTCTCGGCTGCTTCGCCGTCCGACACATTAGCAGTGGTTCTTACAACACGTGAATCGTCGCGTCGGCCACATTCCTTACTGGTCATGTCCGCGAGTCGAGTCATATCCTCGGCGCAGTAGACTTGAGCTCCTTCGACTGGACCCGAATCCTCGGTATCTCTAGTGAGAATATTCTGAGGTGTCGGATACTTTCTGCGCTCGACCGCAGGCGGTTGTTCGGCTAGCCAGCACTCGTAGAGCTCGCGTTCTCGTTCAAACAGCGTCTCGTCACGGCTCTCCGCGTAGGCAAGGATCTGCCACTCCTTATACTTGTTAGACCGTAGGCGTACGTACCCAGGCTCGCGCGGAAGTTCGCCTATCGGTACCCATAGCACTACCGAGTCATGTTTTGAACAATTAGCGACCCTCGGTGTCACATTCGTCAGCCGGATCCACGTCGGGTGTCCACGTCTAAACCTCGTTACCGTCGGGACGAGTCTCTCCGTCCGTCGGATCCAAACCTCGTGAGTGTCCCGAGAGGGTCGTTTGCACTTAAGCCGAAACTCTCGCCACTCATGACCGGGGACGTACAAGTCCTCGGTCGGTCCACCAACCACTTGAGTGCCGTAGGGTTCGTCATCCGCGGCACTCAGCGACTTAATTAGTGGCACCATCACTTCATCTGGCAATCTGGCTGTCCCGTGGAACAGGTCCAGCCGGACACCCGCTGGAATCATGAAGTCCGTTCCGAGGACCACATCGACTCCTGCACTGTGGTTCATGATCCACATCTCAAACTCGTACACTCGCTCCTACCCCAGGGTGATCTTCACGAGTGCTCGTCGACGAGTCTCTAACACTCCAGGGTTAATTCCTCGCACTTCCAAGCTTCGGCCGTGGTCTGGGACTTCGCGTAACCGCAACCTCTTGGCGTAGTTCGCCGAGATCACGCTGACGTTGGCTCCAGTGTCCAACAGAATCCTCGTTCGCACATCATTCACTGCTCCCTTGACCAAAGCTCTCATTCTCTTCCTCTTGTCGTACCGTTGGGACGACCACCACCCCAATCTCTCGCCCGGGAGCAACTTCGTCCTCGGGACGAGACTTCGGGGCGACCGTTCAACTCGGGACATACTAGCAATCGAACCCTCGGTCTTGCGGCCACTAGGTTCGCCAATGCTCCACTCCTTCACTCCACACTCACTGAGGTATACACCTCTCTCCTTTTCATTTTCCATCGTTGTCACACTCGTAATCTCTCGGTCTTCGGGCCAATTTACCTCACCCGCGAACGCGAACATATAGTCGGCGTCTATTGCAGGTTCGGTTAACTGTGGCAGCCCGATTGGGACCAACCCAGTTTCAGTTGGCGGGCTGCCTAGTTTAAATGATTCCCGAACACTAAGCTTTGTAGCTCAGGCGTGAGATCTTTCTTGTCGACCTTCGATCGTAGGAGATTGGTGAGCTCATTTAGGGCGTCACACTTCCCAGCGTCGTGCACTTGTTTGCACAACTTGCATCGCCTGTAGCAGTAGTGCACTGAGTGCGACATACCGCCACAGGCTGCACAAGGACCGTACTGGCGCTGTCGGTTGTCTCGTCCGTAGCCTCGGTCTTTGTTGAAGTGACCATTACCACCCCTGGGGTGTCGGTGGTCGGACCGGGCGAACGTGCCTTCTGCAGCGGCGCGGCGTTCACTGTCGTTGGCGGCTGCAACGTGACCGTATTCACCGTCGGGACTAGAATCGCTGTCGGAGCTATCACTGGAACATCGGCTGCCGTCCCGGCGCCGTTCGTCGTCGCTAGATGTTTCGGTGCTGTCATAACCATGATGGCGCGTCTCTGGGCGGTTCGATCGGGACCTAGTAGCGTCGTTCACATTCAATGCAGCGACGAGGTCAGTTAGCGCGTTCGCTACCGTGACTCTCGGGCGTGAATCGTCGCGACGGCGTTCTCGGTCATGTCGATCACGGCGATAGCTGTCTCGCGAACCCTCCGTGCGCCTACCATCATGTCGGCGGCTGTCTTCTTGGTTCTTCGGACGGCGTCCTGACGACTCTCGGGATGTTTTACGTTCCCGACGACGGAGGATGTCGTTGACCATATCTTCGAGGTCATGAATGTCCTTAACTTGGACGTGATACAGACGCTCTTCCAGACCTCGGTCATCACACGTATCCAGAAAGTGTTCCACATGGTCCTTGACGTCGCGTCCACCATTCTCGAACTGCACTCCGGCATTGCGGGCATAGCCGTTCAGCCTATTGAGGTAATCACACACGTGCTCTTTGTCCTCTCGTTTCGCTGAATAATACCGAGCCTTCGCAGACTGAGTAAACCGTGAGCAGTAGTACTTGATAAATGCATCGCTCAACAACTTCCACGTACGACGAGTCTTGCGAGGAAGTTGTCGGTACCAATGTAGAGCTCCATCTTGGAGACTGAGTTCGAACGCCATGCACCACTCGTTTGGTGACGTATGCGTTCCCTTCATCTCGTAGATAAAGGTTCGGAGCCATTGCATTGACTTCTCGCTCTTGTTCCGGAGTCCAAAATAGGGCTTGATATTGCCGAGTGGAAGGTGGGTTGCGAGCTCGAGCCTCGGTGTGGAGCTTTTAGTCTCCGCTTTGCTCAGCTCGCGAATCTGGCGCGCCCACTCTTCGGTGAGGTCTCCATCGAGGTAATCGAAGTCACCTGAGTCACTATCGCTGTCCGACGAGTCTCCTGGACTATCGTAGTTCCTGGCGGGACGTCGGCCAGTCTCTTGACGAGTGTTCGGAGTGGGGCGTAGACTTTCTGTCTCCTCGGCTAGCCGCTCAGATCGACTTGCAGACCTCGGTGTCACCATGTGCGAATCTTGCATGTACGGTGAAGCCTCGGCCGTAGCCGTAAAGACGCCAGCATCGGAACCCTCGTTGACACGCTTCTTGGGAGTTTGAGGAAGCGGGACCTTTGATGGGTCCGCTGCTTCCGGTGCGCGTCGGGCTATAGGTTGACGGCCTGCCCCAATCTCGGACACCCCGAAAGACGTCCGCAACTTCTTCTTCCACTTTCGCAACGCTGTGCCGGCATCAGTCGGTGTCCAATCCTTAAGTGCGGCGTCAGATGGAAACCTCTGAGGCTCGCACCCCATAGCACGGAGGAGTAGCACAGTATCCTGAGCCACTTGTCGAGTGCTCGTTGAGTCAATGGGCACTGCTAGCTCACCCCCAAGGTCCATCCAGACAGCCTGGCGGGCCTGCTTCGGGCCGAACAGTTGCATCCAATTGCTCCTAGTCTTCATTAGTTCCAGGCAGCGACCTAGAACCTTGTTGGCAGCCGGCGTATCACCATTGACTGGTGGCCGGTTGCCTGTCGACCGAGAAGTTGCCTTCCCGGTCATCGCCGACGGCTTCAAACCGTCGGACCCATCATCACTGTCCTCTGTGGCCGGTTCAGGACCAGCTACGTCGTCCAGCTCTCCGGTGAGGTTACGCGCAAGCGACCTCACCCCTCCGCTGCGGCCTACAGATACCACAGCGGCTTCCGAAAGGTCGGGCATCGCTGCCTTCTCTTCCAGGTACTCTTCGTCATCATCTTCCTTGGCGTCGGAGTAGCCAACCGACTCGTCGAAACTTCCTGAACGTTCGGCAATCGTCACCAAACGAGATGTCGGTGGTGTCGACGATGAACTTCCAGGGTGCACCGTAGGTTCGGTGCGTGTTCCACTTGACTTCATCGGTGTTGCTGGTACCGCTGACTTGCCTCCTTTCGCCATTTTGGCGAATCTAGCCTATGGATCTATAAGTTTACCTGATGAGGTGCGGATCCAGCTTAGTGGGCGTCGACAGTTCTATAGCGACAAGGCCGGCCAGGCTAGTAACCGTAGCAGAACATGTCCAGATCGAGATCGGACAATCAGTGGAACTTCAACTACATCTCCGGATGTCAGATCATAAGAAGTTTTGGGTCACCCGGGGGGATCGTTGGGTACCCACGGTGGTGAAAGGCCTCGGGAAGAGACGGTATCTGCAGATCACCAATGTTAGCGATAAGGCAATCATATTGTAAGAAGACGTAAGGGTTGGGATCTGGCTAGCGGGTGATCACATTCCCCGAATACCAGGATTTGTCTCGGTGGGGTCACGTCGGTATATGGAATGGCAAAATCTGGCTCTAGAACCACGGTGGAAAGAGGATCCGAACAAAACGAAATCTTGATGGGGTCAACAGAGCTGATGGTAGATCGAACCTCCTACCCTGTACCTCGTGCCATTTTGAAACAACCCGAGATCTCGCAGATACAGGTAAAACCAGTGTTGACGACAGAAGATCAATCATCAGCGGGAATAGATCCGCAGGATCAGACTCCCATCCAAACGGTAAAGACCGAGGCGACAAGCCAGGATATGGACCATGTAAGGGCGGATCGAAAGGCGGAGGACCAGGATCCAGTTATTGGGGGATCGGCTGAAAGAGATCTACCTGGACAGCTATCGGCCCCGATACAGGAGATGTCATCAGGAGACCGGGACGATCCCATACGATGCCATCTGTGAAGTCTTGTGGTATTGCTCTCTAGACATGGCCAGTGGATTTTGGGTGATGACTATGACAGATCGAGCTCGAGCGATCTCGGCTTTCATTACCCCTTTTGGGTTATTCGAATGGAATCGCATGCCGTTCGGCTTGAAGAATGCGCCACAAATCTACCAACGTCTGATCGACAACGCCCTGTATGGATTCACCCGGATCCCGCCCCCCGGATCAGATCCGAGATCCACGGATGTGTTTGAGGTGGGAGAAACAGACGATACGGGCAAACCATCAGTGATCGGACGCAGGTCGGATATCGATGATATCCTTATTCCAGGGGATAGCTGGGATCAGCTGTGTGATCGAGGGGGCGCTCTAGTGGAGGCGTGTGACAAATGGAACCTGTCGATCAGTGTGGTGAAGGGTTTCTGGGGTATGAGTAAAGTGGAATATCTGGGTCATCGAGTCTCGAAAGATGGACTGGAGGCGAATCCCAAGGATCTAGAGGCGTTAACGGATTTAGCATTTCCTGGATCGCTGCGATCGATGCAGTCTTTTCTGGGAAGTTTAAATTACTATAGTCGGTTCATTGAAGACTACGCTATCTACGCGGCCGTATTGTACGAGTCGAGGGAGATTGATTTCGCCGCAATGTCCAAGATGATGTGCGGACCCAGATGAAGCGTTTGGAACGCACGGAGTTAGATCAACTGGATCTGAAGGAAGATCAAGGATCGGATCGGACATTAAAGCCCGTGGAAACGTCCGATTCAGAAGGAATGGATGGAGACAAGGTTGATCCACGATGGATCCGTGCTCATCGGGCCTTCGTGTCGTGTAGGACACGATAGAATTCTCACTTGCGGGTGAGTTCCCACCAACAACACACGCTTCCCCGTGAAGGTCAGCGATTTGTTGGATCAAACCTTAAGACCAGGAACGATCTCTTACACCGGGTCGGTTGTAAGCGCTTCTGTATACCGAGGTTGTTTTAGGTTGCCCTTACCTACACCACTAGCCACGAGCTTAGACTAGGGTGTTATATTGCGCTTTCGCGCGTAACCCTGCAGTCCCCCAGAGGAAAGGGTACCGGCGTGTTAGGCCTTATACAGGGGTGTCGAGGTATAACCTCGACGGGGAGCAAAATATACACTAGGACCTTAATAGACCCTAAGTATACACGTAACGACACTTCACTGTCGCCTCCGATCTCTCGGCCACACCAACACTTGGCCTGGCCAGGATAGACTCTCGGTTTAATGTACCTTGATTCTACCAACAGGCATCCCACACAACTGAGCGTGTCCTGGCACTTAAATAAGCTAGCTTCACTTACCTTAGTCAGACGTGACTCTTGTTAGCTGGGGGGAAGACTGCGTTTTATAAACTGCTTAATGTGAGGCTCAGAGAGCCTCTGTATGTCATCCTATGTTTTGTCCTATATCTATGTACAAGTATCAAGTGTACACAAATCTCTGTCGGAGCCTCCGAAGTCTCAGCATAAATACGACTGAGGGGTCGACAACTCACACTTCAGTACGGATTTGGGACTGTACAGACGTGAGACAAGGGATCTGAGATGGGTACAGAGTCCTATCTCGGCCTAATCCAGGAGGCATCAGCTAGGTTATATAAGGCTGGCCGAGGCTCCAGGATGTCACTATTCCTTCTCTATCACTCCGTCGCGGAATGTATAATTATCCAATGGGGTGATCCCTCGCTTTTCACCGAAAAGTTCTGTGGCGGTTGCCTTAGCGACTGGGTGGCTACCTCACGGTTAGATTCCAACACCACAGCTGCCCCCACCTCGACGCGAACCGCGGAACTGGTGACCGTCGTGGCGTCTCATTCTTCGATTCGTCCTTCGTTCGCCATGGTCCCTCCGTCGCGCACTCTGGAGCGGGCTACAGCCGCGGCCATGTAGGCTCTCGGGCCTCTTGAGCAGGTATGTCTGATCCTTGTTGTTCGTCCGAGACCTCGATCCTAACTCTTTGTTCACTCCTTGCACCCTTAGGCGCCTGCTGACACGCCCTCAAAAGGCCAACACGCCACGTCCGAAGTCTCAGGAGTGGCTGAGCAGGTGGCGGGGACTCCTCTGTCACTAACTCCCGCGCTGACAGTGGATTCAGCAACGCGCGGGGTGTCAGGAGAGTTCTCGCCGATTCCTTCGCCTTGCTCGCCTCCGACATCTCCACTTCTGTCATAATCTGACGGAAACTCTCATCTGATGCCAACTCCTGTGCCGACAGAGGATTCGGTAACTCGCGGGGTGTCGGTTGGGAGTTCTGCTGATGTGTCCAAAAGAAATGGTCCTGCTGGTAACTCTACCGAGCGGTCGACTCGCTAAACAGGTCGTTGGCGTGGTCCGTAATTCTCCTTGCCGCGCCGAGACCATCTTGGACCGTCGCTTGCAAAGCGCTTCGAGCCTCAGCGAAGTTTTGGCCGCCGCTGTCGCTCCCGTCCGGACTCCCCTTCATGAGCCCGAGGAGATGATCCCACTGCGGGACGAGGTCTCTCGCTGCCAGGCGCAGGTTAAAGATGCCGAGCACAAGCTCGCTATTGAGTTGGGACTCCGAACGGGGCTGAGATGTTCTGCACTCAAGCCTCGTGCGACTTCAACGCTGCTTCCAACACTCTGCACTCCATTCGGTTGGAGAATATCGCTCTCTCCAGGCAGCTCGCGCTGGCCAACGCTGATATTGCGACTCACGCCGAGCCAATGGCTCAGCTCGGTCTCCGTGTGAAGAACGCCGAGGCCGACGCTGCCGCAGCGGTGCGGACGATCCAAAAGGATCGTGGCGCTTCAAGGCTGGTATGGTGGCTAATACCGAGCTGATGGCCATGCTTCGGTCATATCTGCTCAGGGGTGACAGCAGGAATGACGGTACGGTGCCAGCTCACATCCAAGCTCTGGTGACCGAGAACGCCGGCTTGCAAAGGGCGAACTCGATCCTCCGTCAGCATTCGGTCAACCATGGCCTGAACACCTACGCTTTGGTCCTCGTCTCGGCGGGCATCACGGCCGACGACATCGATTGGAGTCTTCTCGGTCTGTCTCCAATGCGGGTGACGGTTGAACCTCCTCCGACCTCAAGCTCTGGTCGTTCTGCCAGCATTTCGAGTGACGACGAGGCCTCGGATACGCCTCAACAAGCCATCTCGACGCCTCCAAGCACTTCTGGTAACATGGAGGATGACTCCGAGGATTCGCCGCCGGTTGGACCGCCTCCAAAGCGCCGTCGTCTCCGCCAGCATCCTGCACCTACGGCCAAGCCTCGTTCGACTGCTTCGGGGGCTCCGAAGGCTTCGCTACCACCCGGTCGACGACTTGGTCGTCCTTCGGTGAAGCCCGGGATACGGCTTGCTGTTCCGTCGTCATCTCGGCCGCCGTCCGACGTAGGACCATCCACTCGTCCTACTCCGACGACCAAATCCGTCTCACCGCCATCTTCGTCTACAGCTGCGGCCCAATCTGCCCCGGCTCAAGCTTCGTCGAGGGTTCTACTGGCCACAGCTCTGTCCTCTGTCCTCTGTCCCGGCTCGGTCTGTCGCGTCTGTTCCTACGGCAACTGCACCCTGAAGTCGGCTCCGAGGGCTCTGCGCCTCCTATGTGTTCGTCGGCCGGCTTGGACGCTGAAGGTGGCGACACTGAAGAGCTGCCGACCTCGGACGACGAGGCTAACGCTGCCGATACCGCCGTCCCGGCGCCTGCATCTAACGTCGTAGACTTGACTTCCAAGGCGGCACGTGCCGATGCCTCACAGCTGGCCAGCAGCCCTTTCTCGTCTCCGTTGGTCACACCACATCGCAAAGACGGGCGTCCTGTCCGTGGGGCCTCGGTAATGTCTGGTCTTCGCTCCATGGAGATGGCAGAGCGGGAACTCGCTGCCGAGGACTTCGTCTTGGGGCTGTTTCGGGCAGGGTCAAAGTCCCAGTCGTCAACTGTGGTTTCGGCGTCCGTCACGGCCAGTTGCAGTGTTCAGGGTAATGCCTCGTCTCAGTCCCAGTTCTCACTGCCGAATCATAAGGCTGCCGCTTCTGTTGTCTCGGCTGCTGCTTCTCCAGCATCGTCGCGTGCAACTCGGCCGACTCCTCGTCGATCTCGCTCTATGGTAGCAACTTCTGCCTCCTCTCAAGCTGGATCGACAACCTTCGTTCCACTCGGGAGTGGGTCTCTACAGCGCGGCCCGAAGAAGTTGGCCGGCTTGGCTGGCCCTTTCCTCAGACCGGGGTTTACTGCACCCGGTACACAGAAGGCTTGATCCAAGATCTAGACTGTGGCGCTCTCGGAGATGTTACCGAAGGATGCTGTTTCTCCGATCTCTGTGGCTGGGCTCGAAGCTCTGATGGACTGGGAGAATCCCAACCACCCGTGGCAGGAGCTCCGCCGAAAGTTGCCCCGGTCTCCGTGCCTTTTTGATGCAAGTGGCTTCCCTTCTGGGTCCAAGATCCCGCCCGATCCGAGACACAGGGCTCGGTCGCACCGTCAAGATGTGGCGCCAATTCCAAGGCATCTCGACCGACAAGACCGAGAAGGCGGACTTGGGTCTTGCGTTGTGGGAGCGCCGTCACTGGATTCAAGTCTCGGCTGTGGAGAGTTTCCACCGACGGCTTGAGTGCCGGCACGGCCGTCACGATCCTCTGGTTGCCACTCCCGTCGCGAAGTGGAAGAGCTATAACAACGCTCGGAACCTTCGTGAAGACCGCATTTGCCAGCAGATGGTTTACCGGGTCTGGGAGTGGAGCATCGATCGCGACAACAAGCCTCGCGAGAACCCGGCCGAGATCTTGTTGGAGCCCACCTACTTCCAATACCCTTTCGAGGTGCTGGACTGGGCTCCGACCACGGACGATTGGGTTCGTGAGCTCCGGGACCTGGACGCTCAGCAACCATGGCGTAACTGTTGGGTAGATGCTCCGGTTGAGCACACCTACAACACGACGTTCGCGCCGTGTAATCCCCATGTGCCGCTATTCGTTCCTCGGCACTGGCTCGGGCAAGCGTCGCTGCGTCCGTTGTCGTAGATTCTACCCTCGATCCGGCTGTCATTAGTGCGCCGCGGATCACTGATCCGTCCGACGAAGGATCGGCCGAGCAAGTGGATCCAGCTGTGGACTCGGTGGCCACTGGGTCTCCGAGCTCGCCTCCTCACATAGCGGGATCGCCTCCCGGCGATATCTTAAGTGCAGGTCTGGATGCCCTCGTGGACTTGGCTAACGCCACTACCGAGATATAACCTCGGTCGATGAATCTCCGGCTTCGTTGTCCAAGTTACCCCAGTAGTTCCCAGAGTACAGTAGTAAATTGGTAGCTTGGTTTCTCTATCGTTCTTCATCGTAATCTCCAATTCACTGGTTCGTTTACTTTTCTTCATGCAAATATGCAGTGTTCGGTACTGTAATCTCTGTCATTCGTCTCTGTAGGCTGTACCGGCCTGACAGAGGATCTTCATTTCAGTACAGTAGCTTCTTTTCGTCTGTCACTGCAGGCTGTACTGGCCCTGCAGTCAGGTCAATCTTCGGTGGCGTTCCATTTAGCCCTCGTCGGCAACTTGGACCATTTGCAACCGTCGGTCACTGCGCTTCTCTCTCAAGTAGTCATAGAGAAGACCTCCACACGACAAATTGGACGCAGGTTCCCATGTTGGTTCATCGTATCCCAACCACTTCACTTTGAACACTCGGACGGCTCGTTCAGTGCTTGTGGATAACGGGACGCGGTCGTCAAGATTAGCCCCAACCTCGTATTCGCCGGCGAGTTGATCAGGCTCCCAGCTATCTTCGGGAAGCAATTCCTCGTCGAAATCTAGCCTCGTTTCCTCTGTTACCTCCGGTGTCAGCCGACTCTTCGGTCGACTCCCGAATTCATTCACAGCCTTGAGTCGAGATACATGCACAATAGGGTTGAACCTGTACCCGCTTCGGTCGGGTAGTTCCAACTCATATGCGAACTCTTCGACCTTTTTCTTCACCCGGAATGGCCCATGCCATCGGTGTGCTAGCTTCTTCGTCAGTCCTGGTTTTACACGTTCCACGTACAGCCACACCCGATCGCCAGGTCCGAACAATGGCCTCGGTGCGGTGACAGGGATGCCATTTGCTGCCCCTGGGACAGAGCGTGCCTCGTCCGAAGGCTCGGTCTGACCAGTACTCGGTATAGCCGCTTTCTCTCTTCCACTAAGTGCTTCATTGTGTTTCCGGGCTCACCGAGACTTCTTAGTGGCTTGATATTCTTTAGCCATTTCTAGGGCGATCTCCTATTGACGGTTCACTTCTCGGGGCCATACTAATGCGTCCGTTTGCTTCCCAGACCCTCGTTTGAGCGATGAAGTCATCGCTCGGAGCGTAGACTGTGTGTCCCACCCATGAACAAGGTAGAACGGAGTTTCTTTCCTCGTCGCATCCATCAAGTTATTGATCGCGAAGATCAAGTTCTCGGCGATCTCATCCCAGTAGCTAGATCGCAGTGATTAGCTCTGGTCAATGATTTATCTTCTTTCATAACGTCCTTCAATATATATCTGGCGATCTGGATTTGTCTGCTTCCCATTTACTCCAGTCCATCCTCATAGGGTCATGACCGATCTCGATTAGCTAGGACATCTAAGTCTTGAGACTTGATCTTCCATTCTCACCGTATTCAATGTATATATGCATACCCATTCCACCGATCTACATCCCTCGTGTAGATCCATCAACCAACTTTACTTCGACAACAACCGGCTTGTTGCCGCTGATCGTGACCTGACGATTCCACGTGAGATTGCATCACACCGAATCGATTATGATTCGTGCGATCTCGCAGAAACTCGTGCAGCAAAGCGCCATAGTTGAGATCTGCTTCATCCACCCAACTTGGATCATCATATCCTCGCCAATGTACGAGGAATTCACGGTAGATCCGTCCGTATCTCGTTCTTCGCCCTGATCTCATATCTGTGATCTTCTCCACTTCATACTCATCGGGATCGCTATTTTGGATCCAGCTATCCCCTGGGAGTAGATCTTCGTCAAAATCGAGACGATCTTGACTTTCTACAGTAAGTCGCATCAGTGGTCGATCTGGGTATTCTTTCACGAGCTTCAACTTGGTCACGTGCACAACAGGAAAAAAACATGATACCCAGATCCAGCGATCTCCAATTTTACCGGATGGGCGCCGACTTTCTCTACGATCCGGAATGGTCCATGCCACAAGTGTGCTAACTTCTTAGCATACCCCTCTTTTACTCGATCTAGGTATAGCCACACTCGAGATCCGAGCTCGATCTGATGTGGGCGGATCTCTTGGTTGTGTAGATCTGCTCGATCTGAAAAATCGCCTCTCGCAACCGTTGATAGACCTGTTCCCGAACCTGTTGATAGTACCGCTGGATCCGATACCTCCATCGTCGTGGATCCCGGTCGTGTCTTCGCGTACTTCCCACCGGGATCACTGCTTCCAATGTGGATCTAGGATCCCATCCATGTACCATGTATAAAGGTGTTTATCCTCGGATCCGATCACGTGCGGTATTAATTGCGAAAGTAATCCTCTCAGCATATACATCGCAATCTCGTTGATCCAGATCTTGCACATACATCTTGATCACACGAGTTGTGGCTTGGACCATGCGTTCTGCAGATTCGTTAGCTTGGGGTCGATATACCATCGTGGCGCGTTGACGTTGACCTAAGATCCTGTTGAACGCTCGAAAGAAGTCGGACATAAATCCTGGTTCACGATCATGCCTAATTGCTTCGCTAGCTCCAAATCTTCGGAAACCACATTCTTCATTTGATTCGGCGACGGTCTGAGCAGTTCTTGACGAGCTGGCTTTCGCGATCACATATCCAGAGAATAGATCTTTGAAGATCAACAATTTCGTATTCCCTTTATGCGATCTGGGTAAGGACGGGATGCGATCCATAGCTATGATCTGGAAAGGATACGTTGCCTGAAGATTACCTGGCGACTCTCCTTGGATACGAGGTTTGCTCTTACCGGGCTCACAATCCACACATTCGCCAACATATCTTTGAACGCTCTTATACAGGCCTCTCCAGTGGAAATGACCTCGGATCCGCTGATAAGTTCGGCCGATCCCTTGATGCCCACCTTCTAGACTCACCTGATAGTGATGAAGTATGTCCTGATATAGATTTTCTGGGATCACTAGTCGCATCAGTTTATCTCGATCCGCGTCCGTCGGTCTCGTAGAAGGTCAGTAGAAGAGAAGATCGTTGTGATCCAATTCGTAGTCGACTGCTAGATTAGCATACGATTTGGCTTCCTGCTAAGTCAGATCTTGCAGATCCCCGTTCAGATATTTCTTCAATCCCGAGATCCACGCCTCCTCGTCTTGAGCTTGTCGGATCCGATCGATCCTGAGGTCCCGAACTACTTCCTCCCTCAATGATGGGGGATCTGAAGTCGTCCGTATCGTAGGTCGCGGGCCCGACCGTGTCACCACTGCCGTGATCTGGGCCGCCTGGTCTGCCCTCTTGACCACTATTCCCTCGTTCAATCTGTTCAGCGTGATTAGATCCTGCTTATCCTCGTCCGACTCAATCTCCACTCAACCTTGTCGTTGAAGAGCAGCACTAGCCAAATTATCCGCACTGCCATTCCAATCTCGCTTCACGTGCACAAGCTCGTGATCTGGTCACCCCTTCAATTGATTCAGTGCTTTCTGACGGAGCAGGGTTAACCCTCGCGCCTTACAATCGATCTCGCCTCTGAATTGTCGGATCATCAGATTAGAGTCACCCCAAAACACCACTCGTTTGCGATCTACTGTGCTTAACAGATCCAAACATAATAGAAGCCCATGATATTCAGCCTCATTAACAGTAAGGTCTTCTGCATAGGCCGATCTGGCCTTGATCACCGTCCATTCAGGCAACTTCCACAAGATCGCACTATATGCACCACGTCCACGTTTCACGCGAGCAGATCCATCAAAACTGACCACATATAATTCCTCATCCACTCGGATCACGGGGATTGGAATTTGGATCTTCCGTCGTGGCTCTTTCTTAGGCGAGATCTGGATCAACGCTTCATCCACCATGGATCTGGGCGTGATACTAGCCGCAATTACTCCTAGGACCTCCTCTTCCCCTTTAACGCATTTCACAATCTCTAATGTCCACGGTGATAGCAGTGAAACCCATTGGCCGAATCGCCCCTGTAACTCTGTTGATCTAAACAACCAGGCCAACGTGGAGTATCTGGTCAGTACCTGAATCCGGCGTCCCACCAACATGTTATATCCGAGATCTAGGATCCTTAACAGCGCCAACACTTCTTTCTCCACTGGACTGTAATTCAACTCGTTCGACTTCAACGTTTGGCTCACGAAAGTGATCGGATAGTAGATCTGGTCATAATCGTGTACGAGAGCTGCAGAGATCGTCCAATCACTTGCATATACGATCACCCCAGCTTCTCGATCCGCATCAAAATGACGAAGAATCGGCGTAGACGCGATCTTCGCTTTGAGTGTCTTGAAAGCCCGATAAGCTCGAATCCATCGTGGGTCAACCCTAACTCCTTCTGGTTCTTCTGGATCGACCGTCTCTGTCGACTTTAATATCAGATCCGACCCTTGATCTTCCTTCAGATCGAGACGATATAGCTTCGTACATTCCATACTTCGTAGATCTGGATCCGCACGTCATCTTTGGACATCGCGGCGAAATCAATCTCCCTCAGTTCGTACAATACGGCCGCGTAGATAGCGTAGTCTTCAATGAACCGACTATAGTAATTTAAACTTCCCAGGAAAGATTGCATCGATCGGAGTGATCCAGGGAACGTCAGATCCGTCAATGCTTATAAAACTTTAGGGTTCGCCTCTAGTCCATCTTTCGAAACTCGATGACCCAGATACTCCACTTTACTCATACCCCAGAAACCCTTCACCACACTGATCGACAGGTTCCATTTGTCACACGCCTCCACTAGAGCGCCCCCTCGATCACACAGCTGATCCCAGCTATCCCCTGGAATAAGGATATCATCGATATCCGACCTGCGTCCGATCACTGATGGTTTGCCCGTATCGTCTGTTTCTCCCACCTCAAACACATCCGTGGATCTCGGATCTGATCCGGGGGGCGGGATCCGGGTGAATCCATACAGGGCGTTGTCGATCAGACGTTGGTAGATTTGTGGCGCATTCTTCAAGTCGAACGGCATGCGATTCCATTCGAATAACCCAAAAGGGGTAATGAAAGCCGAGATCGCTCGAGCTCGATCTGTCATAGTCATCACCCAAAATCCACTGGCCATGTCTAGAGAGCAATACCACAAGACTTCACAGATGGCATCGTATGGGATCGTCCCGGTCTCCTGATGACATCTCCTGTATCGGGGCCGATAGCTGTCCAGGTAGATCTCTTTCAGCCGATCCCCCAATAACTGGATCCTGGTCCTCCGCCTTTCGATCCGCCCTTACATGGTCCATATCCTGGCTTGTCGCCTCGGTCTTTACCGTTTGGATGGGAGTCTGATCCTGCGGATCTATTCCCGCTGATGATTGATCTTCTGTCGTCAACACTGGTTTTACCTGTATCTGCGAGATCTCGGGTTGTTTCAAAATGGCACGAGGTACAGGGTAGGAGGTTCGATCTACCATCAGCTCTGTTGACCCCATCAAGATATCGTTTTGTTCGGATCCTCTTTCCACCGTGGTTCTAGAGCCAGATTTTGCCATTCCATATACCGACGTGACCCCACCGAGACAAATCCTGGTATTCGGGGAATGTGATCACCCGCTAGCCAGATCCCAACCCTTACGTCTTCTTGCAATATGATTGCCTTATCGCTAACATTGGTGATCTGCAGATACCGTCTCTTCCCGAGGCCTTTCACCACCGTGGGTACCCAACGATCCCCCCGGGTGACCCAAAACTTCTTATGATCTGACATCCGGAGATGTAGTTGAAGTTCCACTGATTGTCCGATCTCGATCTGGACATGTTCTGCTACGGTTACTAGCCTGGCCTTGTCGCTATAGAGCTGTCGACGCCCGCTAAGCTGGATCCGCATCTCATCAGGTAAACTTATAGATCCATAGGCTAGATCCAGTCGGATCCCCGCCGGTACCATGAAATCCATACCCAGGATAGCATCTTGGCCTGCCAGACCCCCAACCCAAATATCGAAAAAGTAAACCAGCGATCCGGCCATAGTGATCTTGATCCGGGTTCTCCCTTCTGTCCTGTAAACACTTTCGCCAATCCCAACGCAATCTTGGATCTGGCTCGTATCGATATAGCACCCAACCTTACGAGCAAAGGCCGTATCCACTATGGACACTTCGGCGCCTGTATCTAAGAGCAAGATCCCCCTCTCATTGTTGATCTTACCAGTGATCTTGGCTTGTCGGAGCCATTTCCCCGGGGCATAGTGTTTCCAATATCCCCGAGATTCCCCTGGCAAGAGATCCATGACTTCGGATCTTCGGATCTCCTTGATCTGACTTGGCTTTTGGATCACTGGTATATCCTCATGATTTGTGGGCTTGAACCGCAGATCTGGATCCTGTTACTTCCAATAGCCCCTTATCTCTCCTGGGTGTAGATCCACCGTCATAGTCACTTCAGATCTGGAGTAGTCATCAACCTGGCGGACACTCGAGATTGCGACAGCACGGTTTCCATTCAGATCATATGTATTACCGCGTAGATCTGGGATCTTGCTACCTTGATCTACCGATTTATTGTTCACAAATGCATAGATGCAATATCTAGAACGCTCGGTTCGTACCGGATTCCAACCCGGCGAGCGTACTAGTTTAACATCTTTTCTGCTGATTCTGGAAGCATGCCTGCATGTTTGTCTGGGTTGAACCATTGGCGGATCTGGTTGTAAAACGCTTCCATAGGACATTTTCCCATGTAGTTCCCCGCACCCCCAGCATACAAAGAGGCAGTGATCTGCCGGATGTCCTCGCTTGCCACACTTATGACAGGTGAGACGTCTCCAGCATCCTAGATCCGAGTATTTCTGAGATCCACAGTGCAAGTAACGGTTCCGGTCGGATCCGCCGCTCTGGATCCGGGGTCTGTGATCTGGTGGAGCCTGATCCGTCGACTTGTGGGTGATTGGTACTTGCTCGACCTTCTCCATACCAGATTCCGCCTTTGGAGTAACATCCTGCGCAGCTGCCAGGTAGATCCGCCGATGATTTTCCCCGTCCGAGTCAGATCCATCCGATCCGTCGGACCCAGACTCACATTCAGACTCTACACTCCGGATCTGTAACGCGCGGATATGTTTCGTCGTAGCTGCAGATGCTGGATTAGTTTCTTTCTGCCGGTACTTGCTGGATCCGAATGCGGTCTTCTTTTGTCTGCTCTTCGCACGTTCACGGGCTCGTAGCACTTCCTCCAGATTGTCCGCGTCGGATAACCGTTGCAGGGTCAATCAATCGGCTAGATCTTAGTCCGCTGGCACTTAAATAAGCTAGCTACACTTACCTAAGTCGGACTTGACTCTTGTTAGCTGGGGGGAAGACTGCGTTTTATAAACTGCTTAATGTGAGGCTCAGAGAGCCTCTGTATGTCATCCTATGTTTTGTCCTATGCCTATATACAAATATCAAGTGTAAACAAATCTCTGTAGGGGCCTCCGAGGTTTCAGAATAAGTACGACCGAGGGGTCGACAACTCACTCTTAAGTACGGATTTGGGACTGTACAGACGTGAGACAAGGGATCTGAGATGGGTACAGAGCCCTGTCTCGGCCTAATCCAGGAGGCATCAGCTAGGTTATATTACCTGGCCGAGGCTCCAGGATGTCACTATTCCTTCTCTATCACTCCGTCGCGGAATGTATAATTATCCAATGGGGTGATCCCTCGCTTTTCACCGAAAGGTTCTGTGGCGGTTGCCTTAGCGACTGGGTAGCTACACCACACTTAGAACTCAACACCACAACTGCCCCCGCCTGGATGCCAACCCTTAGCGTCCTCCCAACAGTCTCAGCTGTTTCCGGAACTATTTTACCCGCTTGCGGAACTACGTTACCGGCTTGTGGACCTATGTTACCCGCCTGGTCAGCGCCGTCCGGCACTGCCACAGTCGAAGCCCATACGGCGCGGCGACTCTCAACGTTGGGACTTGCCGTCGTGGCAATCCCGCACGCTTGGCAATGAGCCTTGGTCTCACGACCGGTTGCGAGGCTCATCGCAACATCTTCGTTGGAGTCAGTGACTCCCAATACTTCTTCGGGAGCATAATCGCCTTGGCGACCATCTCTGGCGCTCAAGTCCCGAACGGGGGTGGGAAATTACTCACCAAAGCTCTGTCGGAGACTGCGGGCCGGCTAACCCCAATGGCCTTGCCGCGCCAATCGATCCAGGGCTCGTGCTTCTCGAGCCACGGCATGCCCAGGATCAAGTCGTACTTGTCCATGTTTAGGACAAGGAACGACTCCGTGCTGTCAAAGTCTTCAAACTTTACAGCCAGGTCCACCCGGACCCCAGGTACGTTAACCACCGTACCATCGGCCAGTCTCACCGAGACCTGGCCCCTGCCTTCGCTTTCACGCGATGCGTTGGCATACTTGTCGCCATTTCGCGCGACCGTCTGGCGTCGAGCAACGTTCGTCGACGCCCCTGAGTCAATCAGGACTCTAAAGGGATCTCCATATCCCCGTACACTCGCGTGTACCACGAGCAGTCCGCTGCTGCTCTTTCTTGTCTCGAGAGCACCCAGGTCTTAGGGGCTAAGCCTCCATGGCGTGCTCCGTCCACACTCCTACCATGGGGACTTAGATCTTCCCCAGTAGGGCGCCCCGCCCCTACTGGTGACCCCAGTTCCCCTGGCTCTTGGGTCGCGGCTTCTGCCACGGGCCCCTCGAGCCCCTAAGTTTGGAAGGGAACTTCCTTTGCCCTCCCTTAGGACAGGCACGTTGTACGTGTCCGAGCTTCTCACATCTGTAGCAACGGATGGAGCTCTGTACGGCCATACCCAGTTGCATGGGTATCGACCCTGTGCTGGCTCCTGTTGCTGGAGCACCTTGCACTGCGCCTGTTGACGCATTGTGGCCATGCCACACCAACGTAGGAGTACGAGCCTGTCAGTGGCTGTGCTCATCTTGGAGGGCGATCTGGATCGCCTCCTCCATAGTGTTCGCATGCACGTGGAACAACTATTTGCGGGATGGACCCACCTTCAGGCCATCCATGAACACTGTCACCTTGATGTGTTCAGGTAGGGGGTTCTGTGATGTAACGAACATCAAGTTTGACCCTTGGCTGAGTCTAAGGAGCCGTGGCCTACGGTACAAGATTGGGACGCACCAGAGCTCGGTTTTAAAAGCAGTTTAGGAGCGGTGGTCTACGGTACGGACTCGGCTGTGGTACCTTCAGAGCTACCGGAAGAAGATGCGACCAAGCGCAGGGACTAACGACCATCGGGAGAGCCGTGAATAGTCACTTCGACTGGGCTGAAAGGTCGGCGAGATCTATAACGACTCTATTTCACTAGATATTTGTATAGGAACCAATTAGGAATCAGAAAAGGGGCTTAAGCCCCTAGTATTAAACAGAGCAGAATTTTCTAGGTCCAGAACACGTGTACACTCTTCCGGTAAGTCCCTGCACGGGCCGGATTATGTCTGCCGTCAGAACTCGAGAGGCATAGCTTGTAGAGTTCTGACTGGTAGTGCCAAGAGATTAGGTTGGCCCGGGGAAGGGTGTGTCTCGCCAAGCGCGAAGAACAAACCCCGCCAAGCTCGGCGGTTCGGTATACCGTACAGCCCGGGTACCGTTACTCTTTCAGCCGAGTAGCCTTTGCCTCGGCGACCCGTAAAAGCGCTAACGCGCCGTCGTCCATCCTTTGGTGGAGGGCACGGGGTAACATATTATTGGCTGGCTTGGTTGGTTGGTACTCGGCGGAAGCGAGACACCAGCTGTCCCGGAAGGGCTGAACCGCTAGGGGACAACCCAACGCAGGCCATCAAACGCCGACCTAACTCGGCGATTGTTGTGGTTGCGTTCTATTTACCCACATCTGACGAATTTGTGCGTTCTTCAACACCACACTATTATCACGGGCCTCCCGAGGCCTTGGGTTTGTAAGGGAACTTCCTTTTGTCCTCCCACAGGGCTGGCACGTTGTACGTGCTCGAGCTTCCCACATCTGTAGCAGCGGATGGAGCTCTGTACGGCCGTTCCCAGATCCATGGATATTGGTCCTGTGCCAGCCCCTGTTGTTGGAGCTCCTCGCACTGCGCCTGACGACGCATTGTGGCCTTGCCACACTGACGTAGGAGTGCGAGCCTGTCGGTGGCTGTACTCCTCTTGGAGGGCGATCTGGATCGCCTCCTCCATAGTGTTCGCATACACGCGGAACAACTGTGTGCGGGATGGGCCCACCTTCAGGCCATCCATGAACACTGTCACCTTGATGTGTTCAGGTAGGGGGTTCCTACCGGAGATGCAGCTAGTACTCGCATCTCCTGGATGTACTCATGCAGCTCACGCGTCCCTTGTTTACAGTCAAGGAAGCGCGAGTGCTGGCGATACTCATAGTTCGCCGGAAGGAAGGCGGCTCTAAGCTGTTGACACAGCTGAGCCCAGGTTGTGAAACAACCCGACGTTGTCGCTTCGCGCTTGTACGCCCAGGTCTTCGCCCGACCTCCTAGGTTGGACAGGGCGAAAGCGACCCGAAGTCGCTCGGTCGAGATTAGAGACACATCCATAGCGAACTCTACTTCTTTGACCCAGAAGTGGAAGTTCTCTCCCTCCTTCTCCTCACAGGGGTTAACCTTAAGCCTCAACGGCTTAGGTTGGGCTGGCTTTATCTCGGCCACGGGGGCCTGCATCTCCTGCACTTGAGCGATGAGCCCTCTCTCGTACGTGTCCAACGCCTCGATGCGTTCGACCTGCTCGGCCGGCGTAGCAGCCGCCAAGCTTCGGAGGGCATCTCCTCCAAAGATGCCCACCATCTTCCGGACCGACTCAAACTGAGAGTCGGTCAAATGAGGGAACCCCCCTCCTACGCGGGTAGATTGACTACCTGAATCCTATGTGGCTCCTACAAGGTAAGCCATGGTGGATAGAGGCTGAGAGCACCTCTGGCGTGGGTAACATAGTTCCACGCAGGGGCGAAGAGACCGAGAAGTATTAGAGCGCATTGTGCGTCTCTAGCGTGGGTAACGAAGTTCCACGCGGGGTCAAGAAGACCAGTACGAGGATGGAGGTGTCATTGAGCACCTCCCGTGTGGATAACCAAGTACCACACTAGGAGTCTGAGGCTCCACCGGCACGGCCGGTCGAAGCACAATGCCATGTCTTCGACGGCGTGTCCGGTCGTCAAGTGAAGCCAGGTGCCGTCCATCTGGAGGTACTGCCTGAGGTGTCAGCACTTCTGAACCTCGAGGAATTGTCCATGAAGGACTTCCTGGCCGAGTTGAAGGTCGTAGAAATTGCGGAGATGGTGGTCCTGAAGCCGGAGACCTCTCCTGAAGATTTGAGCTCTTCCTCCGTAATGGACGAGGATGTCCTGGAGGGGTTCACGAAGCAGCGTGCAACGCGCTTGGGTTCTGAGATCCTCAAGAACCCGGAGGATCCATTGTACCCTCTTGTGAAAGTGTGGTGTAGCGGGATCAGCAAAATCTGCGAGGTTGCTGGATCCAACTTCCCACCAATGCCCGGACACCGACTAACGAAGGGGGTCCTCCGATGATCCGTGATCTGCTGAACTTGCTCACCTTGTGTACCCGTCGGTTGGGCTGGATCTTCCTCTCTTGGCGACTGCTAAGTTGCTCGATCGGTGTTGGTTGAACGTCTTGACGTGACGTTGGGGTTGTAGAGTAGCGTGGGAGTCTTCACACCACTCGCTAGTAGTAGATCCGGAGTCCAAGCGATTAGATCAAGCTTGGGTCCGGTGGCCTAGATCTGGATCTGGCCTTGTAGTAATTCCTTTAGTGTTGATTTCCCTTTACGCGGGGTCCTTTAGTTGCTTGGCGCTTCCTATAGCGCGATCTTGATCGTTGAGAAACCGAGGATCTACCGGCTAAACAATTAATACCGGGATCTTGGATCTGCACTTAGGGTAAGATACTAGGAGGTTGGATCTAGCCAATATATTATCTAGATATTATCAACCACCCTAGATCTATACACCTAAATCGCTATTAATACCGTAGGGCCAATGTAGTTCCCGTTTCCAGGCGCGTAGCGAAGCACTTGTGTCGTACAATGCAAATTCGGTTCTGATTTAATGTTAAGACCTATCCCATCCTGTATCCTATCCTTAGCGACACATCGACTGATTACGCTATCCTGATTCTTGTCCTTTCTTGTCCTCACCATCATGGCAGTCGACATCTTTGCAGATCACCCTGGATCTGAACCATAAGCAGCAGATCACATCTGATCTGGACCATAAACATCGGATCACTAGTTGCTATGTCGTGATCTGGACTCTTCCATTAACCAATATCGGCAGTCGACATCTTTGCAGATCACCCTGGATCTGAACCATAAACATTAGATCACTAGTCGCAATGTTGTGATCTGGACTTGTCCTTTCTCCAATATCGTAATCATCCCTCATAATATCCAGATCACACGTCTCCCGAGTCAGATCATGCCTTAATAGGCCAGATCATGGTGACCCAATCCCAGATCGGCTAGATCGGGTAGATCGCCTTGATCTGGTTGATCCAGTGATAATACTTCGTAATAAGCATAATCGTAATATATCCCAGCTTACTCCATGCTGCTAATCCTCCAATCATCGTCCAGTTTTGCCATAATATCTCTAGGTCCCAGTTCACTCGGATCCGCCTATGGATCTAGGCCCACAAACCTTGATCCAAGTTCCCTGAATGGTCCCTGATATGCGAACCGATCTGGTCTTTACGGATATCGATTATAGCCTAGACCTGGACATCTAGGCTTAGATCAACAGTTTCCACAGTGTATATAGACTTACTATCGCACCCATATTACAACCATGCAAGTCATCCACATCCATATGTGATCTTCCCAACCCTTCGGATCTGGGTATATGTGTAGATCGTATGCCAATCCATCCATCCCGTCCCACCCGGGGTACCACTAATCTCCATCAATCTTATCAATCAACTGGATCCACAACCAGATCCATCCACATCAGCTCGTCATCTACTCCAATCACATCACGTCAGGTCCGATCACGTCCAAACCGGATCTTTCCTGGATATTCCAATGCCAAATCTTTCCAATCCACTTCACCACAGCCGCCTCCGGGTCGTCAGTTGTAGTTGCACAGCAACTTCACTGCGTCCATTCTACAAATCACCTCGTCCAACCCAAGCTCCTTCACTCCTTCACCCTCTTGCGACCATGTCTGATCACGGCCACGATGGATCCCGACATGGATCCGGCCGCCACGATCCTCCTTCGCCTAGATCAGAGATCGGTGGACCCACTGGGGGCACACCCGAGGATATCCGTCGATCTGTGGTCGCTTTGCGTCGCCGAGTGTTGCGCCTGGGTGATGACCTACGGCAAGCTACTCGTCGGGCCGACGATGCCGCGGATCGTGAGCATGTTTGCTCCCTCGAGTCGCTCGAGATGATGTGCGCTACCCAAGGTCGAGAGATCGGGTGCTATCGGGCTGAAGTTCATCGTCTTCGAGAGGAACGGGATGTCTTTCAATCCTCTTTGGAGTCTAATCGCATCATCGGCCTGACCGAAGATCGTCGCAATCTGGAGTCCACCATCCACCATCTCGCTTCGGAGATGGCGCAAGCGGGAGGGGAGATCCTAGATCTCCAGCAACCGAACCGCGATCTGGATCGAAACCGAGACGATGCTGAATCCGCCCTCTCCGCGACGGAGGAGAGCTTGCGTCGAACTCGATCCGAGCTAGATCGAGTCGAAGCCGAGCTGCTCCTATCCCGATCCGACCGCACTGATCGCGAGTCTTCGGGTCCAGATCCGCAGCCCCAACGGGCAGATCTCCCACCCACGGGACCCACCCAAGCCGGTCTCGACCAGATCGTTCAGGAGCGCGACTCCTTGCGAGATCAGATCCGCGCGCGGGACGCTGAGATCCTGGCGGCACAGCGGACCTTAGGGTTATTGCAGTCGGATCTGGCAGCCCACCGGGCTAGATCGGCCTCCGATAAGGCTCGGCTGCAGACGTTGGAGGGTGATATGACCCGTGCGCGTCATGATGTGGAAGTGGCCCAGAAGGCTTACGCCGATCGGGAGCGTACCATCACCGAGAATCAAGCTCAGATCCGCACGCTTTGTCGGGATCTGGGTAAAGCGGTTCGTGAGCGCGATGCCATTCGCCACGATTATACGGCTGCGTTTCAGCGACTCACATCAATCTCGGCCACGATCGGAGCGCCACCTCCCCAGACCCAGCTGCGTCTAGATCCTGGATCGGACACCGATCAGCCAGCGGGAGGGATTCCCCGTTCTCCTTCTGCGGATACTTCGGGCAGCGATGATCAGGATGCTGACGCATCTGGATCCAAACGATCTCGTAGCAGATCTAGCTCTCCTTCCCCTTCACGACCTCAGAAGAAACGATCTGTTCCCGTCGAGGCGGAGGATGAGTCTATGGAAGAGGAGGGTGAATCTGAGTTCGATCTAGGTGGGAGATCCATCGGAGGTAGGTCGCCTTCCCCAGATCAAGCATCAACCCCATCCTCCAAGGATGTTGATTCCCGTAAATCTACTGGGGAGGTGGCCGAGGTTGGATCTGCTTCCGACGAGGAAGAGGGAGAGGATGAAGAGGAAAACGCGGAAGTGGCCGATGACCTCTATGAGGCTCAAACATTAATGGTCATTTTCCAATCCCGATCCGAAGCTCGTCGCCGCGAGTACGCGTCTCCCCAGCGTCAATTTGCAGGAGGATCCGGCGGATCTCCGGATGGATCCGATTCTGATACCGGATCTGGGGGTCAGGGCAACGGTACCGGTCCTACCGGTGGATCTGGTCCGGCTAGCCCGCCCAGTGGACATCAACCACGCCGGATCACCTTCGTCCCCCAGGTTCCATTCCCGGAGGATCGTTGCATCCCTGGTCGGCGGATCGCGCGGGTAATGGCCGCTGCGGACATAGATCCTTGGATCGAGTCTCGGCTGGCTAATCAGACCTTGATCACCATGGCCGTGAACTTCTTGTTCCTGATCCTGCCGTTTCGGCCCGAGTGGATCTTCCCCCATCGGCCAACGATCTACACTTCTCCAACTGCCCCAGCCCTCTGTGGTTATTTGATCAGAGAGGCCAACGTGAAGGCATTACAAGCGGCGGAGCCTTGGCGGGTGATCCGGAACACCCTGCCTCCGATCTCCTTCGAGACCGATGTTGGTGGCCGACTCGGGATCTTCATTCGCCAGTACCGTGATTTCGAAGCATCGGAGCTGATCGCGTACTGGGAATCGACGCACAAGTTCCCGATCACTGCGGCCATGATCACCCAATCGCAATCTGGAGTCCACCATCCACCATCTCGCTTCGGAGATGGCGCAAGCGGGAGGGGAGATCCTAGATCTCCAGCAACCGAACCGCGATCTGGATCGAAACCGAGACGATGCTGAATCCGCCCTCTCCGCGACGGAGGAGAGCTTGCGTCGAACTCGATCCGAGCTAGATCGAGTCGAAGCCGAGCTGCTCCTATCCCGATCCGACCGCACTGATCGCGAGTCTTCGGGTCCAGATCCGCAGCCCCAACGGGCAGATCTCCCACCCACGGGACCCACCCAAGCCGGTCTCGACCAGATCGTTCAGGAGCGCGACTCCTTGCGAGATCAGATCCGCGCGCGGGACGCTGAGATCCTGGCGGCACAGCGGACCTTAGGGTTATTGCAGTCGGATCTGGCAGCCCACCGGGCTAGATCGGCCTCCGATAAGGCTCGGCTGCAGACGTTGGAGGGTGATATGACCCGTGCGCGTCATGATGTGGAAGTGGCCCAGAAGGCTTACGCCGATCGGGAGCGTACCATCACCGAGAATCAAGCTCAGATCCGCACGCTTTGTCGGGATCTGGGTAAAGCGGTTCGTGAGCGCGATGCCATTCGCCACGATTATACGGCTGCGTTTCAGCGACTCACATCAATCTCGGCCACGATCGGAGCGCCACCTCCCCAGACCCAGCTGCGTCTAGATCCTGGATCGGACACCGATCAGCCAGCGGGAGGGATTCCCCGTTCTCCTTCTGCGGATACTTCGGGCAGCGATGATCAGGATGCTGACGCATCTGGATCCAAACGATCTCGTAGCAGATCTAGCTCTCCTTCCCCTTCACGACCTCAGAAGAAACGATCTGTTCCCGTCGAGGCGGAGGATGAGTCTATGGAAGAGGAGGGTGAATCTGAGTTCGATCTAGGTGGGAGATCCACCGGAGGTAGGTCGCCTTCCCCAGATCAAGCATCAACCCCATCCTCCAAGGATGTTGATTCCCGTAAATCTACTGGGGAGGTGGCCGAGGTTGGATCTGCTTCCGACGAGGAAGAGGGAGAGGATGAAGAGGAAAACGCGGAAGTGGCCGATGACCTCTATGAGGCTCAAACATTAATGGTCATTTTCCAATCCCGATCCGAAGCTCGTCGCCGCGAGTACGCGTCTCCCCAGCGTCAATTTGCAGGAGGATCCGGCGGATCTCCGGATGGATCCGATTCTGATACCGGATCTGGGGGTCAGGGCAACGGTACCGGTCCTACCGGTGGATCTGGTCCGGCTAGCCCGCCCAGTGGACATCAACCACGCCGGATCACCTTCGTCCCCCAGGTTCCATTCCCGGAGGATCGTTGCATCCCCGGTCGGCGGATCGCGCGGGTAATGGCCGCTGCGGACATAGATCCTTGGATCGAGTCTCGGCTGGCTAATCAGACCTTGATCACCATGGCCGTGAACTTCTTGTTCCTGATCCTGCCGTTTCGGCCCGAGTGGATCTTCCCCCATCGGCCAACGATCTACACTTCTCCAACTGCCCCAGCCCTCTGTGGTTATTTGATCAGAGAGGCCAACGTGAAGGCATTACAAGCGGCGGAGCCTTGGCGGGTGATCCGGAACACCCTGCCTCCGATCTCCTTCGAGACCGATGTTGGTGGCCGACTCGGGATCTTCATTCGCCAGTACCGTGATTTCGAAGCATCGGAGCTGATCGCGTACTGGGAATCGACGCACAAGTTCCCGATCACTGCGGCCATGATCACCCAATCGCCGTGGTTGGGTTCCTTCGCTAAGCAGCGTAACAACTGGAGATCACACGCTGGCAACCGGTGGAAGCGCATGCTGCTAGATCATAGTGATTAGCTCTCGTAACTGATCCATCTTCTTTCATAACGTCCTTCAATATATGTCCGGTGATCTTGACTTGCATGCTTCCCATTTACCTCTATTCATTCTCATAGGGCCATGACCGATCTCGATTAGCTAGGACATCTAAGTCTTGAGACTTGATCTTCCATTCTCACCGTATTCAATGTATATATGCATACCCATTCCACCGATCTACATCCCTCGTGTAGATCCATCAACCAACTTTACTTCGACAACAACCGGCTTGTTGCCGCTGATCGTGACCTGACGATTCCACGTGAGATTGCATCACACCGAATCGATTATGATTCGTGCGATCTCGCAGAAACTCGTGCAGCAAAGCGCCATAGTTGAGATCTGCTTCATCCACCCAACTTGGATCATCATATCCTCGCCAATGTACGAGGAATTCACGGTAGATCCGTCCGTATCTCGTTCTTCGCCCTGATCTCATATCTGTGATCTTCTCCACTTCATACTCATCGGGATCGCTATTTTGGATCCAGCTATCCCCTGGGAGTAGATCTTCGTCAAAATCGAGACGATCTTGACTTTCTACAGTAAGTCGCATCAGTGGTCGATCTGGGAATTCTTTCACGAGCTTCAACTTGGTCACGTGCACAACAGGAAAAAACATGATACCCAGATCCAGCGATCTCCAATTTTACCGGATGGGCGCCGACTTTCTCTACGATCCGGAATGGTCCATGCCACAAGTGTGCTAACTTCTTAGCATACCCCTCTTTTACTCGATCTAGGTATAGCCACACTCGAGATCCGAGCTCGATCTGATGTGGGCGGATCTCTTGGTTGTGTAGATCTGCTCGATCTGAAAAATCGCCTCTCGCAACCGTTGATAGACCTGTTCCCGAACCTGTTGATAGTACCGCTGGATCCGATACCTCCATCGTCGTGGATCCCGGTCGTGTCTTCGCGTACTTCCCACCGGGATCACTGCTTCCAATGTGGATCTAGGATCCCATCCATGTACCATGTATAAAGGTGTTTATCCTCGGATCCGATCACGTGCGGTATTAATTGCGAAAGTAATCCTCTCAGCATATACATCGCAATCTCGTTGATCCAGATCTTGCACATACATCTTGATCACACGAGTTGTGGCTTGGACCATGCGTTCTGCAGATTCGTTAGCTTGGGGTCGATATACCATCGTGGCGCGTTGACGTTGACCTAAGATCCTGTTGAACGCTCGAAAGAAGTCGGACATAAATCCTGGTTCACGATCATGCCTAATTGCTTCGCTAGCTCCAAATCTTCGGAAACCACATTCTTCATTTGATTCGGCGACGGTCTGAGCAGTTCTTGACGAGCTGGCTTTCGCGATCACATATCCAGAGAATAGATCTTTGAAGATCAACAATTTCGTATTCCCTTTATGCGATCTGGGTAAGGACGGGATGCGATCCATAGCTATGATCTGGAAAGGATACGTTGCCTGAAGATTACCTGGCGACTCTCCTTGGATACGAGGTTTGCTCTTACCGGGCTCACAATCCACACATTCGCCAACATATCTTTGAACGCTCTTATACAGGCCTCTCCAGTGGAAATGACCTCGGATCCGCTGATAAGTTCGGCCGATCCCTTGATGCCCACCTTCTAGACTCACCTGATAGTGATGAAGTATGTCCTGATATAGATTTTCTGGGATCACTAGTCGCATCAGTTTATCTCGATCCGCGTCCGTCGGTCTCGTAGAAGGTCAGTAGAAGAGAAGATCGTTGTGATCCAATTCGTAGTCGACTGCTAGATTAGCATACGATTTGGCTTCCTGCTAAGTCAGATCTTGCAGATCCCCGTTCAGATATTTCTTCAATCCCGAGATCCACGCCTCCTCGTCTTGAGCTTGTCGGATCCGATCGATCCTGAGGTCCCGAACTACTTCCTCCCTCAATGATGGGGGATCTGAAGTCGTCCGTATCGTAGGTCGCGGGCCCGACCGTGTCACCACTGCCGTGATCTGGGTCGCCTGATCCACCTTCTTGACCACTAATACCTCGTCCAATCTGTTCGGCGTAATTATATCCTGCTTATCCTCATCCTCAATCCTCACCTCATCCGTTGTAAGGCTAATCGCTGGGATGACAGCCAACTCCTGATCCATATCCTCCGCGCACAGATCGCTATCTTCATGGTAATGGACATTCGGATCCGATCCCAAACTGGAGGGATCAGCCTGGTCCCCACGCTCTATAGTCGGATCTTGGATAACGGGGTGGAGATCTATAGACGGCGCTTGTACGGGGTCGCCCAACTCTCTTGACAACACCTCCAGTACTGAGGTAGGTATCGGTTCGGGTAGATCCTCGACTACAGACCTTCCAATGATTAGATCCGGATCATCCACCCCCTGCTCTAAACTCGCTTAATCTGCACTCTGACCTCTTTCCCCGGCCTCTCTCAGTTGATCTGAGGTCCGATCAGGTGGATCCGAGTCCACAAGCAATTGATCCTTGGTCCTAGACGCTGGATCTACTTGTGCGGCTGAAATCTTCGTCAGATCCAGTCGATCCGTGATGTTCTGATCCTCGACATTTCTGCGAGCTGATCTTGACTCTTGTACCTGCAAGACCTTAGGGTTTTTTAAAATTGCGCGAGGAGAGGGGTAGGACGGTCGATCTACCATAAGTTCAGGTGGTTCCGCTGGGAGGTCCACTTGTTCGGATCTGCCTTCGACAGAAGCTTGTAGCGCCAGATTTTGCCACCCCATATCTACGTGATCCCACCGAGACAAAACCTGGCATTCGCGGGATATGATCACCCGCTAGTCAGACCCCAATCCTCACATCTTCTTGTAATGTGATCGTCTTATCACTAATGTTGGTGATCTACAGATACCGTCTCTTCCCTAGACCTTTCACCACCGTGGGTACCCAGTGATCTCCTCGGGTAACCCAAAACTTCTCATGATCCGACGTTCGGAGGTGTAATCGAAGTTCCACCGACTGTCCGATCTCGATCTGGATATGCTCACCCACTGTTACCAATCTGGCCTTATCACTATACAGCTGTCTCCGTTCACTGAGCTAGATCCGCACTTCATCTGGTAGACTAATGGATCCATAAGCCAGATCCAGGCGGATCCCTGCGAGTACCATGAAATCCAAACCTAGGATCGCAAGTTGACCGGTTAGATCTCCTACCCAAATATCGAAAAAGTAAACCAGTGATCCAGCCATGGTGATGTTGATCCGAATCCTTCCTTCCGTTCTGTAAACTGTGGCGAGGCCAATGAAACCTTTATCGCCCAGGGGGTTTGTATAGCGCAGCCCAAAATGTTCATCAGGGTATAAACCCAGAGAATCGACTTGAGAGTCAACAGCAAGGCGATTGATCCAGAGGTTCGCAGCCGCGAAGCTTTAAACCCTGAGAATCACTCCCCTTGGTTGGCGTGGGTACCTTGTGTAATCCCTGTCGGCTCGTTTGTATTCGACGGAACGGCACTCCACCGATTGTAAGTATAGCCTTGAAGAAGTGCAGGAATGCACGTCTAATCTGGAACGCACCTCCACACCAAAAGGCAAACCCAGAGAATCAGATCACCCGAGACCCACACTATCACAGATTCAGGGTCCAGAATTTCAGTCAACTCCGGGACTTGGAACTTAGAAGACACCTTACCCAAATGCCTTCTTTAGCTTGATAAAATCAACAAATACAGAGTATACAAACACTACAACTAGCCGTCACTTATTCTTTTAGACCCTAGGACGGTGAGTCACGCCTACACTAGGCTCACTCGAGTCCTAAATTCAGGGGCCTAGCTCCCCTAGACTCACACAAACGCGCACCACCTCCAATACAGGAGGAAAATACAATCACTATCAATAACCTTCCCTTCACACAAACAGTCAATACAAAATCCTGGAGGCGACTACCTAGCACCCCAGAATACCCTTCGAGAATATGAAATGGGCTACCACGAGCACAGCAAGTGACCCAACTAGGATATGGAATAGATGGATCACTCTAGGAAGCTCAAGGCCGTCACTGGTCCCCACCTAACTGGACTTGAGTTTGATGGAGGCCACACAGACGGTCGTCCTCCACCGTTGATGTGCCCTTAGCGTCCCGCGGTCGTAGTCTCGGGTCCTCCGGAATGGTCGTCGGCAGGCTTGGCCGAAGTCACTTGCGCAGTACAGGGAAAATTGAACTCTGTTTGTCTTTTATCAGCTACTTCTCTTTCTCTAACTCTTCTGCATTCTTTGGGCAAATATCTTCTGTTCACTATGCTTGAGGTCGAATATCTTGTCTTGAGTATACCTTGGGTTCAGCGGTCCAAACTTGCGATCGGCTTGCGATTCTATTGTTGTCAGGCTTCGAAAGTGCCAAATGTGGGTCTTTAGCCTTGGTCTAATATGACACGGGATTCCCTCTCGATTCCTTGAAAGTGTCCACTCTGCACATCCATGCTGATCCTTCAAGGTCACACATCATTTGATCGCAGACTGGCTTCGGACTGACTCGAAATCCAGAGAATCACGTGGCACTCAGGGTCATCTCTGAAATTCCTGTGAAACTCTGGGGGTCATTGGGGGTTTATGATGATCTTTGGATATTGGCTTGGGAGGCACTTGATTTTTGGTATTTAGAGTCTGGATTCGTGATCCAAACCCAGAGATCCATCTTGAACTATGGGTCACCCGTACTCAGGGGGGTGAACTCTGGGTAATCATGCGGTACTCTGAATATTAGGTCTGCTGCGTCACAGACTCACATATATCTCCATAAATCCAAGCACTTAGCGGGTTTAGCGGCCTCCTGCGCATGATCACGGTGGTAGTGGGTTGGTTTCTCAGGGTAATATGATCCTTTGTCGTTACTTTGGTCCACAGCAAGATGAGGTGTACTCTGGGATACGTTCGCCAGAGACACTTTCCGCCAGACTTTAAGCACTCATCGTAAGGGAAAGTCCGCGGCTGGACTGAGTGTTCTTTGCACCCCTGGGTGTGCACTCCCAGGAATCACACTTCCAGCGTGTTGGGCCCATCTGCGGTCAAGTACTGGATTTATCCCATAACATCATTTTCTTCCCACAATCGCCATCCATGTCACACGGGTACAGCCGCGCCGCATCCAAGTCATCCACCAATCACAGTCCAATACGCACTCCAAGTCACAGAGGTGACGGCACGTCGTCGGCAATTTTCTGAAAACCGCCTCGTGTCAACCGCCCCTCCTGGTCCAGGTCCATCAAAGAGGAAATCGCTCCGAACTGGTGAACCATGGCCAGGCCACGAAAACACAGAGCGTCAGCCGCCGTTAACATCAACACGGCCGTTGCACTCTGTAGGCTCCCTGGGTTCCACACACTCCGACGACACCCTGTCTCCCTAACGGTTGGTCGGGACCTATCTTCAAGGTTCTCTTCTCAAGCGCAAAATCTCCAACGGGCAACGCGGGGTCATATCCCCATTTCACAAATCGTCAACATGGGCAAGTCTTCACCTACGGACGGCAAGCAAGCGACACGCGACACTGGAGGATGTCAGGGGTCTCATTTTCGCGGGTATGCTTCGGCAGGAGGAGGTCGATCTGCCTGATTTCCTGGTTCCTGAGTGTCCTCCACACTGGAAACTGCCGGACCCACCCAACCTCAAAACAAATGCGTACCTCGTGGGAGTTCCTGGCATTGTGAATGACATTCGCGCAGGTGCATTTGCCACGGAGGGTTACGGTGGTGCGACCACTCTCATTGGCTTTGAGGAGCTCTCGGATGACGATCTTCGGGAGCTGAAGGAAATTTGTGGCGTGAGAGGCGGGATCGATATTCTAAACCCACGGCGTTCACTTCTTTCGTCGTACGATCTGGACAATTCTCTGAAATCCATCGGGATTCGGCGTGAAATGGCTTCGCTCCTGCGCCACTTCAATAGCACGCGGTTCGCAGAACGTGTGTTCAAGACAACTGGTTATTTGCGCCAAGTCCTTGGGGCATACCGAAGCATGCGTTCTCTGGCCGTTGCTCAGCAAGAACCCACTGCCATTCAACAGGCAGTCGACGCTCGTCGCAAGAACAAGGAGTTGAAGCGCGCTTGGACGTTCACCTGTGACTACTGGTTTCTGGAACTCCAGGAGGCTCTGGGCAAGCTGGAGTCTGCTGAGTCTGAGCACAAGGTTGCGCTGCAAGAACAGAAAGCTCGGTACCAGGACGAGATCGATTTTCTGGAATCTGAGAGAGCAGAGCTCAAGGCGCGCCTTGCCGACTCTGAGGCACAGGTGCGCATCCTGAAATCGCGTCTCGAATCTGCCACTGTGGATCCCTGGAAATTCTCCGACTTCTTGCAGGAGCACACTGACTTCACGGGGAATTGGGAGCGTCTCCACGACCTCTTCAAGCTCTGCGTTAAGGACGCGAAACCTCCTGAATCCTGGGATACAGTCGTGAACGTGGCAGCCATGGACAAACGCAAAGCCGTGGTGCCTCCATACCCCGAGAAGTGCCAGCGTATGCCCCCATCCTCAGGGTCGGATTCCACCAATCGTCCCGAAGTGTTGGATCTTACGGGCCCTGGCCGCAGTTCTCAGAGTGGCTCAGGTGCCAATAATGAGGCTCAGGGTTCTAAGGAGTCCCAGAGTTCCAAGAACAGCTCCAGATCTCAAAAATCCCAGGGTTCCAAAACGTCGGACAAGCAGCTGCAACCCACAGCTCCCAAGGTTCGCAAGGTTCAGCGTCGCCCAAAGGAGCATCAGCCTGGCCGTGACTCGGTACGTCGTGCTGACGAGAAGACTGTGGTCTCCAAGGAGGCCGCTCACTCAATGCTACCTGGTGGTGTCGTCTGGAAAGAAGTTCGTCCGGACGTACGTCAGGCTATTCTCGCTGGTCTCAAGTACGACGCCGCTATGGAGTGGATTGGCAGTGATCGAGCGGCTCATGGACACTTCCGGCAGCCACAGTTGGTCAAGATCCTTGTCAGCATGATGTACTGACGTTGTTTTGACAAGACACCGTGGAGCAAGTACGTCCCTGAGGCCTATTACGAGATGGCCGATGAACGCTTGGATCGGCGGCTCCGACGCGGGGACATCCCGGCGCCCTGGGGAAACCTCGATGACCACGTGGTGTATCCTGACGAAGATGCAGATTCTACGGTGGATGACATCGAGAATGACCCAGAGTATCAGCCCCCAGCCCAAGAGCCAGGAGAGAGTGCCTCCAGCAGCAGTTCCGAGGAGGAGGATGAAGAAATCGCCCCTCAGATCCCGGACGAAGATGACGACACTGAGAACGGCGACAGCGTCAAATCCAAAGAAACTCTGGAATCCAAACCCCCAGCCAAACGTCCCCGTTCTGACGCCAAGGAGACATCTCAGGATTCCAACCCGAAACCCAAGAAGCAACGTCGCAAGGCGACCAAGAAAGACACTTCTGCTCCTCAAGGTTCCAGCGGGTCTCTGGGGACAAGGTTATTACACGTCCGAAGCATCCATCCGTGCTGGCACGGAAATCATACGCAGAGTTGACTGTGGACGATTTACAGACTGCTGAGGATCCCGAGAATGGCGAGACTTCTTGGCGTATCTACGGAGTTCTGGTGCAATATCCAAGTTCGACCAAGAGTGCCTCGTGCCAGACTCCTGGGTTCCCAGAGTACGAGATTCATAAGTACTCGTATGATGTCGTCCATGACCGCTGGGACCGTGGAGCATATCAGAGAATTTTAGACTCCGAACCCTGGGTAACTATGCTCCAAGGTCGCATCCGGGTCTTCTACTTCCATGAACGCGATATGTTGTACGCAAAAGCACTCAAGCTAGTGGAGGACATCGTGGATGTCATGCACAAGCATGCGCAAGCGATTTGGGAGCGCGGACACTGGGTACATATCCCAACTGAAGAGAATGCAGACATTGTCCTCGGGTCCCAGCGTAAGTCACGCCGTAACGCGCTTCGCAGGGCATTCAAGACACTCTTGGACCGCTCCCACGACACCCCAGGCTTTTTGCCGTCCTTGTGGAACGAGCCAGGTCTCTGGCAATTTCCAGACAAGTGCTGCTACTGGATCTGGGAGGATCCCAGGGCCGATGAGCTCGGGGGACCCTCGTGCGAGAATCTCGATCTTCAGCTAGCGACTCTGGATATGCGGGAACCTGCTCGAGTCCAATGGAGTACCGTGATTGATGATGAAGAGTGGCTCCAATATGTGCCAAACAATGTCAGGCGTCACGTCAAGCCCGTGGCCATCCGCAAGCTCAACCCTTTATCTCTCACGCACTCATGAAGAGCCAAGACGTATATTAAACCTGGGAATCACTTAGCTTTTACATGTCGTAGCATAATTTCCAATGATACCCAGAGTTTTCACCTCATCTTTCTTAGAGTGTGAACACCATCTGACTTGTTCTTTTGAGTTGTTCGCTTGGAGGCTATCGCCTCTGTGAAGCTCATCGTCGCCACTTTGCTCCTTAATACTCCACATGATGCCCAAGCCTCAGCAGTGTCCTTATCCATAATCAAATAAAATAAAATAAAACCACAATCACACTTCTGTCTCCAATCTCCACACATTCCTTCGATCTTCCGCAGAGTTTCTCGGTATAACTCAGGGTTTTATCCCCTGAAACTCACTTGCAACTCTGGATCACAATCTCCTCAGGATACTATATTCCTGGGTGATCATCGCCGGCCTGCATGGCCTGGAAACGGGCTCGTGCTCTTGCACCTTGATTAAACTCGTATAGTAAGGCACCACAGTTTAAACTTCGACAAGGGGAGCCACTCGGTCTCATCGTAACCCTTCCACTTCACGAGATACTCGCGTAACCGTCTTGATGTCCTAGTTCGTTTAGTCCATCGCAAATCCAAAATTCGTTCGACTTCGTATTAATCGTTCACAACATCTGGTTCCCAGCTATCTTCAGGCAACTACGCTGCGTCGAAGTCGTCGTTTTCACTCACCTCAATCTCCACAATGGGCCGTTTCGGGAACAGTGCTCTGGGTTTCAGGCGACTCACGTGTACCCAGGGATTCACACGATATCCGGTCTTCTCGACGCTGAGTTTCACGCGGAAATTGTCATGGATTTCCTGGATTCTAAAGGGGCCAAGCCACATATGAGCTAGCTTGCGACTCAACCCGGGTTGCACTTTGGGTATGTACAACCAGACAGCATCCCCCGCCGCGAATCCCGACCTCAGACGTTCCGACAATTTTTTCCACTTCCTGGTTTGCTCGGCAGAGCGCACTCGTTTAGCCTTCTTCTGAAGATCTTCAGCGCAAGCTTGAGCATAACTGTAGTCACGCTACAATTTCCTGCGCCATTCGTACGCGGTGCGCTCCTGGACACTCGAGGGCCTGGGCCCTATCATCGCTGAAACAGTGCCATGTGCGTCCCAGCCGTGTACCAGAAAAAACGGAGTATCCAGGCGAGTAGCATCGAACGACGTGTTCAGGGCGAACATCAGGCGTTCGGCATGGTCGTCCCAGTCACTCTGGTCCGCTTCAGCAATATAAGCTCGGATGCTGCGCACAACAGTCTGCACTGACCTCTCTTGCTGTCCGTTCGCCTGGGGACGATACGCCAGAGTGGCCCGCTGCTTACTACCCAGAAGTTCACGAAAGCGTGTGAACACTTCGCTCATGAACCTCGGGTCTTGGTCGTGCCTCAGCATCGAGCTCGCTCCAAACCTCCTGAAAACTTGTTCCTCGTACACTTCAGCGACATCCTGAGCTGTAGTAGAGCTCATAGGTTTGCACATAACAAACCCTGAGAACGAATCCTGAAATAGTAACAGGAATGTGTTTCCACGGTCCGACTTGGGCAAATGTGTCACGAAGTCCATAGATACGACTTCGAATGGGCGCCTGGGTTCGATGTTCCCAGGGGACGGTCCAGGATTCTGAGGGCGCCCCTTGCCGCTGGCGCAATCCACACACTCTTTGACAAAGACTTCTACGTCAGCATACATACCATGCCAATAGAACTCGGAACGCAGCTTCTCATACGTCCTCGTGATCCCTGATGTCCACCCTGAAAATCTTCGTGTGCGTAGTGCAGGATATCAGGCTGAAGAGCTTTCGGTACTACGAGTCTGAGTTCGTCAACCATGTCCCGGGGGCGATCTCTGGTTGACCGACTCAAACGATATAAGACTTCTCTGGAATCAAGTATAAAGTCATCAGCGATCTTCCCAAGTTTCCTGGCTTGCGCGTGCGACAGCTTTCCAGTGTCGCCCCTCAGAAAATCTTTGAGTTGCAACAGATAATCATCCTTATCCTGGTGCACCTTGATGCGCCGCCATCGCTCGGCCTGGTATTCCAGGGGCCCCATAGGTTCGTCTTGAATTTCAGATTCTTGCGTTTGTGCACGAGTTATAACGGCGAATACTTTGGCCGCCGCAGGCAGTGGGGCGCACTCAGGTCCTGGCACACTCAGAGTTTCCACACCCTGAGGGTCATCCTTCTGAATTCCAGTGTTCGGCAGCACTTTCGGTTTTACCAGCTTTTCGTGGATCTTTGACACCAACTGCAGATGTGTCCGTTCGTCAACATCCTCCACTTTCCAGGACTCTCCAAGCGCAAGGGTCTTGGAAGTCAGATAGTCTGCAGCCTGGTGGAACTCTCGCTTGACATGTACCAGACGCACAGACTTGAACTTAGTTTTCAGAACCTCATATTCGGCCAGCTTCATCTGGAGGTTAGGCTGGTTACAATTGATGAGGCCCTGGGCTTGCTGAATGGCGATCCTAGAATCTCCGACCACAACGATATCCTGAACCCCTCGTTCGATTGCCAGAGTAAGGCCTTTCAGGAGCCCATGATACCCAGCGTCCTTTACAGACACTGTTTCGGGGACAGTGCTCTGGGTTTCAGGCGACTCACGTGTACCCAGGGATTCACACGATATCCGGTCTTCTCGACGCTGAGTTTCACGCGGAAATTGTCATGGATTTCCTGGATTCTAAAGGGGCCAAGCCACATATGAGCTAGCTTGCGACTCAACCCGGGTTGCACTTTGGGTATGTACAACCAGACAGCATCCCCCGCCGCGAATCCCGACCTCAGACGTTCCGACAATTTTTTCCACTTCCTGGTTTGCTCGGCAGAGCGCACTCGTTTAGCCTTCTTCTGAAGATCTTCAGCGCAAGCTTGAGCATAACTGTAGTCACGCTACAATTTCCTGCGCCATTCGTACGCGGTGCGCTCCTGGACACTCGAGGGCCTGGGCCCTATCATCGCTGAAACAGTGCCATGTGCGTCCCAGCCGTGTACCAGAAAAAACGGAGTATCCAGGCGAGTAGCATCGAACGACGTGTTCAGGGCGAACATCAGGCGTTCGGCATGGTCGTCCCAGTCACTCTGGTCCGCTTCAGCAATATAAGCTCGGATGCTGCGCACAACAGTCTGCACTGACCTCTCTTGCTGTCCGTTCGCCTGGGGACGATACGCCAGAGTGGCCCGCTGCTTACTACCCAGAAGTTCACGAAAGCGT
The DNA here is from genome assembly GCA_008079305.1 of Phytophthora palmivora. Classification (NCBI taxonomy): domain Eukaryota; phylum Oomycota; class Peronosporomycetes; order Peronosporales; family Peronosporaceae; genus Phytophthora; species Phytophthora palmivora. The sequence continues at coordinate 18,125 of VOQZ01001280.1, read as the reverse complement.
GTGAACACTTCGCTCATGAACCTCGGGTCTTGGTCGTGCCTCAGCATCGAGCTCGCTCCAAACCTCCTGAAAACTTGTTCCTCGTACACTTCAGCGACATCCTGAGCTGTAGTAGAGCTCATAGGTTTGCACATAACAAACCCTGAGAACGAATCCTGAAATAGTAACAGGAATGTGTTTCCACGGTCCGACTTGGGCAAATGTGTCACGAAGTCCATAGATACGACTTCGAATGGGCGCCTGGGTTCGATGTTCCCAGGGGACGGTCCAGGATTCTGAGGGCGCCCCTTGCCGCTGGCGCAATCCACACACTCTTTGACAAAGACTTCTACGTCAGCATACATACCATGCCAATAGAACTCGGAACGCAGCTTCTCATACGTCCTCGTGATCCCTGATGTCCACCCTGAAAATCTTCGTGTGCGTAGTGCAGGATATCAGGCTGAAGAGCTTTCGGTACTACGAGTCTGAGTTCGTCAACCATGTCCCGGGGGCGATCTCTGGTTGACCGACTCAAACGATATAAGACTTCTCTGGAATCAAGTATAAAGTCATCAGCGATCTTCCCAAGTTTCCTGGCTTGCGCGTGCGACAGCTTTCCAGTGTCGCCCCTCAGAAAATCTTTGAGTTGCAACAGATAATCATCCTTATCCTGGTGCACCTTGATGCGCCGCCATCGCTCGGCCTGGTATTCCAGGGGCCCCATAGGTTCGTCTTGAATTTCAGATTCTTGCGTTTGTGCACGAGTTATAACGGCGAATACTTTGGCCGCCGCAGGCAGTGGGGCGCACTCAGGTCCTGGCACACTCAGAGTTTCCACACCCTGAGGGTCATCCTTCTGAATTCCAGTGTTCGGCAGCACTTTCGGTTTTACCAGCTTTTCGTGGATCTTTGACACCAACTGCAGATGTGTCCGTTCGTCAACATCCTCCACTTTCCAGGACTCTCCAAGCGCAAGGGTCTTGGAAGTCAGATAGTCTGCTGCCTGGTGGAACTCTCGCTTGACATGTACCAGACGCACAGACTTGAACTTAGTTTTCAGAACCTCATATTCGGCCAGCTTCATCTGGAGGTTAGGCTGGTTACAATTGATGAGGCCCTGGGCTTGCTGAATGGCGATCCTAGAATCTCCGACCACAACGATATCCTGAACCCCTCGTTCGATTGCCAGAGTAAGGCCTTTCAGGAGCCCATGATACTCAGCGTCATTTACGGTCACATCTTCCAAGATGAAACCCTGAACGTCTAAGATCTCCCATCCGGGGAGACGCCATAGGATACACCCACAGCTCCCTTGTCGCGTGGACGTCTTAGCCGCACCATCGAAACTCAGAATGTAACCTTCGTAATCCGCCTCCAGCATCTCTATACTGATAGGTACTGGAGGTTTGACGCGTCCCTTGGCCGGGATCAGGTTCTCAGCGACTTCATCCAAGTGTTCTCTGGGGGTGATACCCGCACCTAGGATCGCAGCGAGACCGTCCTCGTCGCGTTGAACTCTGCGTATTTCCAGGTCCCAGTGAGATAACTTCAATCCCCACTTCACGGTTCGACCATCTGCCGACTGAGAGGTCAGCAGCCATTTCAATACAGAGTATCGCGTATAAACGACTATCCTGGGGCTGCCCTCAATCAGAGTGCGGAATACCTCCAAGACTCTCAGGATAGCGATTACCTCTTTCTCGGCAATGTGGTACCTCAACTCAGCATCATTCAGAATTCGACCCGTGAATCGGACCGGGTGCACAACCCCGTCGTACTCCTGGCCCAACACAGCGGACGCCGCCCACGGATTTGCGTGTGGAATAATCACGAACGGCCTTGAGCGGTCAGGATGTCTGAGCAGTGGAGTCGAGACAATCTTGTGCTTCAGGATTTCAAATGACTCCTGGGCTCTAGACAGATCTCTCCTAGATTTCATCTGCTCCTCGGTCAGCTCGTACAGGACGGCTGCAATCATGGGTAAATCTTCAATAAACTTGTTGTAATAATTCAGACTGCCCATGAAACTCTGAACTCCCTTCAATGTTGTTGGAAACGGTAAATCTTTGACACCTTTTGCGATCTTCGGAATTGCCCTGATACCTTCAGCACTAATCTCATGCGAGAGATACGGGATGGACAACTTTCCGAACTCACTCTTAGGAAGGCTCACGGAGATATTCCAGTATCGTAGGCGGAATAGCAACGCATTCAGGTCCTGGCATAGTTGTTCCCAAGTAGGAGCACCATGGGCGATGTCGTCGATATACGAACTTCGACCCAGGACAGGTTCCATCTGAGAGGGAGCCGGGATATTACGCTGAAACACCGTCATCTCGTCTGTCAACACTGGGAGGCGAGGTATACTATCACCTGAAACTCTGGGTTCCCCAGAGTTCAGCCTCAGAAAGTGTAAGACATCCTGATCCACCTCAGCTTCTTCCTCAGGGGGCAACCGCAAGAATCCCCACAGGCAGTTATTGAGCACCGCCTGGTAGATCAATGGTGCATTTTTTAGGCCGAATGGCATCCTGACCCACTGGTAGTGTCCATAGGGACAGACGAACGCAGAGATTAACTTGGCTCTCTCGGTCATCCTGATAGCCCAGAAACCACTAGCCATGTCCAAACTCATAAACCACATCGCCGATTCGAAGCCAATCAGGAGATCATCAATAAGTGGCAAGGGGTAATGTGAGAGCTTGATGAAGCTATTTACCACACGGTAGTCGATGCACATCCGGATATCCACACCATTCTTCTTAAGGACGATTACGATCGGAGATGCCAGGGAGATGTAGAGGTTTCAATCAGTCCGTTCTCCAGAAGCTTCTTCAGAAGTTCATACACCTTGGTCAATAGATGCGGTGCAATAGACCTTGGGCGCTGAGCAACTGGTTTAGCGTCACCCACATCCAGGTCACACACCACTCCACGAGCGGGTGGGGGAGCTGCATTGCCATCTCCTAAGAAAATCTTCCGATGATACTCCAGAATTCGCCGCACTTGGTCTTCCATCTCAGGCGTTGTCTTTCCAGGGACTCCGACATCGGCCTCCTCGATCTTGCACTCAGGAGTCAGGTCTTTTATCTCAGGGAGCATAACCAACTGGTCACACAACTGAGAGAGTAACTCGCTTCCTTCCCGCATATAAACCGCAGGCTCATAGTCAAGGTCCTCGGTCGATAGTCTCATGCAACGCTCATATTCCTGCTTTAACTTCTCCAATGGGGTCCCAGGCATCCCAGAGATTGGGATATCCCAGTATTCCTCAACGGCCTCCAGCGAGTCATCGTTATCTGCAACAGAATCCAGAGAATCACCCTCTTCACCTCGCCAATCCTGAAAATCACTGTCAATTTCCACCCCTAAACTCGGGGTTTCGGCGGCATGTGAAGCAATGCCAGACAACTCATCCGTAAGGCTGTTATCACTTAAGTCATTAGTATCAACAGCCACGTCTCGAGATTCCCGAAAGCTCACCGGAGACACTTCATCTGTCTGAGTTGAGGCATCTTCTGCGAAACGCACACGACGGATCTTTGGTTTCCTGAGAATCGAGTCGAGCAACGCTGTATCAGCCCCCTTTGCGGGTCGCGACAAAATCTTCGTAGGCCACGGATATTTCGGAGTATCAACACAGGGTGGTTCCAGCGCTGCTAAACGTTCTGCACGAATCCTGCCCTCACGTGACTGGACATTTTCCAGAATGAGGGTCTGCCATTCACGAAATGCGAACGACCCAGGACGCACAAAGCGTCCGGCGCGCGGGAAAAAGCCATACTCTACAATCCGGGCAACTGGAGTTCTGTTATCAATCTAGACGTCCTTGTCCGAAATGTTGACCACCTTCACAGCAACCGGCCAGGATTTTGCAGCGTATATCAAACGGGTCACCCAGCGATCACCTCGTCCCGCCCACACAACCTCACGTTGTGGGTTCGTCAGTCCGTACGAAATCTTCACCACCTTGGATTCCCCAGGGGCCAAGTACCAACTACTTGTGGTTTCCACAGGAATGTCAACACCCAGACGCTCCTCTGGGTTCCATCCACACATCACGATCGTTTCTTCATCGGGAAGCGTCGCAAGACCTTCACGGATACCAATCCTCACTCCAGCTGCAAACATGAAACTCATACCCAGGAGAACTTCGATTCCTTCGCCAATATTAGCGACCCAAACATCCAAGAGGTACACCACTCTCGAACCGAGAGTGATCTTCACCTGAGCACTGGCGCCGATGTACGTCGGAACACCTCCCATACCGGATACCTTGGTTTGTTTGTGCGACTTGAGGCGGAGTCCAAGCTTACGCGCTAAGTCGAAACTCACAATGTTCACAGTCGCACCGGTATCCAGGATAACTTTCGTCCGACAGTCGTTCACGGCACCATGCACCATCGCCACATCACGTTTCTTTGGGTCAGGATCATTATCTTCCCACCATCCAAAGCGTTCCCCAAGGTTTAGTTTGTACTCCCTAATTTCTTCAGAGTTCACTGTCCCAGGGTTCACTTGTTAAGGATGTTGAATTTCAGGGAGAGTCATGAAATCTTTAGTCAAAGTAGTCATTCATTGTTGGTTATCTTGGGTTCTTGTTCTCAGCTCCGGGCCTACATACACTAGAACACATAACTCTGGGGCCTTCACTGGCCCGACGCGTACTGGATCCCCACCCAGCGGGCTTATTGGTTTGACGGCCGCCCAGAGTTTGCTTCGCCATCCAGGATCGTATCCAGAATTTGGCTTGGCATGTCCTTCAGTGCACCTTGGCGGGCGAGTTTCTTCACGGCTTCCAGGGTTTTCCAGTCTTCACACGGCTTTCCGAGATGCATCTTGCCACAGTTCTCGCACGGTTGCGCTCGACACATGTGGGTTGGATGGCCTGTTTCCAGGCAACGGTCACACTTCCTGTCCTTCCAACAGTCTTCTTCAGGATGTCCCCATTTGCGGCACTTCTCACAGAACTTGTCCCAGTTAGGGTTCTCGCGACGGGGAGGACGGAATCCAGAATTCGCATTTGATCCAGAGTAGGCGTTTGGTGGACGCCATCCCATGTTATCCATCACGCGATATACTTCGTTTGTCAAAGTCTGAGTCCACTCGACACCCTTTGTGCTCGGCAGATTTCTAGCGCTAGACGTGGTAGCTTCTTCTCCAGATATCTCATGAGTTGACCCTGAATTCACACTCGAAGTCCTTGCGGGAATGCTGGGTTCATCGGTAACTTCCTGGAAATGCGCATGCAATTCAGGATCTTTGTCCGACTCGGAGTCTGAGGCACCGCCCCTAGTTACGTATGCACGTCCGGTACGTTTCGACTTGAAGCGTCCCTGAGGGATATTGTCAGCGCGAAAGTCCCGAACGCTGGGTGGCGGAGCATCCCGGTCATTGCGGCTCCAAACTTCTTCGTCCTGTTCCAAAGCATACTCCAGGTCAGCAATGTTTCTGAATCTTTGGCTTTGCAGCGACGTCTTAACCCCCCCGCTCCTAAGCGCTTTTTGGCCCCTTTGCAACCCCTGTTCAGTCCTTAACATGTTGTTAAATACACCATGTTAAGGACGTGTTACACTTCAGTTTTGTATAGGCATCGTTAAGTACGAGCCTGGTCCATGACCTGCGGGAAGATTGCATGATCCGCCAAGGATGCTTGCTCAGTGAGCGCACTGCTCTGTACCAGCCATGTAGTTAGATACTCCGTGGCAAGGCCGTGTACCTGCTTCATGGTGTATATACGACGAGTGATAATGGCTTTTCTATTTGAGCGTGAACAGAAATGAAACAAGCGCGTCCAGCTTTGCATTCAACTCTCTGCTCTCACACTAAAAAGCCCTCCTACGCCCTAACAAACAGAGCTACTCGCTGCTTTCGTCCTCCTCTGGCCCATTCTCTCCCAGCGCTTCGTTCCCTTCGTCTACTTCTTCGTCCAGCTGCTCGTCGTCGTCGGGCTGCACGTCTTCATTGTCCTCAGACGCGTGTCCTTGAGTTTCGTGATGAACCTCCGAATATGCTTCTCCAGGCGCTTCGAGGACTTGCGAAAGTCAATGTCAGCTTTGCCAACGGCGGAATTCAGACGGTAGAAGAAATCCAGGGCGCTTTCTGAGTTCTTCATCTCCATCGTGAAATATCTTTCAGAATACGATGAACGTGCCTTGCAGTATTTCTTCCTGAACGCAGATGCCAACTCCTTCCAGTCGCGCTGGATGTGCTTAGGTAGCTGGTTGAACCAGTCACGTGCAGCTCCGGACAGCTTGAGCTTGAGTTCCTGAGTTCGCATTTTCGTGGACCAACCTCCCTGAGCTGCCATGTTCGCGAAACGCTCCCACCAGTGCACCCGTTCTCTGAGTGGCGCCTTAGTGTCGAACTCACCCAGAGTATTCGAGTTGATATACGGCCGGAATGTCAGGAGCGTAGTGCTAGCCTGAGTCGCGGAAGCCGCCGTCAGGTTAACCCCAGCGTCCTCATCCGAACTATCCTCGGAGCTTTCAGAGGACGAGTCATCATCACTGGAGTCGGAACTCGGGTCCGAGTCCGAAGGAGGATTGACACCCCTGCGCTTCTTCTCATCTTGCCGATGCTTCTTGGACACAGAGCGCTTGGAGCCTGTCTTCGAATCTTGCGAGGGCTTAGAGGCTGTTGTCCTCCTGGAATCCGACGATCTTCCCACAGGTACAGGTTCAGACTTGACATCCTGTATCACCTTGGTTTCAGGAGCGCCATGCCCTCGCTTGACATGCTTCGTCTTGCCGGAAGTGTCGGCGGGAGACTGCACGAGGGTCGCCCTTCGCTGAGAGGCAGCGACTTCGGGAGTGTTCCTCAGATCAGCAGTCCCCTGTCTCTGGCCTGCGACAATTGCGTCTCCGCTGATTGTGCCATCGGACTCATGGGACCGAGTTGCGGTTTCAGGACTCTGGGCTACTGACACCCTCACGTTTGTTGCCAAATCAGGGGTCACAGTCGCACGCCGCCCTTGAACTTGAGCCAATGCTGCACGAAGGTCGCGCACCTGGCCGGCATGGAACCGCTGAATATTCCGGGAAGATTCTCGCTCTCTTTCCGCCTCAAGCTCTTGGACCTTCTGCTCCATAGTCGACATTTGCTCTTTCCAGCTAGCGTGGACTTCGGAAGCCCAACGCGCACGCTCCGCATCCGCTTCGGCTTCACGCTGTTGCCAACGCTCAGCGTAAGTGGCATCTAGGCGCTCGCGCTCAAGACGTACAGTCTCCATGACACTCTGGGTCGCACCCTGAGTTTCGGTCGGACCATGAGTCTTGTGCGCTTCCGTATCCTTCATACGCCGTTCCGCATCTCGCCGAGCAACTTCTGCATGCACCAAGCGATCCGTGAGTTCCTGGATCTGGCGACGCGCGTCCAAGTCACGTTGTTCCCTGAGTCGCTCACGCTCCAAGGCATCCAGGCGTTCTCTGGCGAGAAACTCGCGTTGTTCCTGCTCCATACGGGCCTGCCACTCCTGTTGTTGCCGCAAGACATTCAGCTCGATTTGAGCGGGCCCCGATCTTGAAGACACAGACAAAGCAGATCTAGATGCACTCGAGCGGCTCGAAGCAACGGATTTCCTGGACTTTGTCGAACGCTGAGAGTGTGCCTCACTCTTGGAACTCTGATACTGGCTCCGCTCGTCGTCACCGGCATTCCTCACACCGTCAACCCCTGGACTCGGGGAAGAAACTCTGAGTTTTGGCTCGGCGGTGGCTGCTGAAATCCTGGGGAGACCGGTCTTCCAGGGTGCAATCTCTGAGTCCGAACGCACTGACGACTCCATCTCGACGTCTTCTTGCTCAGCTGCCACATGACTATGAGGGATGACCGTCCGGGTGACTTGGAATCCAAGATCACCCGCAGCCGTGAAACCACTTGCACTCTGAGCCACGAGTGCCAGAGCTCCTACTTGTTGTCCAAGTGATCTCATCGACGAAGACGAAGAGCTACCGTAAGACGTCTGGGCGCCTGAGGCAGTACTCTCATCTGAAGCGCGTGAGGTACCGATGACACTTGGCACCAAGTCCGGAACAGCATCCTTAGCTTCCATCTCCAGAGACTCACGTCCATTGGACATGGAATCCAGGGGAGTGGAATTCTGAAGCAAAGTACTGGTCGAGGACTTGTACGCTGGAGGAGAAGATAACGACGGCGTGGATAGGGCCGACGGCGTCGACGGGACTTGTGGGCGAGGCGGTCCATGTTGGGAACGCTTGGATTGCGGCTCACCATCACTTGACCCTCGCGGACTCCGTGAAATCCTGAGGCCAGTGACTCTGAACCTCAGAACGAACTGATGACCCAGTAGATCCGCGCCGTAATCGGTCATCAATAGATCACCGTCTCCATCTTCACTGTGGTACTCCAATCTTGACACTTGCTCTTGAAAGCTTGGTGCGGCGTGATCTTCAGAGTTCACCTTGAAAGGTACTCCAGCTGTCACCAATCTCCACTCCACTAGTTCCACCGCAATGAAATTCTGGATCTCCTCCATGACCGAACGCACAAGACTTTCCGGAATCCTAGAAGCATGTGTCGCGGGCCAGCCAGAGATCAAGTTGACGAACTCGAAGCCAGCTTCGAAGAACAGAGTCTGCAGAATGGCAACACACTCGCGTGCAGTCATGATACTCTGGGGAATCGTAGTTGCCGTAAGATCCTGGGCCGCTCCGACGCCCCACCGGGCTACATGGAACTCAGAGATCCAGGCTTCATCTTGATTCGCCAGAGACAAACGCCACTTGAAGTAGTCTCCAGTCGCATACGCGGCAGCGAAGTACGAGTTGACATCCGGCTTCGGGGTCGGCCACTCATAAACAACGCTTGGAGGTGTCACTTTTCCAGGGCCCACCTCTTCCCAGCGTCGAACCTCGCGTCTGACATACAACACCATGTCTTCAATGTCCGACGCCGTTGTCTTCGATCCTGGAACAGGTGTAGCATTATCCCGAACACCGCCTTCAGGCTTCACTCGCGAACTTGGTGCTGAGACCCTGGGTTCAAGTGATGCGAACCCAGAGTTCACTTTGGAACTCAGGGTTTTCGCCTCCTCCTTCATTCGCGCGGGCTTCGGCTTCACTTCCACAACAGACTCGTCCGAAGATGAGACCAAGTCAATCACCTCCGGGGACTCAACCGCATTGGCGCCTCCCTCCGACGCCTGAGCACCACCCTCGCGGGTGTGCTCCTCTGGAACTTCAGGGGTCTGCGACCCAGAATTCGCCTCCGATGAACCTTGGAACCCAGGGGAAACTTGATCCTCTGGGGTTTGCGATCCAGCGGCAGACTGATCTTGAGCAGCAGACGCCTCGACGTCCCGACCTTGTGCTACCTCGCTTTCGCGAGCAGCCCTCTTCGCCTTCCGAGCGTCGCGAACAACTGTTTCCAGGTCCTTGTGCTCTTCAGGCCCCAAGCCTTGAACATGACGCGACTGACGTGACGCCTCACCACGTCCTCCGTCACCGCGCCCACTCTTCTTCGCCCCTCGTCCTCCAGGCATCTTGGTAGCTTGACGTTGACGGGCACTCAGCTCTCCTTCGACACTTGATTTCGGTGAAATCCTCGACAATCGAATCCGGGCACGCGCACCAGCTGTGGCGAGGCCGATGAAACCTTTATCGCCCAGGGGGTTTGTATAGCGCAGCCCAAGATGTTCCTCAGGGTATAAACCCAGAGAATCGACTTGAGAGTCAACAGCAAGGCGATTGATCCAAAGGTTCGCAGCCGCGAAGCTTTAAACCCAGAGAATCACTCCCCTTGGTTGGCGTGGGTACCTCGTGTAATCCCTGTCGGCTCGTTTGTCTTCGACGGAACGGCACTCCACCGATTGTAAGTGCAGCCTTGAAGAAGTGCCGGAGTGCACGTCTAATCCAGAACGCACCTCCACACCAAAAGGCAAACCCAGAGAATCAGATCACCCGGAACCCAGAATATTATAGATTCAGGGTCCGGGATTTCGGTCAACTCCGGGACGTGGAACTTAGAAGACACCTTACCCAAATGCCCTCTTTAGCTTGATAAAACCAACAAAATACAGAGTATACAATCACTACAACTAGCCGTCACTTATTCTTTTGGACCCTCGGACGGTGGGTCACCCCTACACTAGGCTCACTCGAGTCCTAAATTCAGGGGCCTAGCTCCCCTAGACTCACACAAACGCGCACCACCTCCAATACAGGAGGAAAATACAATCACTATCAATAACCTTCCCTTCACACAAGCAGTCAATACAAAATCCTGGAGGCGACTACCTAGCACCCCAGAATACCCTTCGAGAATATGAAATGGGCTACCACGAGCACAGCAAGTGACCCGACTAGGATATGGAATAGATGGATCACTCCAGGAAGCCCAAGGCCGTCACTGGTCCCCACCTAATTGGACTTGAGTTTGATGGAGTCCACACAGACGGTCGTCCTTCACCGTTGATGTGCCCTTAGCGTCCCGCGGTCGTAGTCTCCGGTCCTCCGGAATGGTCGTCGGCAGGCTTGGCCGAAGTCACTTGCGCAGTACAGGGAAAATTGAACTCTGTTTGTCTTTTATCAGCTACTTCTCTTTCTCTAACTCTTCTGCATTCTTTGGGCAAATATCTTCTGTTCACTATGCTTGAGGTCGAATATCTTGTCTTGAGTACACCTTGGGTTCAGCGGTCCAAACTTGCGATCGGCTTGCGATTCTATTGTTGTCAGGCTTCGAAAGTGCCAAATGTGGGTCTTTAGCCTTGGTCTAATATGACACGGGATTCCCTCTCGATTCCTTGAAAGTGTCCACTCTGCACATCCATGCTGATCCTTCAAGGTCACACATCACTTGATTGCAAACTGGCTTCGGACTGACTCGAAATCCAGAGAATCACGTGGCACTCAGGGTCATCCCTGAGATTTTCTGTGAAACTCTGGGGGTCATTGGGGTCTATGATGATCTCTGGATATTAGCTTGGGAGACACTTGATTTTGGTGTTTAGAGTCTGGATTCACGATCCAAACCCAGAGATTCATCTTGAACTCTGGGTCACCCGCACTCAGGGGGGTGAACTCTGGGTCACCATGCGGTACTCTGGATATTAGGTCTGCTGCGTCACAGACTCACATGTATCTCCATAAATCCAAACAATTAGCGGGTTTAGCGGCCTCCTGCGCATGGTCGCGGTGGTAGTGGGTTGGTTTCTCAGGGTAATATGATCCTTTGTTGTTACTCTGGTCCACAGCAAGATGAGGTGTACTCTGGGATACGTTCGCCAGAGACACTTTCCGCCAGACTTTAGGCACTCATCGTAAGGGAAAGTCCGCGGCTGGACTGAGTGTTCTTTGCACCCCTGGGTGTGCACTCCCAGTAATCATACTTCCAGCCAGTTGGGACCATCTGCGGTCAAGTACTGGATTTATCCCATAACATCATTTTCTTCCCACAACCGCCATCCGTGTCACACGGGTATAGCCGCGCCGCATCCAAGTCATCCACCAATCACAGTCCAATACGCACTCCAAGTCACAGAGGTGACGGCACGTCGTCGGCAATTTTCTGAAAACCGCCTCGTGTCATTCGTCCCAATCTCGCTGATCGATATCTTCAACATACATCTTGACTGCACGAGTTAACGTTCCCACCATCCGTTCGGTTGTACCGTTTGCTTGTGGGCGGTATGCCATTGTTGCTTGCTGTCTCTGTCCCACGATCTTGTTGAACGATCTGAAGAAGTCAGACATAAAACCGGGTTCTCGGTCATATTGGATAGCCTCGCTTGCACCGAACTGGCGGAAAACACATTCCTCGTAGTTCTCAGCGACAGTCTGAGCTGTCCTTGATGCGCTAGCTTTCGCGATCACATATCCAGTGAATAGATCGATCCAGATCAACAACTCGGTGTTTTCTTTGTACGATCTTGGTACCGACGGTATGTGATCCATGCCGATGATCTGGAAGGGATACGTAGCTTGTAAATTGCCAGGCGATTCCCCATGGATCGTAGGCCGTCCTTTTCCTGTCTCGCAGTCTATACACTGACCCACGTAGCGTTGTACACTCTGATATAATCCGCGCCAGTGGAAATGAGCTCTGATCTTGTGGTATGTCCGTCCAATACCTTGGTGACCACCTTCCAGACTCGAATGATAGTGGTGCATAAGATCGTTTTGCAATGTTTCAGGCACTACGAGCTTGGCCACAAGATTGAGATCTTCGTCGGACTGCTTGGTCGGCGGAAAATAAAACAACAACGGTGAATCATCTGTCTCATAGCGATCGGCGATCTTAGAACAGCTTTTCACTTCAGCCGACGTAAGATCGAGTACGTCCTCTCGCAGGTAAGCCTTAAGATCGACGATCCATTTCTCCTCATCTTGAGCTCGTCTATTACGCTCCATCTTCATTCTTTGCACGATCCCTTTTTGTAACACCTGGGGACGGCAATTCTTACGCGATCTTGTGCAGCAGCGATCTTGACTGTGGCTCCGTCATTCTTAGCTATCAGCTACTCGTCCAATCTATTGACAGTGATAAGATCTTGGCGCTCCTCTTCGGTCGTGATCACAATCCCATCTTCGCGCTGTAACACTGCACTCACCAGACTGTCAGCGCTTTGATTTCAATCTCGTTTCATAGGTAGGAACTCATGATTGGGCCAAGATTGGAGACGTCCCAGAGCCTGCTGTCGTAGCAGCGTCAATCCCGGGGTCTTGCACGATCTCACCCTTCATTTGTCTGATCACCAAGTTAGAGTCACCGCAGATGATCAGACGACCCCTGTCCATATCTGACAGGAGATCGAGACACAGGAGCAGACCATGGTACTCGGCCTCATTTACCGTAAGATCGAGCTTGTACTTCGATGCTGCTGAGATCACTGTCCACTCTGGAAGGTTCCACACAATTCCACTGTATGCCCCTCCACTTCGTTTCACACGCGCTGATCCATCAAAGCTAACCACTAGTAATCTCTCGTCTGGCTCCACCGTTGGAGGTGACATCGAGATCACTTGTCGCGGTTGTTTGCTGGGAGCGATCGAAACCAAGATCGAGTCCACTTCCTTGTGGGGTGTAATACTTGCTGCGATCACGCCTAAGATCTCATCCCCCCCTTTGGTACATTTCACGACCTCGAGGGTCCAACTCGATAGAAGTGCGGCTCATCGCCCTAGCCTTCCTTACCTTTTTGCATAGCGAATCCCACGATCTTCCAGTTACCAGTATGTCATCGATGTAAGCTCGACGTCCTAGCACTGACTCATTTCTTTCTAGATCAGGTTCCCCTGACTCGAATACGTCCTTTCGGTCAAGTCGATCTTGATCTTGGGTTACCTCCACGAACCCATACAGGGCATTGTCTACGAGTCTCTGGTAGATCTGGAGAGCGTTTTTAAGTCCGAACGGCATTCGATTCCACTAAAACAGTCCAAATGGAGTAATAAATGCCTAGATCGATCGGGCTCGATCCGTCATGGGTACTACCCAGAAACCGCTGGCCATATCCAAAGAACAATACCAGAGAACCTCGTCGAGATCATCCAGCAAATCATTGATCAAAGACATGGGATACACCATGAGCCTTGTCAGGTTATTAACCAGGCGGTAGTCGATGCACAACCGGGTGTCGATCCCATTCTTCTTGATAATCACCACTATGGGTGACACCCAAGAAGATGTCGAGTGTCGGATCATCCGTGCCGATAGTAGTCCCTTGATTAGTTGATACAACCTTTCGCGGAACTGTACGGCCACCTTGCGGCAACGTTGAGCGACCGACTTCGCATTCCCTACGTCTATGTCACATACCACTCTCTTCGACGCTGGTGGTAAGGCATTGCCCTTTCCGATATAAAGGTGCTTCCGTTTCCAGATAATCTGCTCGAGACGCTCGATCTCCTTCCGGGTGTTGGTATTGGCATCATCTATTTGGAGATCTTCGATCTTAACTTCTTCCGTGGTCGCGGTTACTTCTGGTAGCACAGCCATTTGATCTTCCGCATCTTCTGCGAATAATCTCCCCCTTCCTTGATACAAACCTCGTCATCCATCAAAGGATCACCCATGTTCGTCTCAATCTTTGCGCGACGATTATCACTATTATCAGGATCGATCTTGCCTTGGTCCGATGTACATTTACTTGACAGTGGGCTCGCGTCCTTGTGCCCTGCAATCTCGACATTCTGGATGGCTTTTACCGGCCGTGGTAATATTGCAGTTGGTGTTACTTACTCGGGACGTTCCACCGCTGGCTCGGTGGTCTGCACGTTCATATTCACTTCACTGACCTCATCCGTAGTTGCCTGATATGCAAGATTTTGCCATTCGGCGTACCTCCTCGATCCTACGAATACAAATCCTGGAATTTGAGGAATTCGATCTCCACTCAACCACATCGCGACTCTCGATCATTCATAGAGAGTTAGTGCACGATCACTTATGTTGGTCACCTGTAGATAAAGCGTTCTTCCTGGTCCGACTGTGATCGTTGGTGCCCATCGATCTCCCCTGATAACCCACAACTTATACTGGTTGGACGTCTGTCTGCGTAGCCTGATCTCGGCCGTTTGTCCGACATCGATCCAGTAGTGATCTGTGGTGAAGTGGATTGGAAAGATTTGGCATTGGAATATCCAGGAAAGATCCGATTTGGACGTGATCGGACCTGACGTGATGTGATTGGAGTAGATGACGAGCTGATGTGGATGGATCGGGTTATGGAACCAGCTGATGGATAAGATTGATGGAGATTAGTGACGCCTTGGGTGGGACGTGATGGATGTATTGACATACGATCTATACATATACCCAGATCCGAAGGGTTGGGAGGATCGCATAAGGATATGGATGATATGGGACTGGCCTGGTTACGAGATGGGTGTGGCAGTATGTCTATATACGCTGTGAAAACTGGTGATCTAAGTCTAGATGTCTGGATCTAGGCTATAATCTACATCCGCGAGGACTAGATCGGTTCGCATATCAGGTTCCATTAAGGGAACTTGTATCAAGGCTTGTGGACCTGGATCCATAGGCGGATCAGAGTGATCCAGGATCAAGATATATTACGGTAAAGCTGGATGATTATTGGGGACTAATAATCATGGATTAAGCGTGGGTACGGTATGATTACGATTATCGCGAAGTATTATCACTAGATCATACATGGAAACCACAGATCAAGGAGATCAAGGAGATCTAGCCGATCTGGAATTGGATCAGCAGGATCTAGCCTTATTAAGGCATGATCTGACTCGGGAGACGTGTGATCTGGATATTACGAGGGACGATTACGATACTGGAGAAAGGAAAAGGCCAGATCACGACATTGCGACTAGTGATCTAATGTTTATGGTTCAGATCCAGGGTGATCTGCAAAGATGTCGACTGCTATGATGGTGAGGACAAGAAAGGACAAGAATCAGGATAGCGTAATCAGTCGATGTGTCGTTAAGGATAGGATACAAGATGGGAGAGGTCTTAACATTAAATCAGAACCGAATTTGCATCGTACGACACAAGTGCTTCGCTACGCGCCTGGAAACGGGAACTACATTGGCCCTACGGTATTAATAGCGATTTAGGTGTATAGATCTAGGGTGGTTGATAATATCTAGATAATATATTGGCTAGATCCAACCTCCTAGTATCTTACCCTAAGTGCAGATCCAAGATCCCGGTATTAATTGCTTATCCGGTAGATCTTCGGTTTCTCAACGACCAAGATCGCGCTATAGGAAGCGCCAAGCAATCAAAGGACCCCGCGTAAAGGGAAATCGACACTAAAGGAATTACTACAAGGCCGGATCCGGATCTAGGCCGCCGGATCCAAGCTTGATCTAATCGCTTGGACTCCGGATCTACTACTGGCGAGTGGTGTGAAGACTCCCACGCTACTCTACGACCCCAACGTCACGCCAAGACGTTCAACCAACACAGATCGAGCAACTTAGCAGTCACCAAGAGAGGAAGATCCAGCCCAACCGACGGGTACACAAGGTGAGCAAGTTCAGCAGATCACGGATCATCGGAGGACCCCCTTCGTTAGTCGGTGTCCGGGCATTGGTGGGAAGTTGGATCTAGCAACCTCGCAGATTTTGCTGGTCCCGCTACACCACAATGGTGCGCGTGCCCGGATCTATTGGTGACTCGGGATTTCACCGTGATTCTCAAGAAGATGTTCAAGTGAAGGTTGAACAAGGGGAACAAGCGTCATCGGACCTCGGATCGACGATGATGCCGCTGAATGAATCAAGATCCGCGGATCAGTAGAGCGCTTGGAGGAACTCTGCTGATGGAAGAGAGGGTGATCTGGATCCAGATCCAGATCTAGAAGATAAACCTCTACCTCCACAGGTCCCCGCGGGGACCCCGGCGGATCTCGACGCAAGTCGAGATCCGTCAACAAAACAAGGGAAGGCGAAAGTGGAACCGTACAGAGTGGTCGGATCCCCGATCGAGCCTCCACCATATCCACCAAGGATCCTTCAATCTCCAGATCCGATAAGAAGAAGCCCAAAAAGAAGTCAATACGGAAGAAGATGAAGGCTCCAGAGATGGATGATGATGATCAAATCGGATCTAAACCTAGATCCAGATCGGGACAATGTTGGTCCGACGAAGATCTTGAGAACTTGTTCTATCACAAGGAACTTCGTGAGTTCTTAGATCGAGATCCCGTGATGCGGATCCTGAGGCTGAAGCAGGTCGGGGATCCAAGGGAACCTGTATCAGCTCCGATCAAGACTGCCAACAAATTAGAAGCAGTCATGGATTTGTTGCTACTTCTGAGGGAAGCAGGGATGACCACTGGAGCTTTCGATGCGGATGATGTCTTTGATCTGGATCTGAAGGTGATCCAGACTGCCACCAAGGATTTATTCTCCAAGCTTAAGATCCTGGTCGGCGAGATCCCGCAGATCACAGATACAGTGCCATCACCTCCGGCAAGTATTACGGACCGCCAAACGTCCTCATCACATTACGCATCGGCTGCCGAGGACGAATCATATCTCTCATCGGAGCCGAAGCGAATGTCACTGGGACCGTCTGGTACCTCAATGCTGGAGGCGCGATCCAAGATCCAACGTCGGAATCAGCCGAGATCCGGCCGCTCAAGGACGATCCCGGCCTCCGAAGACCAGATCACAGCAGCCACAACGTCAGATGCCTCATCAGGCACCTTGCAGAAGTATTTCGAAGCGGCCATGAGTAGATTCCTGGTGGAACAGCAAGTGCCGATCATGGATCAAGGAGCGGTGAAGGTACAGATCCAGGATCGCAAGATGTAGACATGGAGTCTGTAAGATCTGAACACATCACATCTCGATGGGAGTATGATCCAGACGATATCGACTTCCCCATGGCCGCTCAAGCATCGGTAGCTACAGCCACGACCGGGTCAGCCGGATCAACCATGATCCAGAGAGTCAGGATCTCCGCGATCTCAGACCTCAAGGAATTCACGGGGAAAGATCAAGACGAGGATCGGGCCAGAGCGTGGATTGGCAAAGTGAAATCGGCGTTCATGCGAGATCAAGCCTCCGATGAAGAGAAATGTTTGACCTTCGCGGATCTATTGGCCGGATCCGCCAAGAATTGGTATCGACAACTAAGCAGATCCACCCGTAACAAATGGTCGGATCTGTTTCGAGCTTTCCAGATCCAGTACTGCGGATTGGGGTATCAGTGGCTAGACAATACTATCATGCCCGAAGCCGACCAGAAGAATCTCCCCTCGATTATCTTTACCGCCTTAATGTTGCCGGATTACGCGCAAAGTTGAAGATCAAGGACGGTAATGCGAAGGATCGACGCGAACATGTGGATTACTATATTGAGACTCTGGAAGATCAAGATCTAGCTGACAGGCTGACTCTGCTACGGTTATCCGACGCGGACGATCTGGAAGAAGTGTTACGAGCCCGTGAACGTGCAAAGAGCAGGCAGAAGAAGGCCGCATTCGGATCCAGCAAGTACCGGCAGAAAGCGACTAATCCAGCACCTGCAGCTACGACGAAACATGTCCGTGCGGTAGATCCGGACGGTAGAGTCTGAATCTGAGTCTGGATCCGACGGATCGGATGGATCTGACTCGGACGGAGACAATCATCGGCGGATCACTGGCAGCTGAACAGGGGTATTCCAAAAACTGAATCCGGTATGGAGAAGGTCGA